>CM054136.1:30456207-30473707 GCA_028751875.1 Rapana venosa
TTTGCTGTTGCCCCCAGCGTCAAACTGTGATAACGCCCAGGTGCTGAAGGCATAACTATAGCCTGAAGAAGTCCTCTGAGGCGACAGGGAAACAGCTGTCAGTTGTTGGCGCAAGGGAAGCAACTTGACTCCACTTGACTTCTCCTTTAACTCCTTGAAAAGTTGTTGGAGGGAGTGGGGAGAGGGGGTGGGGGTTGGTTGAGAGATGTATTCAATGTCTTAAGCAGTGCGCCGAAGACATGTTGAATCTGGCGGCGCCAATCTGTGCATGCTGGGTACGTTCATGTCATGCATACTAGGAATATACTGATATTATTTACGAAAGATGGATTTTTTGTAAATGTGCGAAAATTATTGGACATACGTTTTGAACTCAGGACCTTAGTTTATAGTTTCATCCAAAACCTTTTAGGTTAGTGATGTCAGCTCTGATTTGTAACTGCAAGATATAACGCTATATAAATTCCATTTATTATTATGGTGTTAATAACTCCGGGGAGGGGAAAAATCTCCTCGAAAGGATGCCTCAATAGCGGCTTGAACCCCGGACCGTCCAATCTCTAACGCAAAACGCTCTAACCACCAGGCAGGCTATCCCCACCCCTTGTTGTATGGCGCTCTTCATTTCCTGAGCAGTCTCGGCTCCTCCCAGCTTAGGGACTGAAGCAAAACTGATCAATTTCTTCCAGGCTGGGCGGGATCAGCGAAGTCTTTACTGTGTTTCTTGGAAGAAAATGAAAGTAGCTAGCGTGACATTGGCCTTATAAATGGATATACGCTGACTGATCTGTTTCTTCCCTCTGGTGTCCAGCATTGGGCACAGGCAGCGAGGGCGTGACCTCAGCCTGCAGCAGCAGCAGCAGCAGCCATGTCGTGGCGACAGACAGACGGGGAGGCTGGCAACTTTGTTTGGGGCGGGGTTGGCGGGTTTTTTTTTTTTTTTCCATTTTCCCGCGAGTGCTTTTCATTCCATCAATAAATGACTGCAATAAAACGGGGAAGAAGTCGGGCACAAGCTCATGGCGGGTAACCGAGTGGGGAAGACGAATGAGAAGAGGGGCATCTAACTTAACTGGGCGATTGTTCGGGCGTTGTGAGTTCAAGTCCAGGCCGTTGGGTTCCTGTATGAATTAATTCAGAGAGAGAGAGAGAGAGTGATCCTTGTGTGTGGCGGTGTGGGATGGTTTGATTAAGTGGTTAGAGCGGGAGGGCCGGGCCGGCTAAGAATCAGTCGGAGCTATGTGTTTGTATGTGTGTGTGTATGTGTGTGTGCGCGCGCATGCGTGCGTGCGTGCGTGTGTGTGTGTTTGTGTGTGTGTGTGTGTGTGTACGGGCGCCCGGGTGTATGTGTTCGTTAATTGTTTGACTTGACATATATTTACTTTGTGACATTAAGAGAGAGAGAGAGAGAGTTTGTATGTGTGTGCGTTATTGTTATTTTTATTTTTACCTCCATATGTTATATATGTTAATATTTCAACCTCTTCACTTGAATTTTCTTTAAAACTCTTATTTCTAACTTTTAAAAAAACAACTAGGGGGGGGGGGGGGAGTTCTTTTTACAACTTCACAACTTTCAGTTTGTAAAGTGTGTGTGGTGTGTGTGTGTGTGTGTGTGTGTGTGTGTGTGTGTGTGTGTGTGTGTGTGTGTGTGTGTGTGTGTGTGTGTGTTTCTTCTTTCTTCTTTTTTATTCTTTAGTCTTTTATATCGAGGATAATGGAATAAGCATTCATGTGCTTTTTTACACCCAGTCACCGTGTGTATGCAGTTTTGTAGAGTTTGTCATCTGTTCCTCTGGTGTGTGTGTGTGTGTGTGTGTGTGTGTGTGTGTGTGTGTGTGTGTGTGTGTGTGTGTGTGTCTGTCTGTCTGTCTCCAGCAGGGCTGCGTTGTCATGTATACATATCGATTAAACTCTGTGCATTTTGCAAAGAGCCCTCATCACTCCTCGAGGATTTAAATCGAAGTCAAGTCACTGGACTCTGGAAGTGAAGGGGGGGGGGGGGGGAGCATAGGAAGGGGGGGGGGGAGGGGGGAGCTCTTTACCAACAAAAGTCTTACCTCCCTGCAGTTGATGGCTAGGAGTCAGCCATTACCTGTTTGTCCGTCGTGTTCGACGATGCCCTCCATATCAGCAGAGGAGGCAGCTGCTGTTTCGGAAATTGGGCAGAAATTTGATTGCAGTGAAGATGCCTTGCCCACAGCACATCCCCACTCTCTCTGCCAAGAGGGCATAAGGACAGTCAGCGTTGGAGATGTTCTCCAAAGGCCAACCAGCCCCCAGGGCTGCAGCACATAAGGACTGTGCGAGTCAAGCCTCCTAGTCACGAGAGCCAGAGTCGATCACTAAAGACTAAGCTGTCAAAGTGGAATTCCATGAGTGGGAAGGCCACCGGTCATACAGCCTCTCACTTTGCTGTTGCCCCCAGCGTCAAACTGTGATAACGCCCAGGTGCTGAAGGCATAACTATAGCCTGAAGAAGTCCTCTGAGGCGACAGGGAAACAGCTGTCGGTTGTTGGCGCAAGGGAAGCAGCTTGACCCCACTTGACTTCTCCTTTAACTCCTTGAAAACTTGTTGGAGGGAGTGGAGAGAGGGGGTGGGGGTTGGTTGAGATATGTATTCAATGTCTTAAGCAGTGCGCCGTAGACATGTTGAATCTGGCGGTGCCAATCCTTCTGCAGAGAGCAGTGTGCATGCTGGGTACGTTCATGTCATGCATACTAGGAATATACTGATATTTACGAAAGATGGATTTTTTTGTAAATGTGCGAAAATGATTGGACATACGTTTTGAACTCATGACCTTAGTTTATAGTTTCATCCAAAACCTTTTAGGGGAGTGATGTCAGCTCCGATTTGTAACTGCAAGATATAACGCTATATAAATTCCATTTTTTATTATCATTATGATGTTAATAACTCCAGGGAGGGGAAAAATCTCCTCGAAAGGATGCCTCAATAGCGGCTTGAACCGGACTGTCCAATCTCTAACGCAAAACGCTCTAACCACCAGGCAGGCTATCCCCACCCCTTGTTGTATGGCGCTCTTCATTAAATTTTCCTGAGCAGTCTCGGCTCCTCCCAGCTTAGGGACTGAAGCAAAACTGATCAATTTCTTCCAGGCTGGGCGGGATTAGCGAAGTCTTTACTGTGTTTCTTGGAAGAAAATGAAAGTAGCTAGCGTGACATTGGCCTTATAAATGGATACATGCTGACTGATCTGTTTCTTCCCTCTGGTGTCCAGCATTGGGCACAGGCAGCGAGGGCGTGACCTCAGCCTGCAGCAGCAGCAGCAGCAGCCATGTCGTGGCGACAGACAGACGGGGAGGCTGGCAACTTTGTTTGGGGCGGGGTTGGTGGGGGGTTTTCTTCTTCATTTTCCGCGAGTGCTTTTCATTCCATCAATAAATGACTGCAATAAAACGGGGAAGAAGTCGGGCACAAACTCAAGGCGGGTAACCGAGTGAGGAAGACGAATGAGAAGAGGGGCAGCTAACTTAACTGGGCGATTGTTCGGGTGTTGTGAGTTCAAGTCCAGGCCGTTGCGTTCCTGTATGAATTAATTCAGAGAGAGAGTGATCCTTGTGTGTGGCGGTGTGGGATGGTTTGATTAAGTGGTTAGAGCATTGTATTCGTGATCTGACGGTTATTGAAGGAATGGGTTTGAGTCCTTATTGAGGTGTTTGTTATAAGAGGTTTTTTCCTCCTGGAGTTTTCACTGGTACTAACTCCACTGCCCCCTGAGTCCTTTGGATGAGACTATGAACTGAGGTCTCGTGTGCGGATGTATGCAGAACATTTTGCGCAACGCGCTAAAACCACGTCCGACTTTTTTGTTTATAGAAGACTCAGTCAGATGTGACGGGTGAGACAGATGATATGAATAGACCTAGCATGCACACTGAGAGGGATGGGCGCCACCAGATTCAACTTTTCCACATTTGCCTAAAAAATTCAGCGCAGTGCCTCAAGGACTTATTGGGGAGTTCAGGGGGAACTCCAGTCCAGTCAAGTCTTCTTCTGACCTTCGCTTTTTACACTGTTTATTTTTTTATATTTCATTCTTTTATATCGAGGATAATGGAATAAGCACTTATGTGCTTTTTTTTTACATCCAATCCCCGTGTATATGCGGTTTTGTAAATTCTATCATCTGTTCCCACCGGCACATAATGACCTGCTCTTACGAAAAGCGGAACAGGATTTAACGTATGCGCAAGATGTTCTGCGTGCGTTCGAACACGGGGCCTCGGTTTATAATCTCATCCGAAGGACTTTTGGGGAGAGTGGAGTCTGCACTGATGTTAACTCCACGGGAAAATATCCCCTTGAACGGGAATCGAACCCGGGTGGTCAGATTGGGAGCGCAATGTTCTAACCACTAGGCTATCCCGTCCCCCTGTTTGGTGTGTGTGGGAAAAATAATGGCAAGTCCTTTCCAGCTCCTCTTGTGGACCGTACAGCTTGGTTTGCAGGGTTATCTCCGTCAGCCGCACAATCTTCCTCAGGTCGCTGAATATCGTGCACCTCTGAAGGATGTGCTCGCCCGACTAGTTTTCTTTGCCACTGGCACACAGGGGAGAAGGAACGAGTTTCAACTTTGTGGACATGTGATGATTAAGCCTGTTTGGTTTTTTTTATGTGAGGAAACAGCTTCTTTGATACTAAGATCCAACCGATACTGATATATTCAGCTGAGGTATGGAGAAAAGGCGCATATGGCTGTTTGTAAGAGGTTTCCTGGTGTTCCAGCCAGACCTCCAAACAAAGTGATAAGTTGGGAACTAGGCAGATAGCCATTGTATGTGAATACATATAGCATGCTTCAGATTTTGGTTTAGACTATTGCAAATTAGTAGAAAAAGGTCAGCACGCAATGCTTGTGAAACGCTTCTTGAACTTGACAAATCTGGTAAAAACTGGTGGGCTTCAAAAGTTGGAGGAATATTGTGTGTCACTGGCTTTAATATAGTTTGGCTGCAACAAGGTGTTGGGGATGTAAAACCATTTTACATATGTGTGTGTGTGTGTGTGTGTGCGCGCGTGCGTGCAAGCGTGCGTGTATGCGTGCATGCGTGTGCGTATGTGTGTGTTGGGAGGGGGGGGGCGTCTAAAATCACAGTTGTGAAAAAAATGTTGAATTATAAGATATCCATTCACTATTCTTTCATTGGATCAGAACAGGTCCCACGGAACACAACTTCAGTGTCCAGCAGCAGTGCAGGGCCTCTTCTGGCGGTGGACTCATTGCGGCCAACATTGATGGTTGACTGTGAAACGTTACACTAAAGATACCATACATATGCATGGCTGTACTGGTTGAACTGAATGAGCGTCGTTGAAACAGCAGCACTGCTACATCATAGACGTAAACAGAAAAAAACAAGTTTTACGCCTGTAATGAACTGAAATCAAAGGTTTAAGGTTTAGATATAATTGCTGCATAGAAAATGTACTTGAAGACCGAAAACAGTGGAGTGAACTATCATGTACAGCCACAACCATCTTTGGAACTACACTGACAGTGACAGCAATCAGTTTTCCCCTTAGCATCTACTGACCTGAAGCACTTCAACTATTTTAATACATTTTCCTTTTTCTGTCTATCCACTCATTGCGACTCTCCTCAAATACGTACATCCTGCAATAAAAACATATTGCTTCAATCTTCATGACCAAAGCAGAAATTTATTACTTTCTGCGAAATTAACTCCCTGTGAAAATATATGCAATAATCTAACAGAAAAAGAATCACATCTATCCTCCTTCTAAAAATCAACAGTATGAAAACATTAACATAAGTCAAATGGTTTGTTTCTTACAGAATAATGTATAATTCCAAGCTTCCGGTGGCTGAGTCAAACGTCTTTATACTGCAAACTGAACAATGGGAACGAGCGCTGATGTTGTCATTACTTATCTCCTTTTCGTTTTATGCCAGCCTTCATATCTATTCTATAAAATGGGTCAAAGCCATTGGCAGAGACAAAAGTATACCCCTTAAGCTGGCAGTGGGGTGCGGAGGTTTTTATCGGCTTGTTAAACAGGCTAACTGAACACAGCACCTGACAGCGTGTGGGAGTAGCCTAATGGGGGGGTGGCCATAACATTTGTGAAACACAGGAGCGCCAGTCAATCAGAGGATATTTGCCCCTTCCCTGTTCATCCCTTCCATCATGAAGAGCTTATTTTGGTCTGTTTATGACGTCTGGACGGTTTCACTAGTCTAAAAAAAAAATCCACCATGTACTTGCGCTCTTTGTAAGCTGGACGAAGCTAGTAGACTTTATAGAATGTTTTGCTGTTCTCTGATGACACTGTTATAACCACTGAATCACCGGACATTTCAAGTTCGCAGAGTACTTTCCATGCCTTGGCAGACGACAGTAAGTTCATGAGATAAAAAGTAAATACCTCGAAAACAAAATCTATGATTCTTTCTAGAGGAAAAAGTCCGAAAATATCACCACAGTCGTATTTAAGGATAAGGTTCTTGAACTCACTTTCAAGATTCAGTATACCTGGGTTTTATTTCAGCCTATAACAGCAGTTTGTATCCTGTAGGATAAAAAGAATGTGTTTGTTTGTGCTGGAAAGGCAAAGCTTTTTGGCTTCATCCAGAAATGATGTCAATGAATGTGATCAACTATTTCTCCTCGATCATGTTGCTGTACCTACCTTCAGATATCCAACTATTTCTCCATAATCATGTAGTTGCACCTACCTACATATATCCAACTATTTCTCCATAATCATGTTGTTGCACCTACAGCTATCCAACTATTTCTCCATAATCATGTTGCTGCACCTACAGATATCCAACTATTTCTCCATAATCATGTTGTTGCACCTACAGCTATCCAACTATTTCTCCATAATCATGTTGTTGCACCTACCTACAGATATCCAACTATTTCTCCATAATCATGTTGTTGCACCTACAGCTATCCAACTATTTCTACATAATCATGTTGTTGCACCTACCTACAGATATCCAACTATTTCTCCATAATCATGTTGCTGCACCTACATATATCCAACTATTTCTCCATACTCATGTTGTCGCACCTACCTACAGATATCCAACTATTTCTCCATAATCATGTTGCTGCACCTACAGATATCCAACTATTTCTCCATAATCATGTTGCTGCACCTACAGATATCCAACTATCTCTCCATAATCATGTTGCTGCACCTACATATATCCAACTATTTCTCCATAATCATGTTGTTGCACCTACATATATCCAACTATTTCTCCATAATCATGTTGTCGCACCTACCTTCAGATATCCAACTATTTCTCCATAATCATGTTGCTCCACCTACATATATCCAACTATTTCTCCATAATCATGTTGCTCCACCTACAGGTATCCAACTATTTCTCCATAATCATGTTGTTGCACCTACATATATCCAACTATTTCTCCATAATCATGTTGTTGTACCTACCTACAGGTATCCAACTATTTCTCCATAATCATGTTGTTGCACCTACAGATATCCAACTATTTCTCCATAATCATGTTGCTGCACCTACAGATATCCAACTATTTCTCCATAATCATGTTGCTGCACCTACAGATATCCAACTATTTCGCCATAATCATGTTGCTAAAACCTACAGATATCCAACTATTTCTACATAATCATGTTGTCGCACCTACCTACAGGTATCCAACTATTTCTCCATAATCATGTTGCTGCACCTACAGATATCCAACTATTTCTCCATAATCGTGTTGCTGCACCTACCCTGTTGTCTGGTGTGAAGGCAGCTTCCCACAGACAGCAGCCACCTCCCGTGTTATGACTGTAGAGGACCAGGTCACAGCCCACTGGAACTTCAACGTCAATGCAAAGTGCTGACCTTCTTGTGGTACAAGTTAACTAATGATAGTGATAATAATAGTAATAGTAGTAATAATGATAATAATAATGGAAAACACAACGCAACGTAACACAAGACAACACTGCACAATTCCATACAACAAGATATGAGTCGATATGTTGCAATACAAAGCAATATATTACCATGCATTGGAATACAATACAATACATTGCGATTCTCTGCAGTACAACACAATACAATAAGACAAAACGATATTAGACAATTTACATGAAGTTTTTTCACAATTATGCATCAAATCGAACCTTTAACAAATGTAAAAATGCAAACAAAAGATGTCAGAGAAAATGGAGCGCGTCATAACATATTAGCAAACAAAGCCGGGAATCACTTTTCTGTGAAGACTTGTTTAACATATTTATCCCCAGACAACACACACACACACACACACACACACACACACACAATGGTCGGATTCGAGCCACCACCGAGACGCCCGTTCAATAGGAATTTTCCCCCCTGGAGTTAACATCAGAACCGATTCCACTCCCCAGAACGTTCTTGAATAAGACTATAAACAGAGGCTCCGAGTGCGACTGCATGCACGCATGCACATCTTGTTCTATTGTATTGCATTGTATTGTATTGTAATGTATTATATCGTATTGTATCATATTGTATTGTATTGTATACCACTTTTAAGTCAGGGAGGATTTTTCTGTGTGAAATTCGGGCTGCTCTCCCCTGGGAGAGAGCGCGTCCCTACAAGTGCAGCGCCACCCATTCTCGTTGTTTTCCTTTCCTGTCTTATGTGTATTCGTTTCCCCATCAAACCGGCTCCTTTCTAAACAATTTTGCCAGGGACAACTCTCTTGTTGCCGTGGGTTCTTTTACATGCGCTAAGTGCGAGTTGCATATAGGACTTCGATTTATCGTCTCATCTAAAAGACTAGTACCCAGACCCCCACTCACAGTCTAGTGGATGGATGGAAAGTTTTGGGCATATACGGGAATCAAACAATTGCGGATTTCGAACCCAGACTTTTTGCTTTTTAGCCAGGTGTGTTACCTCTAGACAACCGACATAATTATATTCATGTATTCTATTCTAATTTTTGTTCATTTTGATGATATTCAATCAGCATTCATGGACCTTTTTTTTTTTTTACATGAAGTCCCCGGTTGCGTGCATAAATAAAAAAATCTCTCTCCCCACATGATTTTTTTAAAAAGTAAACAGCAGGCTAAATACTTTGTCAGATTCTGTCATAATAAAGTGCGTAAGCACACACACACACAAAACCCTAAGCAAGCAAACAAATAAACAACAAACAAAACAAACCAAAGAAAGAAAGGGATGAAATAAAATATACAGAAACAATCCCGCACAGGAACAGGCATGTTATTGCTCAAGGCTAACATTTCCATATAACACAGGCGGAGTAGTAATGCCAACAGTGCTGAAGATATACTAGGGATCACGTGCGCTTAAGTATCAACATACGTTTCGTCAAGGCAATGTACAACCATGAAAGAAAGCAAATATGTCAGCAGAATGAGTGCCAAGACAGGAATAAGGAGAAAAGAAAAGACACGAAAACAAGAAAAAGAGAAAAAAAGAAAAAGAAAAAGAAAGAAAGAAAAAAATGAAAGACAGAAAAATGGACAAAATTCTTGGAGTATACATAACACTGGGTTGGGAAAAGTTTGGGGATGGGAGGGAGGAGGGAGAGGGGAGATCTACTCCCTGTGGTAGTGACAAAGACATATCTCCAAAGACAAATCAATAAATTAAATAAGTAAACAGATAACTAAATGAACAAATAAATACACAAGCATACTACTATATACGGGATAGCCTAGTGGTTAGAACATTGCGCTCGCAATCTGACGACCCAGGTTCGATTCCCGTTCAAGGGGATATTTTCCCCTGGAGTTAACATCAGTGCAGACTCTACTCTCCCCAAAAGTCTTTCGGATGAGACTATAAACCGAGGTCCCGTGTGCGAACGCACGCAGAACATCTTGCGCACACGTTAAATCCTGACCCGCTTTTCGAAAGAGTAGGCCATTGTGTGCCGGTGGGAACGGATGACAAAATTTACAAAACTGCATATAAAAGAATAAATAAATAACAAAAAAATTGATAAATATTTTTTTAAAACAAAAAAAACAAACATAAAGACCAAGACAAACATACGTCGTGCTGTCGTTCGAAGCCAAAGACCTCGCGTAACAGATGAATGAAGATTAATGTCAGAAGCACCAAAGAGTCCCTCCCGTTGGATTACGTCCAGTTAAACATAAACTCACGTTTCGTACAGCAATATACTGCAATCAAGAAGAACAAAACGTACGAGCAGAGTGCTGATAAAGACAGAAAAAGGAGAACCAGATTCCAGAAACATAGATTAAATGGAGAGAGAGAGAGAGGGGGGGGGGGGGAAGAGAAAGAGAGAAGAGAGAGAGAGAGAGAGAGAGAGAGAGAGAGAGAGAGAGAGAGAGAGGAGAGAGAGAGAGAGGAGAGAGAGAAGAGGTGGGGAGGGGGAGGGAGGGGCTGGTCTCTGACCTTGAAGCGGAGACAGGCCCTGAGGAGACAGTGGAAAGGGCGGAGGGCCGACCCAGTGACCCAGTATTGTCTCATGTTTGTCAACGAGCGGCGCCACACTCTCTCTCTCCAGGGCCCGAAATGGAAATCAGCTGTCGGGACATTTTTCGCATTCAATCCATCTCCCCGGACGTAAGAAAGAGGAGAAAACGGTAAGTAGAAAAGAAGATTGAGCAGCGTGGAGAGAAAATGCAATAATGGAGGGAGAAATAGTGAGAGATGGTTTTAAGAGTAGAGAGAGAAGTAGATACTGAAAAGAAAGTGGAAGAGACAGGAAGGAAAGGACCGTCTCTGTTACTACCTAAAACTGTACCCTTCAACCTCTCCACTGCTCTCTCTCTCTCTGTCTCCCTCTCTCTGTCTCTCTGTCTCTATCTCTCTCTCTCTCTCTCTCTCAGACTGCAGGCAGTGCACACGTTCCTAGGCTGTCCTATTCCCAAAAACATAGTTACAACTCAAGCTAACAACGTAGATGTTTCGCAACTTTTTTGGCTGGCGCAACTTTCCTTTTCTTTTCAACTCAAGAATTGAGGACATCACGGCCACTGGAGAAGAAGCTTGAATCAAGAAATGTATTTTTCAAATGTCTGTGTTGAGAAATATTATTCATCCAGTGCAATGGCTTTAGTTTTGGTTCAAGGTCTTCACAAAGTCAAGAAAATACGTCAGGGCGTGCGTATTTCCAGACAATGGTTTGAGTTACATGGCAGAAACTTGGAAAGGAACAAACACAATAATATATACCCTCCACAGTTCACAAAACACGTTAAACCCATCTGAACCGACAGAAAATATTAAATGGGTACTGAAAAGTGTTGCACTGTCCTCTTCAATAAGGAAATATGCAAAGCAGAAGCTGGTGGGTTTTTTAAAGAGAAATTTGTGGCATGGGTAGTATACATGTTTTACAAAGCGTTTTCAAATCATGGAACACTCTGTGTGTGATACTGATGCAGATCAAGGCCAAGGTTAAAGCAGCCTATGTAACCTGCCATTTCTCATAGAACCAAAGTCCTTTTGGTACAATTTGATTCATAGTTTTAAACTTGTCAACATGTATCGTAAACTGTTTTTGATACCATGGTTAGAGGGTTCAAAGAAACCAAAGCAAAAGAGACAAAGAGGGAGTCACAACCATTTGCACATACACTGTTGCTATCTCATGTGGTCAGGGTGTGTTTTCACTGTCAGGTATTTTGCTTCTGTTTGCGTCACTGGGAAATGACAGGGTATAAAACTCTGAGTGTTTGCTTTTGGCACATTAACCAGACAAAGACTTGGCCCTTTGGTTTCCTTGGTGGCGAATTCGTTGTAGTAGCTACATGAGGGAACTTGTTTTGGTTTAGGTTTAAATGAAGTTTATTCGGAAAGAAACATACGTTATATACAACTTTTCGTGTTTTTTAAGGGAAAAGTCATATACATGTTTCATGAAGCACTCTTTTCCTCCAGACTTCAAAAGTTCAAAATATTACTTTTCACCGTAATAGGTAAAATGTACTAATATACCAATATTTTACTTGTATCTGTTTACCTTTTTCAACTAATACTGATATCGGTTATTCATATGTTCCTTCAGATGCTTGACTAGTGGGCTATAGCATGCCCTCCAAATCATGATTATGGCGATGACCATACTAAGAGTGGTGGTGGTGGTAGTGGTGGTGGTGGTGGTCTGTTCTCTCTCCATCAGCTCTCTTGAAAGAAAGACTGAAGTATCCAGAAAAGCAGTTTAGCCAGTCTATCATATCATAGTTTTGTCAAATAATGATAATAATGATGATACCACCACCACCACCACTAATCAATAATAATAATAATAATAATAATGATGATGATGATGATGATGATGATGTGATGCTGATGACGATGATGATGGTAATAACTCTTCCTCCTCCTCCTCATCTTCTTGTTCTCGTTCTTGTTCTTCATCTTGTTGTTGTTCTTTTTCTCCCTATCATCATCATCATCATCATCATCATCATCATCCATCATCATCACCATCACCATCACCATGATGCATTGCTACCGATACTACGATCATTATTGTTATTATGATCAAAATAATAAAGAGTAGTGCAGCATCAATTGTATCTTTATAGTAATGATTCAGGATCTCAAATCAGCCCAAACAATACCCCCCCCCCCCCCCCCCCCACACACACACACACTTCTCTCCACCACACATGCACAGTTACACACACAAACAAGTATGTGTAGGACAGCATGCATGTAGGTTTATGTGTGAGTCTCTGTCTTGTACATCTGTCTATCTGCCTTCTACATGCTCACCTGTCATTTATCTAAAAGTGTGTGTGTGAGTGTATGAGTGTGTGTGTGTGTGTGTGTGTGTGTGTGTGTGTGTGTGTGTGTGTGTGTGTGTGTGTGTGTGTGTGTGTGTGTGTGAGAGAGAGAGAGAGAGAGAGAGAGAGAGAGAGAGAGAGAGAGAGAGCATGAGGATAGGCTCTCAAGGACACACTTTACTTGCACTAAGAAGTATATGTGCCTCATGTACTTCTACAGTTCATGCCTTCACAGCCAGCACACACACGCGCACCCAGTGTGGACAGACATGCCTGTCGATGTCTTCTGCAAAACTCCTCATGGATCACAGAGGAATGTGTAAAGCTGCTGTAAAGCACCCTGACTGACAACTCGCTACAAACGTGGCGCTCATTTACACCCGGCTGTTATTTCTTCTGCCTCTTCCCTGCCTCCACAGAAAATAAAAGAGCAAAGCAAGCAGACAAACAAGCAAAGGGAAACAAACTACGTAACCACTGCCACCATCATCCTCATTATCATCCCTCTTCCCCCCCTCCCTCATCCATCATCAGTTCTACCTCAACTCTATCACAAATCCATCACACCCAGCAGCAGCAGTAACATCAGACAGCCAGGACATCTCTCCATAGTTCTTCTGTCTTAGATGGAAAGAACAGCACAAATCTCTCTCTGTCTCTGTCTCTCTCTGTCTGTCTGTCTCTGTCTGCTTGTCTCTGTCTCTATGTCTCTCTATATCTTTCTCTGTCTCTCTCTGTCTGTCTCTCTCCTTCTCTCTGTCTGTCTGTCTGTCTTTTTCTGTCTGTCTCTTCTCTCTCTCTCTCTCTCTCTCTCTCTCTTCTCTCTCTCTCTCCCTCTCTTTGTTATGAAACGTATCATTCTTTTGTATCTTTATTACAGCCTAAAAATATGTCTGACATTACAAGTAGTAAATTCAGATCAGCTTCTATTCAATCTTGTTTTGGTATAAGCATCAATCAACGTTGTAGGGATGATTTGAAATGTTTATATATATTTTGTGACAGATTGGAATATGAATTGCATGTATTGATAACTTGTCGCACATCTACTGCTTTAAGACAGGAATACTTGTCCAAGCATAAGCAAACTAACACAAAAACCAATCTTACAAACTTTGTTACAAAGCGATAGTTGTATCATTACTAGAGATATGGTTATGTTTGGGGTTTTATGCTTTATGACAGAGAAAACAATATATATTAATGGTCACAGCATAAATACAAGCAAAATCATATTTAGTTGTAGAATAACTTCATTTCTGTTCTTTCAGGTTTTGCTTTTTTTGGCATTATATCCTTTATTGTTCATGCTCTTTGGCTTGATTGTGGGTTACTTTGAATACAGGTCAGTGGCCTCACATCAAAGTTCATTGAGTCTCTAGTCTCTCTGTCTCTCCTTGCTCTCCATATAATTTATATTAACTACTACAGCGCCCTCTGAAGAGAGCGTATCAAGGGACTGAACTGGAGTCTAGCAGAAAGAGTTATCCTAGCTCTAAAGTAAGCCAGATGTTGTCCTTGAAAGATTTGGGTATTTTAGGAGTTGTTTCCCAGAAATCTTTAAGATCTTAAGAAGCTATTTTTGCAATAATGAAAGCGCTGTAAGTGGTTACCTGCCCTTGTTTTCCTTCATTAGGATTTCATTACACAGTCACAGACAGACAAACAGACAGACACACACATGCAGAGAGAGGGAGGGAGTGGGGTAAGAATGAATAATCAAGTGAATGAACGAATGGATGAATGAATGAATGGATGAATAAATGAATGAATGGATGAATGAATGATCTTTAGTAGAGAGTGATGGTGATTTTTGGCCAAACCTAGCTGCACAATGTTTCTTTTTTTATCGATTTTTATTTTATTCTTTTACTTCGAGGATAATGTAATAAGCACTCATGGGCTTTTTTTTACATCCAGTCCCCGTGTCTATGCAGTTTTGTAAAGTTGGAAGAGAGAGAGAGAGAGAGAGAGAGAGAGAGGTGGACAAACAGACAGACAGACAGGTAGACAGAAATCTGGGGAGAGAGAGAGAGAGATAGAGAGAGAGAGAGAGGAGAGAGAGAGAGAGGAGAGAGAGAGAGGAGAGAGAGAGAGAGAGAGAGAGAGAGAGAGCAGTTGCTGCCATTGCCTCAAAAAGTATTGTCAAGGTGTTTAGTTTTAGCCCACCATGCCCTGAAGATGTTCCCCCAAGCACAGAGAGAGCCCAGAGCTTAGACAAAGCTGCAGCACATCAACACACTGGCCCACGAGACTGCCGGTGTCCACAGCAGAAAAGTGGGTAGAACATCAAAATGAACAGCAACGGTCAACTTCTTAGAAAATGTAAACCGACATGAACTGTCCTAGTGATTTTTTTTTATCATCATCATCATCATCATCATCATCATCATCATCTTCATCTTCATCATCATCATTATCATTATTATTATTATTGTCATTATTATCATCATCATCATCATCATCATCATTATTATTATTATTATTATTATTAGAATTAAGTGTGGTGGAATCAGTTCAAGTTATCATGCCACTGACAATAACAATGTTCTGTGCATGCTCTGAATGAGTGTTGAACATGGGACCTCCAGCTCTGAGACCTCCAGAGATAGTACAGAGGAGAGTCTGTCTTAACATTTCTGTCTGTTTGTCTGTATGTTTTGTATTCAGCACGTCTATGTGTGTGTATAATGTGTATTTGTGTCCAGTATGTATGTTATTGTGTGTATATATGTGTATGCATGTGCAAAAGCGTGCATGCATGTTTTGTGTTGTACTGTTATGTTTTGTCTGTCGTGTTCCATGATGACTTCCAAAACAGCAGAGTAGGCAGCTGCTGTTTCAGAAATCAGGCAGTAATTTGATTATAGTGGAGATGCCTTGCCCACAGTACATCCCCACTCTCTCGGCCAAGAGGGCATAAGGACAGTCAACGTTGGAGAAGTTTTCCAAAGGCCAACCAGCTCCCAGGGCTGCAGCACATAAGGACTGTGCAAGTCAAGCCTCCTAGTTGGAGAGTGATAGTCGATCACTAAAGACTAAGCTGTAAGTGTAAAGCAGATTTTCTTGAGTGGGAAAGTCACTGATCATACAGCCTCTCACTTAGCTGTTGTCCCCAGTGTCAATGGTTTAATCAAACACTGTGATGAAGCCCCGGTGTTGTGCTGCACTGTGTTGTAGTGTATGCCACCTTCAGTCACCGCAGACCTGTCTGTGTTAAGTCTGGGCTACTCCCCTGGAGGAAAGCACATTGCTACAAGAGCAGTGCCATAATCATTTTTGAAAGAATTCTTCTCTGCATGTTTATTTGTTTCCCTATGAGATTGGAATTTGTTTTTTGTTGTGTGTTTGTTTGTTTTATTTTACAAAATATTGTTAAGAACATTTTTTTCTACTGTGAGTTGTTATTGTGCTGAATGTGTGTTGCACATGGAACTTTAGTTTTTCACCTCACCTGAAAGACTAGCACCCAGCAAAGCATGCATATATGCATGCACATGTGTATCAGTGTATGAGCACACCTAGGCAAGGACACAGTTGACTTGCACTAACAAGCATACGTACTAAAAGCCCTTGTGCAGTTCATGCATTCACCGCCACCACACATCCCAACACGAACAAAGAGTGTGGACAGACATGCCTGTCGATGTCTTCTGCAAAACTCCTCATGGAACACAGAGGAATGTGTAAAGCTGCTGTAAAGCACCCTGACTGACAACTCGCTACAAACGTGGCGCTCATTTACACCCGGCTGTTATTTCTTCTGCCTCTTCCCTGCCTCCACAGAAAATAAAAGAGCAAAGCAAGCAGACAAACAAGCAAAGGGAAACAAACTACGTAACCACTGCCACCATTATCCTCATTATCACCCCTCTTCCCCCCTCCCTCATCCATCATCAGTTCTACCTCAACTCTATCACAAATCCATCACACCCAGCAGCAACAGTAACATCAACCAGCCACAACATCTCTCCATAGTTCTTCTCTCTGAGATGCAAAAAGCGCATGAATCTCTGTGTCTGTCTCTGTCTCTGTCTCTGTCTGTCTGTCTGTCTGTCTGTCTGTCTGTCTGTCTCTCTCTCTCTCTCTCTCTCTCTCTCCTCTCTCTCTCTCTCTCTCTCTCTCTCTCTCTCTCTCTCTCTCTCTCTCTCTCTCTCTCCGTACTCATGCAAACAAGCATGGGTATGCTCATGCATAATTATGTGTGTGTGCCTTTTGATTTTGAAATGACATTAAATTAAACACACACACACACACACACACACACACACACACACACACACACACACACACACACCACACACACACACACACACACACACACACGTACTTCCCTGTTAGCAGACAGCTACATGCTTGTCTAAATTAGTATTTACTATTGACTTTTGCAAAACAAAAGATCTACAGAAACACAGAAAGAGAAGAAAAAAAGAGAGACAGATATCGAAATCCAGAGAGACAAGCCATCTTGGCCCAGTGGTTAGCACCTTGGATTATGGACTGAAAGGTTGCGGGTTTGAATCCCTTCAAAGGCATAGGGATTTTTCAGACTTTGGCTGGTTCCTATGTACAGTGAATTTGCTATGGGCTCATTGGCAAGACTGGAAGCATAGTTGAGCTTCATCTACTTTACTGATGCGACTTTGAATGTGTTGCTCAAATTACCTGATCAACACTGCAGGTGTCTGTATCTCTCGGGCCCCAGTTGACGCTGAGATATATTATAAAAGGT
>CM054136.1:30478707-30526207 GCA_028751875.1 Rapana venosa
AGTAGTAGTAGTAGTAGTAGAAGTAGTTCATTTTAAAATGATAGTAAATTTCTGCAATGGTAAATCTTACAAGATAATACAAATCAAAGCACTTTGAAATTCAACATGCACACTCATAACACACGAGATATGCAATTGAAAAATACTGATGAGCAACAGAACAGCAAAAGAAACGGACAAACCAGCAAAGAAGGAAAATACAAGAGCCTGGGGGTAAGGAAGAACAAAAGGATGACAGAGGAGGGTCTTTACTCCTTCAATGGAAGGCTTCTGGCTGAAATGGACAGAGGAGATTCACTGCAGAGAAGAAGAGACAGAGGAGGAACAATGGCTGACCATGGACTGCATAAAGCTGGGCACATGCAGGCATGCTGGATCAGCAGGTCATCTGAGGCATCAGGACTGCATGGAAAACTTCACCAATGCTTAAGTCAGGTGGTCAACATCAGTTGATTTCATCCCATGGGTCCATGAAGGCATGAGTTTGAATCTCAGCGGCGACAATCTGGTGAATAAAGGATGGTGATTTTTACATCTCCCAGGTCAAGCTAGAATGCAGACCTGCCAGTACCTTGATTTCCCTAATGTATATACACATGCAGAAGATCAGGTGTGCATGTTAAGGATCTCGTAATTCATATCAGTACTTGGAGGGTTATGGAAGCATGAACATGTTCAGCATGCATTCTGTACCAAAAACAATGAGCTGCTCTGAAGTCAGCATGTGTCAGTCGAGGCCAGCAAGGAGACCTCCTGAGGAGTGACAAGCAGAGGAGAAGACCAGGCACCACACATCCATCCAATAAGGGAATGCAGAGAAGAGAGGAGACTGTGAAACATGAAGGCAGATGCAGAGGTAGGAAGGGGCATTTTATGGCTACGTCTGTAGCAGAGAGTGGTGATCTTGTACAGTGTTCTTTGTGGGACACAAAGCCAATGAAGACACTGCCGTGGAGGAGTGTTAGGCTCCTATTTCTTTTTTTCTAAGAACAGCAGAGTTAGTCCTGCATACTTTGTAGTGGGCAGATACGTGACACAGGAAAGCCAGGCAGGAGTGAGTTGCAGTCCCCTAATCATGGGAAGAATGGGATGTGTCACAAGTTACATTGTGGCTTTGGGGGCTAAATACCTGTGAATGCCACATACAAGTTACTGCAATTGATAATAACACGACTGGCAGGTCTGGCTGATAAAATTCTGGACAGAGTGGAGAGAGAGGGAGAGAGAGAGAGATTTTGTCAAAGAGAACAGTATGGTTTCTAATGAAGGTCAAGTGAAGAATGAACGCATTGCCCAGTTCAAGATATGTGACTGAGAAGAGAGTGTTTGCATCACCAGCCTCCTCTTTCTCCTTCTCCTTCTCCTCCCCATCATCATCATCATCATCGTCATCATCGTTGTTGTTATTATTATCATTGTCATCGTCATCGTCGTCGTCATCATCATCATCGTCGTCGTCGTCATTGTCGTCTTAGTTGTTGTCATCATCGTCATCATCATTACCAATGTTGTTATCATCATCATCATCATCATCATCATTATCACCATCATCATTTTCATTTTTCTATGACAAATAATGATGCAGCGTGATGAAATGAAGGAGGACAACGAACAGAAGGAGGAAGAGGAGCAGGGGAGGGGGGGTGAGGTATCTGGAATACTGCAGACCAGATAACCACGCTGTTCACGAGTGAGAGCAGATACTTAGAGTGAGTGCATGAACAGCTAAAAAACAATAGCCCCGTTCTGACACAGAGACAGAGACAGACAGACAAACAGACAGACAGACAAACAGACAGACAGAGACTGCTCAGAAACGTACAGGTCGAGGCAGACAAAAGAGGGGGGACAACTGGCAGTCTGGAGATACCGAGTTACCCCACTTTTCTGTGCATCTCTGCAAGAAGAGTAGAGTCTGCTGAACCGATCAGGAGCCGTGAGATAGGTCAGGGGAGGTGATAACAGCAACTTGCCTGCATTGTGCAAGCCGAACAACTCTCTCTCTCTGTCTCTGTCTCTGTCTCTGTCTCTCTCTCTCTCTCTCTCTCTCTCTCTCTCTCGCTCTCTGTACAGTACAGCCACTGGGGGAATGGTGTGGTTTACATCATTCGGAAGGTCAACTGTCGGTTACACAGTCAAGACAGACAGAATGAAAGAGAAATGCCTTTAGTTAAAAACTTAGTTCAGGTGCGGTTCAGACTAAATTACAACCCTCCCCCCTCCCCTATCCCTTCCCCCCTCCCCCTATTAGTTTTAAATTTTATTTTGTTTGTTTTGATCTATTGTGTCTTTTTCTCCTATCTGTTGTGCATTTTCTTTTTCTGTGGGTTTTTGGGGGGTGTTTTTTTGTGGTTGTCCTGTATGTGTGTTTTTGTTTTGTTATTGCATTGTTCTTTATTTCTTTCTTTACATCGTGTATAGGACGTAGCAAATAGCCAACTCCAAACAGACACACACACACAGAGGAAGGACCGGATAGCCTAGTTGGTTATAGCGTTGGGCATTGCACTCCTGATTTTCTGATCCGGGTTCGATTCCCGTTCAAGGGTATTATTTTCCCCAGGAGTTAACATCATTGCCGACTCCATTTCCCCCCAAAGTCCTTCGGATGAGACTATAAACTGAGGTCCCCTGTGCGAACGCACGCAAAACATCTTGCGTACACATTAAAACCTGTTCCATTTTTTCGGAAGAGTAGGCCCCTGTGTGCCGGTGGGAACGGATGAAAAAATTTACAAAACTACATACACACGGGGACCGTATTAAATAAAGCACAAAAGTGCTTATTATATTATTATCAAAATAAAAGAATAAATAAATAAAATGAAAAAAATCACACATGCACGCACGCACGCACGCACGCACTTCATTCTCATCTGCTTCTGCTCTAGCGTGACTCTTCGAGATAAAACAAACAAACAACAAACAAAAACAACAAACAAACAAACAAACAAAACAATTTCCACGGTCAAACCATAGGAAATATAATCTAACCAATCCAGAAGTTCAACAACAGCTGCTGAACCAATCAGAAGCCATGGCACAGGTAACGTGAGACGATGGCTGCAGTCTTGAATGTTATGATGGGTGAGAGAGAGAGAGAGTGTGTGTGTGTTTTGTGTGTGTGTTGTGTGTGTTGTGTGTGTGTGTGTGTGTGTGTTGTGTGTGTGTGTTATGTGTGTGTGTGTGTACGTGTGTGTGTGTGTGTGTGTGTGTGTGTTAAACACATTCTCTACAGAGGGCACAGGCGAAAGCAAGTTCGTTGCATTCTGAAGGTCAACAACCGGCTGCGAATTGCAGATTGTGCTCCACATTACAGTTGTTGAACTGCAGTAAGGCCCCAACTTGAACCAGACGGTTATCTCTGCTGCAAAGTGCATGTTTTCAGTTGTTGTGGGTTTTTTTTTTCTTTTTCGCCTGTGTTCTCTTCTCTGTTGTGTAGTTTTTATTACAGGATTTTATCTTATATATTTATTTATTTATTTTATTTCGAGGATGTGCTTTTTTTCATCCAGTCCCCGTGTGTATGCAGTTTTGTAAAATTTTTGGCTTACATTTTAATTTTTTTTAAATTAAATTTTGTTAATGTAAATCCGTTCCCACCAACACACAAGGGCCTACTCTTCCGAAAAGCGGAACGGGTTTTTACGTGTGCGCAAGATATTCTGCGTGCGTTCGCAAACGGGACCTCGGTTTATGGTTTCATCCAAAGGACTTTTGAGGAGAGGAGAGTCAGCACTGATGTTAACTCTAGAGGAAAAATTCTTTTTAACAAGAATCAAACCCGGATCAGTAGATCACGAATACATCACTCTAACCACCAGGCTATCCCGTCCCCGTATTTTCAAACTGCATAGTAATGAGAGTTGTTACGTTACACGTCTGCATTTACGTTACACATCTGCAGTTGCGTTACACGTCTGCCTGTTTGGTATTGAGACCTTCAAAACAAGACTGTGGGTTCCATCTCTTTGAATTAGTTTGGAAACATGTTACAAACGTTTTGCTCTGTCTGTCTGTCTGTCTGATCTCTCTCTCTCTCTCTCTCTCTCTCTCTCTCTCTCTCTCTCTCTCTCTCTCCTGTGTCTCTGTGTCTGTCTGTCTCTGTGCCTCTGGCTCTCTGTCTGACTGTCTGTCTCTCTCTTACACACACACGCGCGCGCGCGCGCGCGCGAAGCAGTAGTGAAAGCCTTTCTAGAAAAAATGTATATGGTTGTTTATCTCGCTCAAACGACTTTTGCTTAGGAACCATAATCTGCAAAACATAGTCTAAGAAAGACTGCTGAGCCTTTCCAGTTCTAGGGACCTGACCAACATGGCAAGTATCTGTGTTAAGGGGGCCCTGTTGATGCCGGAAAATATCGTGAAAGAAAGCACAGAGTGTCACTTGCTTGCATTGTCATGGACATGTTAATGTTTCATTATCTTCATCAGTACAGTCATGACCTCTTCGTTGTCTTAGTTTCTGGTGTGGGTTTTATTTATTTTATCATTTCTTAGTTCTCTTTTGTTTGATGCGTGTGCGTGTGTGTGTGTGTGTGTAAATACTTTTTGTTCCTCATGGCCAGTCAGTTCATCTTAAAGTTTTGAAGTCTGCACTTCTGTAAAGGTAAAGGTGTCCCATCACCTACCCTGTCAATGGGGAGCGAGGGGTAAGAGACCTCAGCTTCTCTAGGGGCCAGCATTTTGAATGCATAGTGTACATTATAAGGGTGCACAAAATATGCATGCTTACACTCACACACCCATACACACACACATCCGCGCGCGCATGTGTACACAAGAGAGAGAGAGAGAGAGAGAGAGAGAGAGAGAGAGAGAGAGAGAGAGAGAGAGAAAATTAATTATCTTTATTTTTTAAAGGGTTACAGATAAATAAGCATTTACACCCTTTTTTCTCATTCAGCCCTTCCCCTGATTAAGGACGACAAAAATGAAATTCATCCTATGAATCACAGAGAGAGAGAGAGAGAGAGAGAGAGAGAGAGAGAGAGAGAGAGAGAGCGAGAGCGAGAGAGAGAGAGAGAGAGAGACAGACAGACAGACAGACAGACAGAGGATACAAGGAGGAAAACAAAAAGAAGAAAGAACCGAGAACTGCGTGGTGGCAATAGACAGCCCCGGTGAATCAGGCGGGTTTACCCCATTCCATGTGCACTGCAGACTCCCCCAGTGAAGGACGTGCACTATTCGTCACTGCTGGACGCCAGCCAGGCAGGATCCGGATCTCTGTGTCTGTGGTACAAACAACACTTCCATGTCATCAGATAGTGCAGAGTGGGGGGCGGGGACAGGGGGGGGGGGGGGGGGGGGGGAGATAGTGCTTTGTTTGCTGCTGATTACTCGTGCGTGCGTGCGTGTTTGTGTGTGTGTGTGTATGTGTGTGTGTGCGTGTGTGTGTGTGTGTGTGTGTGTGTACCCACATTTTTTCAATGCTCTTCCTCTTCTTCCCAAAATTGTTGACAAATGACAAAGATTGTTTGTTTGGGGTTTTGTTCTATTTGTAGCTTTATTTTTTTTTTATATATAATAAATAATACAATAAGCTCTTATGGACATTTCCTTGTTTTGGAGTAAACGTGAATCAATATGTGTAAACAAAACGTCTAGGAGCCAGAGGTGGCATGGTTGAAATCCCAGTTGAGGCCTTTTTGTTCTACTTATTACACTACACTATAAACCTCTGTCCCGTGTGCGAAGGCACGCAGAATATCTTGCGCACATGTTAAACCCGTTCCGCTTTTCGGAAGTGTAGGCCATTGTGTGCAGGTGGGAACGGATGACAATTTTAAAAAAAAATGCATACACACGGGAAATGGATGTAAAAAAAGGACATGAGTGTTTATTCCATTATCCTCGAAATAAAAGAATAGAATAGACCACGTGGTGACAGCCCCAATATGGACTCGGTGGAGTTATAAGCAATTTTCTTCTTCTTCCTGGCTGTCGAACACTCGGACAGCAACCACTGTTGTCTGTCTGTCATATGAGCAAAAATGCGTTGCGCTGCCGTCAAGCGCCTGACAAGTCAGGCCCAGCGCATCTGACTTCGGCGTGGGGTACAATTGTTATCTTTTAAGCCTTACTGAAAAAAGGCAGGAGAGTGGACCCAGAAGGCAGAAAATAGAGAAGAAGGTTACGATAGGAAGAAAAGAAACAAGGCAGAAACAAAGATAGGGAAAGAAAAAATGGAATTCCTACCACAGGATTTCTAGGTGGGGATGCTATGTGTACTGACAGGGGCCCAGCATCCCCATGGGGGACTGAACAATATGATGGGTATGGAAGTACACCAGGCCTGGAGTCAGTGACATGGGTGATGTAGGCTGTTAGATCAGGTGTGGGAATGATGTTTAAATGCCTCTCAAAGCAAAAACCTAAAAACTGGCAAGAAGGGAAGGGAACCGCATCTGGCAAAATGCCCAAATAAAAATGACTGTCCTGTGACTCCCACATAAATACACCAGCAGGCAACAATGTCGGTGGTGTCTTGTTATGGTGATAAGTTCTTGCACAACACAACACAGCACAGCACAGCACAGCACAATACAGTGCAGTACATACACACAACACAATGCAATGCAAAAACAATGCACCACATGCAATTCAATGCCATGCCATGGAAACAGGATACAATATAATGCAATCCAATACAATGCAGCGCAATGCAATACAGTATACCAAACTGTATATCGAACAATAGACAATTATTCATTCACATTTACAAACTATAAGTCAAACGCAAAAGCGGGGACATAGGGAGGGGGTTGTGGCCTAGTGGTTAGAGCGTTGAACTGGCAGTCTGACAGCGCGGGTTCAAACCTCCATCATGGCACCAGTTCATGGGGGGTTTTCTCTGGAGTTAACACCAGTACCGACTCCTCGCCCCCGAAAGTTCTTTGGATGAAACTACAAGCCGAGAAGATCCTGTGTACTACTAACACATGCAGAACATCTTGCGTACACGTGAAAACACGTTCCGTCTTTCCGACTTGTAGGCCATGCCTGACCCTACGAGCAGATGCTAAAATGTTCAAAAACGCATGCACACTGGTATTGTATTTAGACATCCCCGTCGCTGGAACGCGGCTACCTTAATGGTGTACAAAAACTGTCGCTGCATACACAAAATTTCACATTAATCCTTTGTTGCAATCATGTTCACAATGAGTGCTTTGAATTTGCACAAGGGAAATCAGTTTATAGACGTAGCCAAAGGATTTTCAGGAAGTGAAGTAGAAGAAGCTAATGTTAATTAACTCCTGTACTGGAGAAATTCCGGCCTCCCTCCCTCCCTACAAGAAATAGCTTTGCCGTGACTCGACCCTGCACCCCCACACATCCTGTTATACTACGTGCTTCATGCTGTAACCACCTCGCCCCTTCAGTTCGCTGCCACATTTATTTATGTTTTGGTCCTCTCACTCTCAGCCAGTGAAAGGAAAGAAAGCGAGTACTCAAAGACGAAGCATCAGATAGGTAACAAATGTCAGGAATGTAACAAAAGTTTTTGTGTTTGTTTTTAAAAGGCCCAATTAATCCTTTGGGGAATACCCAAGCCGGTCCTGTATCTCTGTGTCTTCAAAGGTCAGGATGGCTTGCACGTGCTGAATTGTTCACGTGTGCAGGGGGGGTGGGGGTGGGGGTGATGGTGGTGGGATGGTGGGGAGGAGGGAGGGGGCATTTCGTTAACGAACAATGACGATCATTGGCTGTGAAGTGTTCACAGGGAAAATCCACTGTGCTCAGATGTGGGCTGCCTCGTCCCTAGATCAGGACATGGGGCTTTTTTTTTTTTTTGGGGGGGGGGGGGGGGGGGGGGGAGAGAGAGAGAGAGAGAGAGAGAGAGAGCTCAACGCTTATGCGCGCGCACACATACATACACACGCGCGCGCGCGCAGAGGAAGAAAGTGTCATTCAGACTGACATGTTCACATACACACACACATACAAAACACACACAAACACACACAACACACACACAACACACACACAACACACACACACACACACACACACACACACACACACACGGAGGAAGAGAGTGTCAGTCAGACTGACAGGTTCACAGAGAGAGAGAGAGAGAGAGAGGAGAGAGAGAGAGAGAGAGAGAGAGAGAGAGAGAAGGAGAGAAGAAAGAGAGAGTGGAGGTGGGGGGAAACAAAAAAGACAGACAAAGAAGACAGACAGAAAGAAGAAGAAAGAAAAGAAAAAAAAGAGAAAGGATAAGATAGATATTTAGAAAGAAAGAACACAAACAAAAAAAAGAAGGAGACAGACAGAGACAGAGAGACAGAAGAAAATAAAGAGACCGACAGGAAGAAAAGAAAAAAAAGAACAAGAAAGAAAAGAGAGAAAAAAAAAAAGAAAAAGAGAAATATGACAAACATAAGACGAGAGTCAGAGAGAGAAGACAGAAAAAAGATAGAGAAAAGGAGAAGACAGACAGAGAGAGAACAGAAGACAGAAGACAGAAAATGGGAGGGAAGAAGAAAGAACAATAAAGGAACGAAAGAAAGAAGAAGGCAGAAAAACAAAAAAAGAAAAAGAAGAAAAAATGACCAAACATAAGCCCAAATAAGCAGAACAGTGAAAACAAGCAATAAATAAAGATAAATAAAAGAAAGAAAGAAGAAGGAAGAGAAGGAGTCGGAACGAAAAAAACCACAAGCTAAAGGAATAAAAAAAAACAAACAAGAAAGGGGGAAAGGACAAGAGAGAAGAAAGGGCAGAACACTTCGCACGAACAAGCGAAAAAACAGACGAGAAAATCCAAAAATTAACTAAATACAATAAAGAGAAAGCAGACAGAGATGAAGCCAAAACAAACACCAACAAGCTAATACTCTACCTACCAGGTCATAGACAATCCACTTCCTCTCTTACCTTCCACCTCACTGCACACGAGAACAGACCAACCGAGCCAACCATCCTCTCTCACTTCAAATCCAACCTCTCCCCCTCCTACTTTTTGTGCCTCTGTTCTTTTTTTTCCTTCCCGCTACCTCCCGTCAACACCACCCCACCCCCCCATCCTTCCTCCTCCCAGCTTCAAATCGCCAAACCTCACACCCATCTTGACGTTTTTGTGTGTGTGTTGGTTTTTTTTTCGTTCCTCGGCTAGAGCTCCGAGGTTCACCAATGGTGAGTTTTTGCGTTTGCCACCGTTAATGCCCGCCATTAAGGTTGCCGCATTCCGACTTCGGGGATGGTGTCTAAAAAAACCAACACCAACTCCATTTTGCATGCGGTTCTTTTTTTTCTTATTCATTCTTACCGGCACATTATGGCGCGCCTACTCTTCCGAAATGCAGAACAAGTTTCAACGTGTGCGCAGGATGTTTTGGGCGTGCTGGCACTCAAGACCTTGGTTTATAGTCTCGTCCAAAAGGGCTTTCCGAGAAATGAACTGCACTTTTCAAAAAAAGTATTTGATTCTTTTATTTTGATGATAATGGAATAAGCACTCGTCTCCTTTTTTACATCCAGTCCCCGTGTGTATGCAGTTTTGTAAATTTTGTGATCTGTTCCCACCGGCACACAATACCCTATTCTTCCGAAAAGCGCAACAGATTTTAACGTGTGTGCAAAATTTCTGCGAGCGTTCGCACACGAGACCTCGGTTTATAGACTCATCCGAAGGACTTTCGTGGGAGGGGGGGGGGGGGGGGGGGGGGCGAAAGTGGAGTCAGCGGCACTGATGTTAACTCCAGAAGAAAAAAAAATCCCCTCGAACAGGATTCGAACCCGTTTACATCCAGTCCACGTATGTGTGCAGTTTTGTACATGTTGTCATCCGTTACCCCCGGCACACAACACCTTACTCTTCCGAAAAAAGCGAAACAGGTTTTAAACGTGTGTGCAAGATGTTCTGCTTGCGTTCGCACACTGGACCTCAATGCCCAAGGCTCTATCTAACCAGCCAGGCTGTCCCGTCCTTCAGCGCAACAAGTCAGTACTGATGTGATGGACTCTTGAGGGAGAGAGGAAAACTGCCCTGGACCAAGCGGGCTTCTTGGTGGTGACTGCAATCACTTCATCCAGGGCTGTCAAATCGTGAGTGCTGCGCTCTAAGCGCTAGGGTATCTCCCCACCCACCCTCTTTACCCCCCCCCCCTCCTCCTCCCTTTACCCCCCTCCTGACATGACTTGGCTTGCTGCCTTAAAACTCCTTGAGGAGTCGTTGGGGGTGGGGGGGGGGGGGGGTGGGGGGGGGGGGGGGGTGACTGCATTAGATTTCTCCAGGCGGTGTTTCGTGGGGCAAGTTGCTACTGGCTTAGCCATCCCTGTCCAAGATGGTCTTCCGCAAGTAGCGTCATCACCATCATCATCATCATCATCATCTCTTCGCTACCCCCTTTATATCTCCCCCCACCACCACACACGCGCGCGCGCATACACATACACACACACACGCATGCACGTATGCGCGCGCACCACACACACACACACACACACACACACACACACATACCGTCTAATTAATATCACTTTGAGTCAACAGACGTAAAATCGAAGCAACAACAACAACATACACACATACACACACGCGCGCGCGCACACACACACACACACACACACACACACACACACACAAACACACACACACACACAAACACACACACACAAACACACACACACACACACACACACACACACACACACACACACACACAAACAGACAAACACAGGAATGAAGAGGGAAAGTGGAAAATTGAATAAAAGAACAAGGGAAGGTGGGTGGGGGGTGAAATGGGGGTTGTCCGACGACAGGGAAATGGACTAAAAAGCGGGCGGCGCGTTTGTGTGTGAGGTGTGTGTGGTGAGTAGCAGCAGAGTGTGTAGTAGAGTAGTAGTCAATTTTTAGTCTTTCCACATGAAGTGATACAAGGAGAGAGAGAGAGGAAGAGGAGAGAAAGAACTCGAATCGAACGGTTTTTTCCAAAAGGCATTGGAACAGAAGGGGGTTCCCGTGTTAGTTTTTTTGGTTTAAACAATAACCAAACACCAACCCAAGCCCAACTTTTTATGTTAACAAAAGTCGCTACAAAAATATCATTAGGAAAACATTATTTCTTTTCTGAAGGCTTTCACAAATATAAAGTGAGGTGCGACAACCCAGGAGATTGTCCCAGGAGAAAACAGAGTCTAAATAAATTAGGTGTCTCTTTTTTAAAGGGAATGTAGTTTGCAAACATCCCCCAAATAGGGACAGAAAAGAAATGTATTTCATCCCGGAGTTGTTACAAAATGGGATAGCGCTGGGGGTCGCCCCTATAGTTTCTGTATTGAATTTTATGAACATTTAATTGTACCCAAAGTAAATTAGAATTATTTTTTTAAATGTTTCCATATCAATTTTTTGATAGGTTTGAATCATGCGATTAAAAATTGTCGTCATTAAAATTTTTATGTTTTGTATATGTTTATCCATTGCTGCCTCGGCAGTAAAACCTTCCCGAAGCGTTAAAAAATCTCTCAATTCCGATCCTTGATTGACCCAAAACAAACCCAAAAACCCGATTTCAAAAAACAGGTGTTTTTGTTTTCCCCCGTTTTTTTTCCTTTTGAAATCTAGATCATAAAGCATTTGTAGGCTTTAAAAGGTCCCTGCTTCTTCTATGGAATTTAAATCCTATTAATGTTTTTCACGCATTAAAGAGGGGGTATCTATTATTTTCACATAAAAGATATTGGGTACGTTATTAAGCTAAAATTTTTTAAAGCAAGAGGTGTCTGTTCCAATGTTTTTAAAGTGACCAACCCCCATTTTTCTGCCCATAACACAGTGGGTTGTATTTGTGCATCAAATATCTTAATGAAAAAATAAAAGAGTTATTATTAATATTCGTGTTTTTTCAACCAAATAAAGGTTTTTTCCCTCGATTTGGATTTTTAATCGTTGTGAAAAAAGTTGTAGAAAAACAGTTTCCCTAAATTTTATATACATTAATACAGGCTGATATTTCCATTTTTTAAACCCCATTTTTCTGAGCGCAAAATATCATTTTCTGATAAAACGTTTTACTTTAAGTTTAACTTAAGATCCAGTGTGTTTGAAGCATTTTTAAAAGCTGTTTAGCTTTTGAAAAACCTACGATGTTTGGTGAGGAAAACACTCAGCAAGCAGAAGAATAAACAATTGAAAAATCTTTGGGGAAAGTGGACCTTTTTACTTTTTGATGATGTTTTGAAAACATTGATAAAAAAGAAAAAAATAAGGGGCTACATTCCCCCTTTTTAAAACCCCCAGTGGTACGTATATTAGTCAGTACTTTATTTCCACTTTATTCTGTTTTTGAATTTTGATACAGGCTCAAAACTGTAATATTTAAACCCTTCCCCCTTTTTAGGAAAAAGGGCCCAAACAAGTTCTGTTAACAGAATAAATGTTTTTTAAAGTAAATAAATGTATAGGTTACGGTTATGGAAAACTGTTTTTTAAAAACGCAGCAGGTAAACTTGATCTATGTGGAGAAACCCTTCTTAAAACCGTTGGTGCTCACCTTAATATTATTCTTAAAAACCCATTTTTGACCCTATTTTTAAATAATGTATATATATTATATTTTTGTAGTAAAAAAAATTTGGGGTGTTATTAGGGTTTAACATCCCCTTTTTATGCATGTTGATTAAGATTCCCCCGTTATTGGGAAAAACCCCTATAAAAATTTTTTTAAAAAGTTTTGAAGGAAAGCACAAATTTTACCCATATTTTGAATTTCCCCCATGATTTGATCAGGACAGGTTTCCACTCTTTAATTTTTAAGTCCCCCCTATATTTTTTTGTATAGGACGATAAAAAATGTCCTCGTTCATCATGTCAAAATGTAATCATGGGTTGGAAATGGTTTTCTCAACGGGTTTTGAATGTTAAAACCCATCTGTCAATGAATATTTTTTGGTGATTTTTCTAAATGGTTTTAAACCCCTTTTCCAGAATGGATTTGAGAAGGTAGTGAATTTCTGAAAGTAAGGTTTATTATACTTTTTTCTTTTTTCGTTAAAGCAGCATTTTATTCTTTTGTGACCAGAACACGTTTTTTGTCTCATTTTTAAATGTTTTTGGGAAAATTTAAAAGTTTTTGATTTAAATTTATTTTTTTTAAATTATTTAAAAAAGTTCATTTGTGGCCCCTTTTTGTATGTACTGTTTTCTTCTAATTCGCACTGGCTTTTATGCCCATTTAAAAAAATTAAAGTTCATTAATGTTCTCATCAATATCTGAAAGGCTTAAAAAAAATTTCAACATTTAACCCGGAGATTTTCATATAAATGAGATTTGTTTTACCCCAACAATTTTTCCGGCGAGGGGCTAAAGTTTCCCACCTGTTTATAATGGTTAATAATAATTTCAACAGGAAGGTGTGGGAAATCAGAACCAGAAAACAAACATGGACTTGGCAAAATTGAAAAAACAAATTTGAACAAAAAATTTCATTAAATCATCCTCATAGGTGTATGTATAGGTCTTGTTGGTCCCCATTCATAGCATTTAGAATCTGAAAAATAGAGCAGTGCACATGTTAAATAAAAATTTCAAAATTGTTGAAAAACACAATTTAGAATTACGATTGCTGCTGAAGAATATTTTACTTTGGACATTGAAAAAAGTCATTTTTACTGTGAAAAAAAAGTTTGAGGTCTGCTGTTTAATTTCCCCAAATAGCTTTATATTATTCATCGTGTCACCACACTTTTTAAAAAATTTTCAACTAGAAATTTCCCATTATCATTGTAAAACTTTTTATAAAAAAGGGAATTGGTGGAATTAACACACACAAAAATTTTTCTGTCACAACAGAGTTTGTCACAGAGAAAGTGCAATATTGGGATAGGAAATTAAACAATTCAAAAAGCATTTAAAATCATCCCCTTTTTAAAAAAAACTAAACACTAGAACGCCTCCCTTGTGGCTAATTTAAATTGCGATTTAAAAGGCTTTTACCCAGTAAAAAAAATCTGGTGGACATTTTCAGGAATTTTTCTGTAGCTATAAAAAAAAAATACGCACATAAGATAAAAAAATCTTTAGCCCTTTTGAAAAATAAAATTTAATTCAAGACAAAATGAAAAATTTTTATTTGTTTTATCTTTTATTACACAATTAAATTGTACACCCTCAAGAGGGACCTTTCCCCAATTAATGACTGACAAAGAAATATCATGTTTAAACAGCATTTAAAAGAAGGTTTTAGGAAGATGCTACAAAAATGGTAGGGGTGTTTAGACTGGGCCCAAAGTCAACTGTCTTTGTTCCTTCCGTGGAAAGTGTCACCCCTCATTACAAACTCACCCTACTTGGCTAACCCCTATTAATGGTTTTAAATTGAGGTGAGTGCCGGTTTGTTGTTTATTTTCCCCCCTGTAAATTGAGAAGGAGGAGTTGTATGGGGGCCCAACAATTTTCCCCTTTCTTTTAAGATTTAAGGGTACCCTTTTGCCTTTAAAAGATAAAAGATCAAGACCTTCTCAATTTTTTCTCCCCTAGCACTTTCAATATGGGGCAAATTGGGCCCTAATTTAACATTTTTGGAAAAATCGTCGGCTACAAAAATCCTTAATTTCAAAGAGTTTTAGCCTTTAATTTTCAAAATTATCTTGTGAAAAAAAACCCGGGAAAATGGAGGTTGGGGTTTGAATTTTTGTGCCACTATAAATTACTTGTAATCCATTTTTTTTAAAGAAGATTTTTTTAGAAAATTTACAATCAGCTCCAGTTAATATTTTTTTTTATTGCCCTGAAAATGATTTTGTTCCGTTTGACCCGGTTTTGAAGTTGATTCTTTTCTGTTTTTTCATTGTCTCGTTTTGTATTTGATTGTTTAATTAAAAATTTTAGTCTAAGATTGTTTTTGTTTGTTAATATCACCTTTCCCCTTTTTAAAAGGATCAACGTTTGTAAAATTTGTATTGATTTTTGTTTGTTGTTGTCTTTAGCAAATTTCATTTTCCATCTTTGGCCCCCTTTGGGAAAAGTTTCCCCCGGAGTTGTAGGAGAGGATTGTTATGTGTCCGTTTTAGGTGTGCTGGCGGCCCTTCTGCATTCTTTGGTATCGTGTTTTCCCGTGTAGGCTCGCCACAGCACATCGTGGTGGTTTGCTCAGTTTCCCCGACCCGGTCAGGGTTCATTCCCCAAACACCAACCCAAGAAAAAGGGCCCCCCCGAATAGTAGGTGGGGTCAGTCTAAAAAAAACGTCTCGCATTTTTTTGGTGGGTGGAAGCCCTGGTGATTTTTATTTTGCCGTTTGGAATGAAGAGGGGAATATGCCCCAAAAGTCCCACGACGCCCCTTTCAATGAGCATTTCCCCCTCTTATTAACTGTATGCTAAAAAATGAAGAAAAGGCCATTAAAATAGCTATAATTCACAAAAAAAATAGAGCAAATTTTCCCACGTTCTTCACCTTGTTACGTGATCGGCCCCCCCCCCCCCCCCCCCCAGAGAGAGGGAGGAGAGGGAGAAGAGAGAAGGCAGGAAGGGAGGCAGGCGGGGAGGCAAAAAAAAACCCCAGAGATTCGAACTTGAATGGTTTATTACAAAAAGGCCCAATGAAAGGGGTTGCCCAAAAGTTTTTTTAGTATTTAAAAAAAAACTTTTAAAGACAACCCCAAAAAAAACCCTGAACAGAGTAAAAAAGTATTGTTTATGAAAAAGTAAGTTACAAAAATATATTAGGTACAAGATATTACAAACCACACAACCCCAACCCCAAAACAAAACCCCAAAACACTTTACCAAATGCCCCCCAAAAAGAGTAGTCTACTTTTATCTCTCTCTCTTTTCTCCCCTCTCTCTTTCTTCTTCTCTCTCTTCTTCCTTTAGTCTCTATTTTGGGGTTGGTTCATTAAGTGGAAAAGACGTTAAAATTGAAGATTACTTCTTTCCCACACACAGCCAAACCCCCCACCCCAAACCCCCATAATATACGCGCGCTGGTTTAGACCAATATAATATTAACGACGAAAAAAAAAACATGGATAGATGAAAACCAGACTAACAAACACAAAAAAAACGAAAAAAAAAAACAGAAAAAAAGCAAAGTGATTTTAAGAAAAAAGGGGGTAGGGGGTGGAGAAGGGAGAAAAAGGGGGAGAGCAGGGGGGGGGGGGTTAACATTGGGCGAAACAGGAAAGTAAATAGAACACACACACAAAAAAACACAAAAGCGGGGGTAACTAAATTCAGAGAGAAAAAATTATACGATGAGCATACAGGCCCACCCTTGTATAATTACTTAAGGGACACTGTGGTTTTGCAAATAGCTCTACGAAAATGCAAAAAAACGTAAAACGTTTTTGGTATGTGATGCATAGCAAAAAGTGCAGCAGAATGCAGAAACACAAAACCCCCCAAACCACCAACACCCCGGCGGCACAACCCAAAGTGCGGTACCCCACCCACCCACACCCCAAAAACAAGGTGAAGGCCCCGATGCGGCCCCTTTTGTTTAAGGTAGGTTTGGAAAAATTTTTGGTTGTCCTTTTCTTGCCCCTTACAAAGTGTTTTCTTATCCCGTAATAAATGAAAAAATTGTGACGGTAAGGAACCAAAAGAAGAAAGAAAAGAAAGTATTAAAAAATGGGGGGGGGGGGGGGGGGGGGGGGAAAAAAAGAAAGGAAAAAAAGAGGAGGGGGGGGGGGGGGAGAAAGAAAGAAAGAGGACGGACAGACAGCAGACAGGGTTTGGAAAAACAGATAAATTAAAAGGGAAAAAAAGAAAAGGAAGGAGATTTGGAGGAACAAAGAACACGTAAAAACAGAAAAGCTGTGTGGGTCGGTGGGTGTAGGGGTGTGTAGTGTAGTGTAGGGGTTGTGTTGTAGTACAGTGGTGCGTGTAAAAGTAGTTAGTGAGTGCTGTTGTGTGTGTAGTGTGTGTAGTGGTTGTGTAGTGAGTGCAGTGCAGTGTGTGAGTGTGTAGCGCAGTGTGGTAGTGATGGGTTGGGGAAAGGGTTATGGCTTTGTTTGCTTCGTTTCGAGAACATGTGGTAAAACCCCCTTGATAACAGGGGCCCGATGGAAAATTGGCTGTGTCGTTTTTACCGCCCTTTTCAGTGCTTTGTGCTTTGTTTTTTGCGTTTTTGGAAAATATGTATGAGTTTAGTGTGTGAAAGCATGTTTGCTCAAAGGAAAACTATATCCCTTTGGGTGTTTTAAAAGAAAAATGGTTTTTGTTAGTTTTAGTGAAAGAGATTCTAAAGATTGGCTTTGATTAAGTCAAAGGACAAAGAAAAGGACAAAATAAAGGTTAAGTGTGTGGGGTATTGTGGAAATAATAATAATAAAAATGATATAATAATAAAAAATAAATGGGAAATTATATAGCCCCATATTTGCAAAACAAATCAAAAGCAAAGCTTCAACTTAAATTTACACATCATGAATAAGTTTAAAATCAAAAGTTTAAAAAACAGAATTTTAAAAATGGGGCGTGCAGACAAAATTATGAAAAAAATTTCAAAGGAAATGTTTTTAAAAGCACAAAACACCCCCATTATAAGGTATATATTTGCAGGGGATAGGACATGGGGTTTTGGGAAAGGTGGGGGTAGTTTGATATGAAACAGGAGGGGGGAAATCTTAGGTTTGAATAAATTTGTTTGAGGCTGGATTTAAAAGTGGTAACAAAGGGTTTTGGCGAAGAGAGAGAGGGGTCTTCCCGGTCGTGGCCCCAAAAAGAGAAGGGTGGCGGCCAAGGTAGATTGGTTGAATTTGGTTTGTGGCACAAGTTTTTCTGAGAGGGGGAGGGGAACGTGAAGGGTGTCGGTTAAGTTCACGTACTGTAGTGCGTGAGTGTTTGTAGTGTTGTGGTGTGGTGGGTGAGTGTAGTGTGTGTAAGTGGTAGTTAGTGTGGTGTAGTGCAGTATTGTGTAGTGTTGTGTAGTTAGTGTAGTGTAGTGTAGTGTGGTTTTCGTGCAGTGTATGTGTTTTGGGGGGTGTAGTGAAAGTAGGTAGTGCATGTCGTACTTTAGTGCAGTGTGGTGAGCGAGTGTAGTGTGGTGTAGTGTAGTGTAGGGTAGTGTAGTGTAGTGTGTGTAGTGTGGTGCAGTGCAGTGAAGTGTAGTGTGGTGTGGTGTGGTGTGGTATGGTGTGGTGTAGTGTAGCGTAGTGTAGAGTAGTGTACTGTACTGTACTGTAGTGCAGTGTAGTGTAGTGTAGTGTAGGCAGTGCAGTGCAGTGCAGTGTAGCGTAGCGCAGCACAGTGCAGTGTAGTGTAGTTCAGTGTAATAATAATAATAATATATGGAATTTATATAGGGCTGAATCTTGTAAAAAACAAAACAAATCGAAGCGCTCGCACTCAATCATTTACAGGCATGCAACTCTCCTTAAACATAATGAACAACAGATTTCAAAAACCATGCGCGCGCACGTATGCACGCATGTACGCACACACACGCAAATACACACACACCGCACCACCACACACACACACACACACACACACACCACAACACACACACACACACACACACACACTCGGAACAACACTTAGAAGGTGAAAGATGCTGTTGAAAATTAGGGACAGATATTTGGGGGGAAAGTCTCAGGTAGGAAATAAGTGTTTTGAGGCTGGATTTGAAGGTATCAAGTGTAGTGTAGTGTAGTGTAGTATAGCGTAGCGTAATGTAGTGTAGTGTAGCGTAGCATAGTGTAGCGTAGTGTAGAGTGGTCTAGCGTAGTGTAGCATAGCGTAGTGTAGTGTAGTGCAGTGCTGCGCAGTGCAGTGTAGTGTAGTGTAGTGTAGTGGAGTGTAGCGTAGCGTAGTGCAGTGCAGTGTAGTGTAGTGCAACGCTGTTTAGTGCAGCGCTGTGTAGTGCAGCGCTGTGAAGTGAAGTGTAGTGTAGCGTAGCGTAGTATCGTGTAGTGCAGTGCAGTGCAGTGTAGTGTAGTGTAGTGAAGCGTAGCGTAGTGTAGTGTAGCGCAGTGTCGGTCAGTGACTGGGCTGTGGGGAAATGGGTTAATGGCTTTGTCTGCTTCGATTGCAGAGAACATGTGGGATAAACCAGCCTCTGCGTTAACAGGCCCTAGACTGGAAAATTGGCCTGTGTCTGTCTGATTACCTGCTCATAGACAGTGCTTTGTGCTTTGTTTTCTCTGCAGTTTGCTGGAATCATGACTGTATGAGTGTTAGTGTGTGAAGAGCAAATTTTCTCAAGGAAATCTATATCCTTGGACTGTTATTAAGTAAGAACAAAAGAGTATATTTCGTTAGTTTTACTAGTATAAGATTTCTGATCTAAGTCACAAAGACAAGAATAAGAGAACAAAAATGGTTAAGTGTGTAGTGTAGTGTAGTGTAGTGTAGTGTAGTGTAGTGTAGTGTAGTGTAGTGTAGTGTAGTGTAGTGTAGTGTATTTATTTATTTTATTTTATTCTTTTATTTCGAGGATAATGGAATAAGCACGCATGTGCTTTTTTACATCCAGTCCCCGTGTGTATGCGGTTTTGCAAACTTTGTCATCTGTTCCCACCGGCTCACAATGGCCTACTCTTTCGAAAAGCGGAACAGGATTTAACGTGTGCGCAAGATGTTCTGCATGCGTTCGCACTCGGGGCCTCGGTTTATAGTCTCATCCGAAGGACTTTGACATTCAGTTCGATTTTTTTGTCAAACTGGGAAGAAAGGGCGAGGCTGAGAATCAACCCACAACCTCACGGTTGACTTGTTGGCAGGCAAACGTCTTAACCATCCTGCCACCTTCCTTCACACTACACTACAAACTACACTACTCTACACTACTCTACACTACACTACACTACACTACACTACGATGCATCACACTGCACTACAGTACAGTACACTACACTACTCTACACTACTCTACACTACGTGGTAGAGTAGTGTAGTGTAGTGTAGTGTAGTGTAGTGTAGTGTAGTGCAGTGCAGTGCAGTGTAGTGTAGTGTAGTGTTGTGTAGTGTAGTGTAGTGTACTTTAGCGTAGTGTAGTGCAGTGCAATGTAGTGTAGTGTAGTGTGGTGTGGTGTGGTGTGGTGTAGTGTAGCGTAGTGTACTGTACTGTACTGCACTGTACTGTAGTGCAGTGCAGCGTAGTGTAGTGCAACGCTGTGTAGTACAGCGCTGTGTAGTGTAGAGTAGTGTAGTGTACTGCAGCGCTGTGTAGTGTAGTGTAGTGTAGCGCAGTGTCGGTCAGTGACTGGGCTGTGGGGAAATGGGTTAATGGCTTTGTCTGCTTCGTTTGCAGAGAACATCTGGGATAAACCAGCGTCTGCGTAACAGCCAGTTCTTTATACCTGGCTGTTGTTGAGTCTGAAAAGTTTGATCTTCCCTTCCCTGATGATAGGAAAGAAAGAAAGAAAGAAAGAAAGAAAGAAAGAAAGAAGAGAGAGAGATAGACATACAGAGAGAGAGAGAGAGAGAGAGAGAGAGAGAGAGAGCGAGAGAGAGAGAGGACAGACAGAGAGAGGGTGGATAAAAAAGACAGAAAGAAGAAAGGAGAGAAAGTGGGGAAAAGAGACAAAACAATGAGACAGGAACAAAAGGAAAAGGGAAAGAAAGAAAGAAGACAGACAGACAGACAGAAAGAAATACAGAAAGAAAGAAAGGAAGAAAGAAAGACAGACAGTCAGACAGGAAGACAGACAGACAGACAGACAGAAAGACAGAAAGAAAGAAGGAAAGAAAGAAATATAGATAGAAAGAAAGAAAGAAAGAAAGAAAGGCAGGAGGAAAGAAAGAGAAGATAAAAAAAAAGACACAAAGAAGAAAGGAGAGAAAGAGGGGGAAAGAGGCGAAAGAGTGAGAGAAGAGAAAAGAAAAAAAGAAAGAAAGAATGAAATAATGAATGATAATGAATGAATGAACGGAAGAAAAAAGAAAGAAAGAATGCAATAAAGAATCAGAATGGAAGAAAGAAAGAATAGAAAGAAAAGAAGAGAGAGGCAGAGCCAGACAGACAGACAGAGACAGACACAGACAGACAGAGACACAGAACAGAACTTGACAGAACAGAACTGTTAAAAAGAAAATAGACAAAAACACCACCACCACCACTACACGACCCCCGTAAAAAAAAAAAAAAACCAGCAGAAAAGAAACAAAAAAGAAAACAAAAGTAAGAAAGCAGAAGAAGATACATAAACAGTTCAGTACAGAATAAAGAAAAAAAAACAGAGAAAAGATATCTTCTTCTTCTTCTCGTCAACCTCTCAGCCAGCAACTATTGTTGTCTGCCATAATTATGAACGAAAATGCGTTGCGCTGCCGTTAAGCGCCTGACAAGTCAGACCCAGCACGTCCGACTTCGGCGTGGGAGAGAAAACTGCTATAATATCTCAAGTCTTTCTGGAAAGATAAAAAAGCAGGAGACTGTGCCAAGAAGGCAGAAAACAGACAAGAAGCAGGTGACAGGAAGAGAGAAAAGGAATAAGGTAGAAACAAAGAGAGGGATAGAAAAGAGGGAATTCCTAGCACAGAATTTGTGGAAGGTGGGGAGGCTATTTATACTGACAACCCCTACCCCCGCATCCCAACGAGGGAAGTTTACAGTCTCATATCATTCAAGGTTTTCGGGGGAAGAGGAATCGGTACTGATGTTAGCTCCAGGGGGAAATCCCTTCGAACGAGTGCCTAGGTGATGGCTCGAACCCGGGCCATCAGATCACGAGCGCAACGCTCTAATCACTAGACTACCCCCCTCCCCGTCCCCCCCCCCCCCCCCCTGTCCTCTCCCCTCCTCCCCCCCCCCCCCCCCCCCCCCCCCCCCCCCCACACACCCCCCTCCCTTCCCCTTCCCTGCTCCCAACTGAAATCCCTAACCACACCTGTTGGCAACCTACTGTCACTAGCAAAATATTGTCAGATTGTAGCCAAAATGCAAAGGCTTAAGAAGCAACTCATTTTTACCTCGTCACAAAGCTCGCAATATGAAAGACAGTTTCCTCAGACATTTGCTAAAATGCTTTAATGTTGCTTCATTATATGTGTGCTCCAAGAACTGTAAATGTTGATGATAGCGTGTCTCATCTTACACTTAATAAAATTCGCTTCACTTTGGCTTCAATACGTAGATCTTGTTTTCTTTTTTAAATGCTTTGAGTGAAACAAACAAATAAACAACAAACTAATGAAACAAAACACATATTATGCTTTAAAAAAAGTTAGCAACCAAACAGCTCAAAACAGTCACATAAATAAAGAAGGAGAAAAAACCCAAAGTAAACCCAAAACAGAAAACAGAGACATAAATAAAGAAGGAAAAAACAAAGTAAAGAAGGAAAAAAAACACAAAGTAAACCCAAGCAGAAAACAGAGATATCAAAAAGAAGAAGAAAAAGCAAAGTAAACCCAAAACAGAAAACAGAGACATAAACAAAGAAGGGGAAGAAAAAAAGTAAACCCAAAACAGAAAACAGAGACATCAACAAAGAAGGGGAAGAAAAAAAAGTAAACCCAAAACAGAAAACAGAGACATCAACAAAGAAGAAGAAAAAGCAAAGTAAACCCAAAACAGAAAACAGAGACATAAACAAAGAAGGAAAAAACCCAAAGTAAACCCATAACAGAAAACAGAGACATAAACAAAGAAGAAGAAAAAAACAGAGTAAACCCATAACAGAAAACAGAGACATAAACAAAGAAGGGAAAAAACCCAAAGTAAACCCATAACAGAAAACAGAGACATAAACAAAGAAGGAAAAAAGCCAAAGTAAACCCATAACAGAAAACAGAGACATAAACAAAGAAGAATATATTAAAAAACCCCAGAGTAAACCAAAGAAGAAAACATAGACATAAACAAAGAAGGAAAAAAACAAAGAAGAAGGGAAAAAACAAAGAAGAAGGGAAAAAAACAAAGTAAACCCATAACAGAAAACAGAGACATAAACGAAGAAGAAGAAAGAACCCCAAAGTAAACCCATAACAGAAAACAGAGACATAAAAAAACAAGATGGGGGAAGGGGGAGCGGAGGGAATGTGGAGGGAAGGGGAGATAACTTTGTTGTTACAGCGTTGAACTCCTGATCTGACAGACCAGGCTTAAGTCACCACGCAGACGCTCCTTCAAGGTATATTCTCCCCCCTTGGAGTTAACATCAGTACCCACTCCACTCCACTCCTTCCAAAGTCCTTCGGATGAAACTAGAAACCGACGTTCCGATGTCCCGTGTGCGTTCGCGCACGTACGTGTTAAAAACCTGTTTTGCCTTTTAGAAGAGTAGGCCATCGCGCAGATTGTTGGCAGAACGGATGACAGTTGAAGAAAACACTTTGCAAACTGGTGTCGTGTTTAGACACCTTCCCCCGAAGTCAAAATGTGGCTACCTTAATAGGTAAGCAGTGGCGTACGCAATATCTGGCCGTTGGTGAACCTTGGAGCTCTTAGCCGAGAGAACTAAAGAAACAACAACACCAACAACAACACACACACACACACATACATACACACCATACACGCGCACGCACACACACACACAACACACACACACACACACACACACACACACACACACACACAACACGCACACACACACACACAACACAACGCACACACAAACACACACACACACACAACACAACACACAAAACATCCACACAACACACAACACACACAAACACACACACACACACACACACACACACACACACACACACACACACACACACACACACACACACACACACAACACACACACCACACACACAACCTGGCAAACAAACACGACCGAAAGCAAAATAAACAACAACAACAACAAAATCCCGCAAAAAAACACCACCCCCCCCCCCCAAAAAAAAAAAAAGAAGAAGAAAGAAACCAAGCAAAGCCATAACAGAAAACAAAGCTGACAAACAAAGAAGAAAACAAAGAAAGGAAGAAGAAAGCAAACAGTCGTCAAGAAGAAGCCCAAGGAACAGAGAGGAGGAGGTGTAGATTTACTGCGGTGTAAATACTGCATAAACGGATTCACAGACTACAGGTTCACTGGGTAAAGAAAAATACCTGCAAACCTGCCAATATCCTCTGTCTGTCTGTCTGTCTGTCTGTCTGTGTCTGCCTGTCTGCCTGCATAACTGTGTCTGCCATCTCTGTTTCTGTCTCTGTCTTTTGTCTGTCTGTCTGTCAGTCTGTCTGTCAATCAGTCAGTCAGTCTCTCTGTGTCTGCCTGCCTGCCTGCCTAACTGTGTCTGCCATCTTTCTGTTTCTGTCTCTGTCTCTGTCTTTGTCTCTGTCTGTCTGTCTGTCTGTCTCGGTGTCAAGTCAAGTCAAGTCAAATTTTTATTTCCAGATGGTACATTGAATAAGCAATGCATTTGCATTTTTTCATCAAGCCATCTATCTTTATTGTGTGTCTGTCTGTCTGTCTGTCTGTCTGTCTCTGTTCTCTCTCTCTCTCTCTCTCTCTCTCTCTCTCTCTCTCTCTCTCTCTCTCTCTCTCTCTCTCTCTCTCTCTCTCTCTGTCCGTGTGTCGCTGTGTGCGTGCGTGTGTGTGTAGCTCTCTGTATGTACCTATACTACATCTGTGGGGTTGGTTTTGCCTTTCTCTGGACTCACTTCAAGGTGGAAGTCGCACTAACACCCCAGTGCTCTGAGAGGTGGCGTGGAATGGTTTTGACACGGGCAGCGGTATGACACGTTGCCCTGGTGGGCTGAGAACAAGGAGGAAAAACAACACCCTTTCTTTTTTCTTTTTCTGTTTTATATGGCTGCACTGGAAGAAGCCTGGCAGCAGCAGGAAAGGAGCTGAAACTATTCTGAACAATGCTGTCTCCGCCAAAGACGTCTGCTAATCTTCGTGACGTACAAGGACAATTAAACAAAACAATGTTTAAGAAATCATCCAACAGAGGCTCTAGCCGAGTGGGTAAGACCGTCTGACTTCATTCCTGTGGATCTGTTAAGCCTGGGTTCCAATCTCGGCCTCTGTGTCAGGTGAATTAAGGGCGGAGGTATTTTCGATCTCCCGGGTCAATTTCAAGTACAGACCTGCCAGTGCCACAGCTTCAATAGAATTCGGCAATACGTCAGTCCCTCTCTCCACTACTGGGAAGTATCTAGGGGTCGTTATCGACAACACATTCTCTATGCAAAAAATTACCACCCAGACATTCCAGTCGTGCTGCTATCAATTACAGCGTATTAGTGCATTTCGGAAGTACCTGTCCACTGATGCAACATCCAAACTTGTCACGTCTCTTATTCTCACTGGTCTGGACTATTGCAATTCCCTTTTGGCTGGTCTGCCAGCATCATCTATCCACTCCCTTCAACGTATACAAAACTCTGCAGCTCGACTAGTCCTCAGAAAAAAAATCTGAGCACATTACTCCTCTCTTGCGATCTCTCCACTGGCTACCTGTGCCACAGAGAGTAAACTATAAGATCAGTACTCTCTGTTACAAATGTCTACGCAAAACAGCTCCCTCCTACCTCTGTGAATGTCTTCACCTGTACACTCCTTCTCGTTCCCTCAGCTCTGCTGCAGATACGTTGTGCTTAAGAATACATAGATTCAATTCTTTCTCTATTTTTGGCCCATCTATTTGGAATGGCCTCCCTCTCTCCCTTCGCCCAAAGCCTACTTATCACACGTTTAAATCCAACATTAATTTCAAACCCAAGCTTCTCTCCTGTTTCATCTCACATCTGCCCTACCCTCAACAGCCGAAATCCCCGTCACCCTGCCAAAGTGTATAACGTGTGTGTGTGTGTGTGTGTGTGTGTGTGTACATTTGAATTTGTTAAAACTATTAATTGAAACTGGGAGTTACAAGCACAGGCAAAGGAAAAGACCAGGCACTACACACTCTGACCAGTACAAGAATGCAGAGAGAGAGAGAGATTTTATTTATTTATTTATTCTTTTATATCAAGGATAATGGAATAAGCTCTTATGTGCTTTTTTACATCCAGTCTCCGTGTGTATGCAGTTTTTGTAAATTCTGTCATATGTTCCCACCAGCACACAATGGCCTACTCTTACGAAAAGCGGAACAGGATTTAGCGTGTGCAAGATGTTCTGTGTGCGTTGGCACAAGGGGCCTCGGTTTATAGTCTCATCCGAAGGACTTTGGGGGAGAGTGGAGTCTGCACTGATGTTAACTCCAGAGGAAAATATCCCCTTGAACGGGAATCAAACCCGGGTGGTTAGATTACAAGCGCAATGTAAGACCACCGCAAGAGAGGAGAGAGAGAGAGAGAGAGAGAGAGAGAGAGAGAGAGAGAGAGAGAGAGAGAGAATGACAATGGTTTATTGCAGTGAGCTTTCAATCCCATTCACAAAGGGACAGTGGAAAGGGGACTGGGCACAAACACATATTTAGCAAAGACAAAAAAGCAGTTGACAACACGGAAAGACAGAGAGAGACACAGAGAGACAGACAGAGAGAGAGAGAGAGAGAGAGAGAGAGAGAGAGAGAGAGAGAGAGAGAGAGAGAGAGAGAGAGAGAATGACAATGGTTTATTGTCGTAACCTTTCAATCCCATTCACAAAGGGACAGTGGAAAGGGGACTGGGAACAAACACATATTTAGCAAAGACAAAAAACCCAATTCACAACACACACACACACACACACACAGGAATCATTGATAAAGGAGGCCTACTGTCCTGTGCCTCAGATAAATGTGATGCTAGTGCCGGCTTTGTGTTTTAGAAAGGTGTGACCAGGTCTTTGCTGGTTCATTCTCCTTCAGTCTTTAATTGGTCATCACCAGTAAAGTTCTACAGTGAATTCAACAGAAACAATTTATTGTCTGTTGTTGAGGGTGGAGTCTGAACAGCTTCCAGTCTCTTGAGTCCTGTTTCCGCTGGGCACTACACCGTCAACATGAGAACATGAGACTACACCCTCAACATGAGACTACACCCTCAACATGAGACTACACCCTCAACATGAGACTACACCAGCAATGTCCAGAAGGTTCTCTCCCCCTGGTGGGTTACGTACAGACTTAAGCCGTGATTTTTTTTTAATTTTAGAAAATTCAGTGAGTATGCTTACCTGGTGTGTGCTATACATGGTAATATGACTGACCCCTGATGTGGTACTGGTATGGTGCATTCAGTGCCAAGAAAAAAAATCCCCTGGAACGAATACTTCATTGGAGACTCCACTCTGCCCACTTCATCTTCACCTATCCTGTAGTCCCATGGATCGTAGGGGCATCAATGAAGATTTTGCAGCGACCATCGAATCACCTGGCGACGCTCAAACCACGAGGACTTCCCTCCCCTGGCTACCTGACGCTGGCAGGTGCGTAGGTGGGTTTTTTTGTTTTTGGTTTGGTTTGGTTGGTTGGTTGGTTTGTTGGTTGGGATTTTTTTTTACAGATGTTTCAAAGGTGGCATTTTCCTCTCGGTATTTAGTAGGCTTACATTACACACACGCTTTTGGAGGTTTTTGTTTAAATAAAAATGGTCATGATCTCCTGGGAGTTTTTTTTTTAATAGTTTATATTTAGATTGGAGATATTTCAACAATCTTACAAAATAGTTTTTAAAATATTGTGCGTGGTTAAAAAGAGTATTCCTAATTTTTGCACCTGCAGTCAGCACAGAAATAGTTTTTCTTTTGCGTTATTTGAAGAGATTAAAATCATAATAACAAGACGTTTCGACATATTTCAAAATTTAAAAGCGTTTAAAATCTAAAATTATCTTTAGGTTTTCTTAGATGTTAGCAAACAATTCAACCTAATGTGTGTCATTTAAAAACCATTTCCTTCATGTTTCCTTTTTTTTAAAGTAATAATAGAAACAACCCATAATCACTTATTCTGGAATTTTCGGTGTTTTTCATTTGTAGTCTGTAAACAAAGAAGAAGACGTTTGCAGAGGTAAGTCTTCCACGGTGAAGGAAAGGGGGAGGGAGGGAAGGAAGAAGAAGGGAGGGGGGGGGGGGGAGTTGTCTGGCTGTCTTCACCAATATAGCGTGTACAGCTGAAGCTGCCAGAAAACGATGTGGTGATGGGGATGCTGCTGGCTGCAGATGGATACTGATAGTGCTGCTGTTGACATCTACGTCTGTTTCTTCTCTAACAATTCAACTGGTAACAAACATCACCTGAGCACAAACTAATAGATCGCTTGCGCGTACGAATATCTCCCTCCTACTCACCTCCCATCATAAAAAAACACCAAGAATTTAGCGCCATCATTTAAATTCAAAGTACTGGCAACTATTCCAGAATTGTTTCGCTTTTTTTTTTATTCAGTCATTTGGCCCCTTCTTTACCCTTCACCTTCACCAATCCCGTAGTTTGGTCGACAGCTGGGGCACCACTGAAGATTTTGCGACCAGCTTCCCCCACCCCTCGTGGATCTCAGTTTTCCATAGTATGTCGTTCCACTCAAATCTATTCCACTCTCTGATGTTGTCCTCCCATCGTTTTCTATGTCTGCCTCTTCGTCTCCCTCCTTGTGCTGTTCCTTGTAGGACAGTCTTGGCCAGTACACATGTTCTGTGACGTGCCGTACCAGTTCAGCTTGGGTTTTTACAGTGAAGTCAGGAGCTCTTTAGCTTTATATGGTCTGATGGCATTTTCAATTCTGGTTTTCACTTCCTCGTTGGTGATGTGATCTCTGTAGTAGCTATAAAAATTTTGCGAAAACATCTCATGTCTATTGCAGAAGACTTTCAGTTTGGTCATTGCAGATGTGGTGTGGGCTATCCTGGAGATAACTTCGGGGTTTGATCCTTCATCCGATACTATAGCCCCTACATATTTAAAACTATGGGCGGTCTCAGTTTTTGTCTATGGCAATGTCAGTGCTGATGCCATTGGTGGTGTTTGTCCTCACCTTGGTCTTCTCTGCACTGATCTGCATATCCTATGCTGAAGAGACTTCTTCAAGGTGATTTACCAAGTTGACCAGCTCTTGCTCTTCTCCATCTAGGTCGTTGATGTCGTTGGTAAAATGCGAGTTTGTAATTGCCCTACCTCCATTGCTGACTGTCTGGCCCATAGATCTGATCAAAATGAAGAGGCGTTCAAAATCGATGGCGTAAGTCAGTATGACCACATGTCTGGACATTCGGAAGCTGGCAGTACATCAGAGTCAGTTTGACGAAAGGCATCACAGTTGTACAACTGCCATTGTCAGAGCTGACAACCGCTGTCCACTACAATCGCCTCCAAAGAAATCATCCGACTGCAGTTCATCTGCCCCGCGGTTCTGCGATGCCAATGCTGCCCTTCTCCCTTACATTGCGTTCTCAACTGACAACAACATGATGCAAACCCATGAAAAATAACGAACGATTAAGCATTTATAACAAACTACAGCACCGTTTAGATAGGTGTTCCTTTGCGGCTGATTCACTTCAAAATGAAAAGGGTTCAGAGTGAGGAAGAATTTCAAAGGGGGGGGGGGGGGGGGGGGGGGGGGGGAGGGATGGCAGCCTCTTGAGTCTAGACGAGTAAACAGTACAAAGAGACAGACCAAATATTAATGCATAGTTAAGATTACTTCCCTTGTTGTTCTCTAACGCAGCGAAAGTATGTTTAACCTTCAAAAAGAGTTGTCATTGGAACTCCCCTACAACCTGAGAAAGACTCTAAAGGTGCAGTTCGGGGACTGTGATCCTCGTCACACATGGAACACAAATTGCAGTTGTTTGGCAGGTTTGGGGTGGGGTGGGGTGGTTTAAAAAAAAATCATTTTCGATCAACTCGACGGCTAGTCCAGCAACAGTAGTGCAGCAACGCTTTTATTGAACCGGCGCAGAGCACCACACACAACTGCATGAAATTCAGGCTGCTCTCCCTGGGGACAATGTGTCGCCACGAGAGCAGCGCCACCCATTTTTGTTTCTTTTCCTGTCTGAATGTGTATTTGTGTCCTTATCGGAGCGGCTTTTTTCTACAGAATTTTGCCAGGGACAACTCTCTTGCCGTGGGTTCTTTTACGCGCGCTAAATGCGGATACACACACGGGACGGCAGTTTAATATCGTCTCATTCGAAAAAGTTAGCACCCAGACCACCATCCACGGTCTTGTCAATGGGTGGAAAAGTTTCGGGTACAAGCTGAGATCAAACCGCCACACACTTCCAACCAGCTTCTCGCTTTCAAGGAAGGCGCGTTACCTCTAAACCACCGATCCACTCTTGCGCTCACCTTAAAAACCCATCCACCTTTCGTGAAAAAAAGAGTGTATCTCTAGCTGGTGGTATGGATGACACGAACACACCCAGCATGCGCCCTGCCTCCTGGAGAGGGATGGGCTCCGCCAGGTTCGATTTGCCAGGACCCCATCACAGTGCTGTGCCCCAACGACCCCTGATAAAATCAAGAAAGACGTGAAATATAGTGCAGGCTTATGGACGAAATGCGTAGACTGGTTAAATGTCCATACCCCAGAGTCATAATGTGGCTGGCTACCTTTAATGGTAGGCAAAAATGGTCGCATACGCAAAAATCTCCCCATTGGTGAACCTCGGAGCTCTAGCTGAGGAAGGGAAATAAAATTGAATGACTGAATCAACAGGAAAGGACATGTGTAAAGCGTTTACCAAGGCTTTGAATCACATGTTTTTTAACATTCTTAAGACCGCTTTTTTTTTTAGGTATGAAAATAATATCTGTGTGTGTGCAACCAAGCAGTTTTTATTTGTTTGCACTGTGTGTGTGTTGTGTGAGTGTGTGTGTGTGTGAGTGTGTGTGTGCGCGCGCGTGTGTGTGCGTGAGTGCGTGTGCATGCGTGCGTGAGTGTGTGTGTGCGCGTGCGTCCGTGCATGTTCGTGTGTGTGTGCGTGCGCGTGCGTTCGTGTGAATGTGGTTGCTATCAGTGACAGACATGAGTTCAAGCACGTAGTTGTCAGCTCATACCCAGTCAGTATGCACTCAACACGCTGTCCTTGCTACTATACTGTGCTCGCCTCTGTGCCGCCCTTACCCACACATAATCATACCCAGATACATACACCCAGGTTTGTGGGCACGCACGCACGCGCCTCAGACAGACTGATATACGCACAGACATATAGACACAAATACACACAAATACACACATATATACACCCACGCGGACGCGCGCGCGCGTACACACACGCACGCATGCACACGCACACGCTCGCACTCACACACAAACACACACACGATATACATACATATATATATATCCTCTGGAGTTAATATCAGTGCAGACTCCACTTTCCCCAAAGTCCTTCGGATGAGACTATAAACCGAGGTCCCGTGTGCGAGCGCACGGAGAACATCTTGCGCATACGTTAAAACATCTTGCGCATGCGTTAAAACCTGTTCCGCTTTTCGGAAGAGTAGGCCGTTGTGTGCCGGTGGGAACGGATGACAAAATTGACAAAACTGCATCCACACGAGGACTGGATGTAAAAAAGCACATGAGTGCTTATTCCATTTTCCTCAAAATAAAAGAATATATAATTATATATATATCGCAAGAACACGAACAAGCACACAGCACACACACTTATAACAACAACCCTACACCCCTCACTTCAAAACATTTCTCTCTCTCTCTCTCTCTCTCTCTCTCTCTCTCTCTCTCTCTCTCTCTTCTCTCTCTCTGTCTTCCTTTCGTCCTTCCTTCCTTCCTTCCTTCCTTCAAGAACAACAACGTGTTTTTGACATTTCACCACACATTCTTGCCGAGTGTTTACCTAACGACATAATGAAGTGTTCATCTTCGCAGAATCGTCGTGGGTTCTACGACTACGCCAAAGGAAGAATGGCTCAAGCCCCTGCCTTGCCATGAGCGTGTCACAACACGTTTGGAAGGCAACCAGAATAAGCCCATGAGAAACTATGGCCTGGTATGTCAAGGAGAGAGAGAGGGAGGGAGGGAGAGAGAGAGAGAGGGGGAAGGAGAGAGAGAGAGAGAGAGGCAGACAGACAGACAGACGGTCGGACGGACGGACAGACAGACAGAGAGACAAAAAGGAAGATAACGACAGAGACAGAGAGACACGAAGAAAAAGTTACATACAAAGAGAGACAGAAAAAGATGGCGAAAAAGGAAAAGGAGAAGAACAGACAGAGACAGAGAGAGAGACAGACACACAGACACAGACAGACAAACAGAAACAAAGAGAGAAACAGAAACATGGAGAGACAGAGACACACATGCAGACAAAGAGACACACATGCAGACAAAGACAGAGCCAGAGAGAGAGACAGAGACAGAGAGACACACACACAAAGAAACATAAAGACGGAGAGAGAGAGAGGAAAGGATGAGAAGGAGGAGGAGGGGAAAGCGAAGTTAACAGACAGAAAATGACAGAGGAAACCCTGGCATAGGCGTGAAAAGCAAACAAACAAACAAATAAATAACAGAAAATTAACCTACAGAAAAGAAAGAAATAAAGAAAGATGGAAAGAAAGAAAGAAATGTCAAGAAAAACACCCAAACAAAAACACCAAAACGAACAGTGACGACCAAAACAGATCTGGGTTTGCCCCTGCCCACGTACGTTGGTGTACATATTTTAAAATAGCAGTCGAGTTTGCCAGTTGTCAGAGAACACTTCAGTACAGCTCAGTGCAGGGAATACCATGCGGTTCTAATACAAGACAACAAAATACAAAACAAGAGGTGGGTCGGTGGTCTAGAGGTAATGCACCTGCCTACACAGCCAAAAGTCCGGGTTTCAAGAGTGTGGTGGTTTGATCCCCGTTTGTGCCCGAAACTTTCCCCCCATCCACTAGACCCTGAGTGGTGGTCAGGATGCTAGTCTTTCGGATGAGTCGATAAACCAACCTGTATGTACTTTGAGAGTTGTTATCTTGTGAAATAATTATAGGTATCAATGTGCCTGTCAGTATTGTAATTGCCATTCATGGGATGATTAAAGTGTTTTTGACTTGACTTGACTCTGATTTAGTCATCACGTGCATGGTTGTTGATGCTGTTTTGCGCCCTGTATGCCAGACATGTGGTTGTTCACTGAACCTGATCGTGTTTCGCAAAACGCTATTCCTGTTCTTTTTCTCTCTCTTTTTGTTGTTGTTATTGTTGTAAATGACGGGTGGATCAGTGGTCAAAAAGTAACACGCCTGCTTAGAACTAAAGCGAGAAGCGCAGGTTCGATCCCCGTTTTAGCTTCCACTATCCACTTGACCTTGAGTGGTGGTTTGGGTGCTAGTCTTTAAGACGATAAACCGTTAAATGTTTTAACTCCAGGCTAAAAACTAAATCCCCTCGAACGGGCAGTCTCGGTGTTGGCTCGATCCGCACCGCCAGATCGCTTATCTCAAGGTTCTAACCACTAGGCTATCCTGACCCCCATGACCCACTGCCTTCTAAAAAAAAAATTCTGAGCATTTCAATTCTTCAAGGAGCTGGCTCAGGTCAGTCAGGTCACAGAAGACGCTGAAGTGCACAAATGGAGTTTTCCACAAGAGAAACTGCAACATCCAGATTAGATGGCGAGGGTACATACCCCCAAAGTGATGCTGACTTCATTACCAGTGGCGAAGGGCTCCGTCAGTAACATTGCGCCAGACAGATGCCGATGTCTGAATCATGGGGAAATGATGGAGACATTCAGCGGCGCTAAGGTACGTGGAAAGGGGCCAGGGGGGAGGGGAGGTAAACAAAGCAGCACTCTGCCTGCGAAATGAAAAGTCTGCAAAATCAACTCTAATGACTCGTAGCACCTGCACTGATGATTGGGCAGCAGATAGGGTCACAGGCCACACTGTACACCTCCACACAGATCAAGTGCGTGTGTCATAATATTCAGCTTATGTAAACATACACACGCGTGCACCGCGTTCGTTCAAGCGCGCACAGGCGCGTGCACACACACACACACACACACACACACACACACAAGGAACACACACACACACACACACATAAGGACTAACTAAGAATACATGTGGACCTGTTTTACCTCTATACTCTACCTTTTTTTTCATGTATGTACGTCCATGCCTACCTGCCTACGCATGCGCGTGCGTGTGAACGCATAAAACTTTTGTGTAGTCTTCGTGTTTATTGTTTAGTGTTGTTGTGAGGTGGGAAGGGGGGTGGTTGTTCGCTCTCTCTCTCTCTCCCAAACCTGTACCTGGAGCTATTGACCTTGCAGTGAGAGGTGTTTATTTCGTGGCACCCTCGCCGCACTGGATACCTCCCTGCCTCCTGAAAGGGCCCGGAGTCTGGCACACACAGACAGGCCTTAGACCCCGCGCCATTCCTGGCGATGCCAGTCACCTCTCCGCCGGAGGTCAAAACCCCCTGCCCTGCCCCCCTAACCCTCTCCCACCCCCCACCCCCCCTCCTTCCCTCCCTCCCCTCACCCCCTACACACATGCACGCAGATAGGTTGATAGGGCAGGATGGGGGGGGGGGGGGGGGGGGGGGGGAGGTGTAAATCTTTTACCCTAAATTAAGATCATTTTGACATGAATTGAGTTGACTTGATGCAGGCAGGCAGGCTGGCAGGCAGGCAGGCAGGCACACAGGCACGCACGCGCGCGCGCGCGCGCGCGCGCACCACCACACACACACACACACACACACACACACACACACACGAGTCCTTCGGATGAGACAATAAACGGAGGTCCCATGTGCGAACGCGGACAGAACATCTCGCGCACATGTTAAAAAACCCGTTCCGCTTTTCGAAAGAGTAGGCCATTGTGTGCCGGTGGGAACGGATGACAAAATTTACAAAAACTGCATACACACGGGGACTTTATGAAAAAAGCACATGAATACTTATTTCATTATCCTCGAAATAAAAGAATAAAATAAAAATTATAAAATAAACACACACGCATTTCTCTTCCCAACGTCTTTTTTTTCTTCATTATTATTAATATCTTGTGTAAGGTGGTAGTAGGGTGTGGGGAGGGGGGAGTGGGGGGTGGCAGGGGAGGGATTAAAGGGTCAGGGAGAAGGGTGGAGGTGGGGGAGAGGGGAGGTGATGGTAGAATATCGCGCGCGCGCGCGCGCGCGCGCGCGCGCGGTGTGTGTGTGTGTGTGTGTGTGTGTGTGTGTGTGTGTGTGTGTGTGTGTGTGTGTGTGTGTGTGTGTGTGTGTGTGTGAATTCATTGTTTTTAATCACTGTTTGTGTCTGCCGGGTTTTAAAAAAAATCTTTTCTGTTTTAATACTTCTAGGGTTAAACACACACACACACACACACACACACACACACACACACACACACACACACACACACACACACACACAACACACACACAAACAAAGTCTAAGTCCTTAAAAGCCCCTAACAGTCCTTCGGATGAGACTATAAACCGAGGTCCCGTGTGCGAACACACGCAGAACATCTTGCGCCCGCGTTAAAACCCGTTGCGCCTTTCGGAAGAGTAGGTGGGAAGCGATGACAAAATTGACAAAACTGCATGCAGATGGGGACTGGATGCAAAAAAGCACATAAGTGCTTATTCCATTATCCTCGAAATAAAAGAAAGAAAGAAAGAGAGAGAGAGAGAAAATAAATAAACACACACAGAGTACAATCTCTCTCTCTCTCTCTCTCTCTCTCTCTCTCTCTCTCTCTCTCTCTCTCTCTCTCTCTCTCTCTCTCTCTCTCTCGGAGGCGACACTCAAACAAACACTTACATGCTCATTCATATTATATATATATATATATATATATATATATATATATATATATATATATATATATATATATATATATATATATAGTCTTCCCTCTTTTCCCTTTCGTCTAACGTCACAATGTTTTGTCCAGATCAAAAGCTGCGTCAGTAGGTGATGTCAGCGAAGCGCCAAGCCCTACATTAAAATGCTGTTATGTTGTAAAACGTTGTGTTGAGATTGCCTTCAGCCAAACTCTTAACATAACAACCTGCACTCTCCTGTACAGGAGAAAAAAAAAATCCTCTGAAGTCGGAGTATGGCTGCTTATATGGCGAGGTACTTGAAAAGAGTCATACACGCAAACTTCTCACCCGGTGTACTTCCTATCTCACAGTGATTCCCAGGTGGGACCAGTGAGTCAAGAGTGCAATATTCTGGGTGAGCACCTGAGTGTTAAGCTGGGAAACGCACAACAACAACAACATATCACAATGTGGAAAGGCGTTCAAGTGAAAAAAAAACACGCGCGCACACACACACACACACACACACACGCGCGCGCGCACGCGCGCGCGCAACACCCTCGCCACCACCACCACAACTGAACACACACACACACACACACACACACACAACCCAACACAACACACAAACACACACATAAAATTATATATACACACACACAAACATACACACACACACACACACACACAACACACACACACACACACACACACACACACACACACTCGTGGAGGTATGCAGCATCACAAATGAACAGTGGAGTTCTTGAACAAGCAAAGCATAGCTAGCCCCAAGTGGCTGGTTTGCGTTGTATCAGAGAAAGAATTTTGTCTGGTGCGTTTTTACCTTTTGTTGTTATTGTTGCTTTCAGGAAGGGGAGGGGGGTGTAGAGAGGGTATGTGTGTGTTTGTTTGTTTGTTTGTTTATGTGCTTGCTTCTTTGTTTATCTGGCAGTGTGTTTGCTTGTTTGGTTTGGGGGGGTTTGTTTGTTGTTTGGTTGCTTTTTGGGGGGGTTGTTTTTGGGTTTTGTTTTGGTTTGTTTGTTTGTTTGTTTTGGAGGGTGACTTTCGTGGAAGTGACGTCAGCTTGTGTCTGATTCCTGGCTGGAGTTGTCTGTCCAAATTCTAGTCCTTAAACCTTCTCAAGAGCAGACGACTGTTGGACAGAGAGAGAGAGAGAGAGAGAGAGAGAGAGAGAGAGAGAAAGAGAGAGAGAGTCGTCACTTCCTGTAAACAAATTCTAAGACAAGCTCATATTCTTCTTGCGACACAAGAAAATAATAATAATATAAACACCCTCTTATTCCTCTTGCGTCACAAGAAAAGAAGAAGAAGAAGAAGAAGAAGTTAACAAAGAAACAAATTCCAACCACTTTCTTTTTTCGTTGTGGGATAGTAGTAGTAGTAGTGAGAGAGAGTTTAAAAATATATTCATAATTCACACTTTATGACTGGGTATTATTCACTCTGTATTAAGTTTGGTAACTGAGGTTCTCTCTCTCTCTCTCTCTCTCTCTCTCTCTCTCTCTCTCTGGAAGTGACGTCAGCTTGTGTCTGATTCCTGGCTGGAGTTGTCTGTCCAAATTCTAGTCCTTAAACCTTCTCAAGAGCAGACGACTGTTGGAGAGAGAGAGAGAGAGAGAGAGAGAGAGAGAGAGAGAGAATCGTCACTTCCTGTAAACAAATTCTAAGACAAGCTCTTATTCTTCTTGCGACACAAGAAAATAATAATAATAATAATAATATAAACACGCTCTATTGTGTTATTATTATTAAGATGTATCCCTATGGGCGGGGACTGGATGTAAAAAAGCACATGTGTGCTTATTCATTATCCTCGAAATAAAAGAATTTGTCATTGTCATTGTCATTGTCTCTCTCATGGGTTTTAGTGGGTTTCAGTTTTCTGCATGCATCATGGTTTTCGTATTGAACTTAATAGCGTGCTTGCGGGGAAAATGATGATAGAAGTGCTCTTGCTTTGTTTGCAAAGAAGTTCAGTCTACCTTATTATTTGTATCATTATCATTATTATTGTTATCATCATCATCATTATCTTTCGGATGAGACTATAAATCAAGGCTCCGTGTGCGAACGCACGCAGAAGATCTTGCGCACTCGTTAAATCCTGTTCCGCTTTTCGTAAGAGTAGGCCATTGTGTGCCGGTGGAAACAGATGACAGAATTTACAAAACCGCATACACACGGGGACTGGATGTAAAAAAGCACATCAGTGCTTATATCCTCGATAAAAAAGAATAAAATAAAATAAAATAAATAAATATTATTATATTGTTATAGTTATCATTCTTCTTATATTTTTGTATCATTATTATTTTCATTATTAATGTTGTCGTCGTCGTTATTATTATTATTATTTATTATTATTATTATTGTTGTTGTTGTTGCAGAAAGAGGAAAAAAACCTTTTCGCCTCAACATACGCAAACACCTTTCTTTGGCATTGAAAGCAACAGAAAATAGAAACTATGAAACAAGAAATATTTAAAAAATAATAATACTAAAACGAGCTTAAAGATGTGGCCATGGAAAAAGAATGAGAACAATTTGACACTTGAAATACTGGTCGTTTCCAGAATGTTTTAGGGTTCGCTTGGGACGACTGTCTTGTTTTGAATAATGTATTTTTGTTTTGTTATGCATCTATTTGTTCATTTTAAAAGAAATTATGTTCACACGCACACACACACACACAGAGGTTGTGTACTTTGGCAAGGTGGTGGGGGTTTCGGCTGTTGAGGGTAAGGACAGAAATGAGATGAAACAAGAGGGGAAAGTCTTAGATTTGAAATAAATGTGTTTTGAGGCTGGATTTAAAAGTGTCAAAAGTAGGCTTTTGGCTGAGGGAGAGAGGGAGGTCATTCCAGATCACTGGACCAGAAACAGAGAAAGAGCGACGGCTGACTGTGGATTGGTTGAATCTAGGTATTGGTAAGCACAAGGTATCTGCAGCAGAGCGGAGGGATCGAGAAGGAGTGTACAGGTTAAGACATTCACATTATAGATAGATAGATAGATAGATAGATAGATAGATAGATATGAAATGTGTGCGTGCGTGCGTGTGTGTGTATCTTGCTACATACCTACATTTGCACGCACATAGCATACCTACATACATACAGAGAGAGAGAGCGAAAGAGATGCAAACATACATACATACAGACAGACAGACAGACAGACATACATACTTACATACAGACAGACAGACAGACAGACAGACAGAACAGACAAAACAATACAGAACTCATAAACAGTCAGCAAGTCGCGGGAGAATCCTGACTGCTATAATTATGACGTCACTCCTCACTACGCTATGCACCTAAAACACATGCAAGGACGCCCATGTACAAACTCTCTGCCATAGTACTCTGCAGAAGGAATAACCCTGCAAACCCAATCAGCCTCCTTGACACATCATTACATCTGTCCTTTGTGTTCAGGTAGAAGGTACTTATCTGAGGCATGGAGTGTGAGACTACAGCTGGAAATGCTCTTGTATTTTCTTTTCATCCGGACAGAGGGTTTTTTTGTGGAGAATTTCAGGCTTGTAACATGAGGGAAACTGCGCTGTGGCAATCCCAGCTAGCTTCTTCTTCTTCTTTTCTTTGAGATTCTTCTTCTTCTTCTTCTTCTTCTTGCTCTAGACGTTCTTTTTCTCCTCGTACAGTTTTAACAGAGTATGGATGACGTTGGCTTCATTCAGAAGGTCTTTTTGTGTGTGTGAATTTATTTTAAATGGTGTGAGGGTTTTTACGGGGGTGTGGGGTACCGGTGGGCGTTGGTGCTTGTATCAACTAGTTGTTAAACACAGCAGGAACGAAACAGGTTAAAAAGTGAATATTTCCTCCGTTGGAAAATAAAGAAACAACATCATCATCATCTTCATCAGCATCATCTTGTTTTTCTTCTTCGTTGTTTTTCTTTTACTTCTTCCTTCATCAAAGTTATCATAATTTTTTTTTCTGTCTTTATTTTGCTGTTGTTGATGCGCTTGACTTTGTTGTTGTTGTTGACTAGGTCATTGTTCTAGATGTTTTTACTTTTCTTTCTTTCCTTCTTTCTTGTTTTTGTTTTCTTATTGTATTTCTTTGTGTCTATTTTAAGTGCTCCTTTCTTTTAAGTTCTTTCTTTGTCTTGCTTTCTGTATTATTTTATTTTTCTTTTCCACTCATTTTCCCCGACTTCTTTTGCTTTGCTTTCTTTTTCTTACGTACGTGCTCAGTAGTAGTAGTAGTAGTAGTAGTAGTAGTAGTGTTGCTGTTGTTTATTATTTTTCATGTAAATATTCTTCGAAAAGCGGGTGTAAACGCTTTGCTGGGTATGTAGTTTGCGTTACTTTTAACATTGAAGAAGAAGAAGAACAATAACAACAACATCAACAACAACAACAACAACAACAACAACAAACGATAGCCTGCTGGTTAGAGTGTTGCGCTTGCTATCTGACGGCCGGATATCGAGCCACCACCCAAACGCCCGTTCAATGGAAAATTTCCCCCTGCAATTAACAGTGGTGGAGTCCACTCCCTTAAATGTCCTTAAGAGGAAATTATAAACTCAGGTCCCTTGTGCGAACGCACACAGAACATCTTACGCACACGTTAAAAAACCTGTTCCACATTTCAAAAGAGTTGGTTGTCGTGTGCCGGTGGGAATGGGTGACAAAATTTACAAAACTGCAAGCACACGGGGACTAGATGTAAAAAAAGAGCGGATGAGTTCTTATTCCAGTATCCTCGAAAAAAATAAGAATAAAAGAGGGGGGAACAAGGAAGAGAGATTCGTAGGTAGGTGGGTGGGTGGTGTCCTAGTTTTGAGAAATTTGCGACAAGAAAACCCATTACGGTCTGGCCTTTTCAGCCATGGGCCTTTTTGTAGGCATAAGCAAATATCAGGATGGACAAGAAAAGGGAAATGTCACTGATTGTAAGCTAAACAAAGATAAGACAACCTCAGTGTTTGTTAATTTTAGAAAGCTCTGAAATTTCCGATCATAATCTCGAGCGTGTGTGTGTGTGTGTGTGTGTGTGTGGTGTGATGTGTTGTGTTGTGTTGTGTTGTGTTGTGTTGTGTGTGTGTGTGTGTGGTGTGGGTGTGGTGTGATGTGTTGTGGTGGTGGTGTGTGTGTGTGTGTGTGTGTGCGTGTGTGTGTTTGTGTGTGTGTGTTGTGTGTGTGCGCGCGCGCGCGCGAGTGTGTGTGCATGCGGTAGGGGAGAGTCGGTGACGAATAAGGATGTTCCTTTTTCTTTGTCAATTATCGATGAAAGAAAATGGTCAAGGCCTACATTAAAATGCTGCTTTGCTTTTTTCCCCCGTTCCTCGGCTAGAGCTCCTAGGTTCACCTACGGTGAGATTTTTGCGTATGCCACCGCCCCACTTCTCCCCGCCCCTACCCCCCCCCCCCCCCCCCCCAACACCACTCCAACTTAGGGGAAGGTGTCTAAGCATGACACATGTGTGCAAGCCTTGCTGTTTTTCTTTTTGGTATCCGTTCCTGCGGCACACAATGGCCTACTCTTCCAAACGGTGGAACGGGTTTTTAACATGTGCTCAAGATGTTCTGCGTGCGTTCGCACACAGGACCTTGGTTTATAGTCTCATCTGAAGGACTGTGACATCCAGTTCGATTTTTTTGTCAAATTGGGAAGAAAGGGGGAGGCTGGGAATCGAACCCAGAACCTCACGGTTTACTTGCTGGCAGGCGAGCGTCATAACTGTCCTGCCACCCTCTTCTTGCTGCTATTCTTTGAAATGTTTTTAAAAAATTGTTGTCATCCGTGACAAGCTCCTAGCGTAACGACGTATGTTCTCCATTAAAGGAGAAAAATCTTCTTTAGTGGATATAATATTGTCTCAACTCAATTGTCTCCACCACCCTGTCGTCGATAGAAGCTCCACGCAATGCCGCCAAGGTTCGCCATCTTTTTCTGTCTCTGCTGAGTTCTACGATCTCCTGTAGCCCTCCCAGACCACTGATCTCAGTGATGTTGGCAATGTAGGATGTTGGTGGTCTGCCTCTTTTCCTTCTGCCCTCAACTTTACCTTGGAGAACTGCCGTCATCAGATTTGTCTGTGTGTTTCTGTTTGCATACACATCTGTCTGTGCTTACCAATTTCAGCCAACGTTTGTCTTTGCACTGAATGTCTATCACGAATGCTTTCATTTGTTCTTCTGTCTGACCATTTAACACTTAGAAGTCGCCTGTAGAACCACATTTCGGCTGCGTTTATTTTGTCCCTTTCCAATTTGTGTAGAGTCCAGGCTTCTGACCTATACAGTGGCACAGGCTAGATTAGCGTTTTGACAATTCTAATTTTGAGATATTTAGGTATGCCTCTGTCTTTCCAAAATGTTGTTTAACTGGATCATCTTTTGCTTGATTCTAGCCTCAACGTCTTGTCGACAGGAGCTATTATTCTTTCTTACAGAGCCTAAATATTAAACATTTTGAATGTCTTCCAGGTCTATTCTGTTGATTTTGATATCCTGAAGGGCGACTGTGCTATCAATGTTCATTGTTTTGGTCTTTCTGGCATTTAACTGAAGGCCAGCAGTGCTGCCCTCTGCTGTAGGGAATTCCTCTAATGCTTGTGATATAATTGACCATGAGTGCTGTATCATCAGCACTTTTTTTATTATTTCAAGGATAACGGAATAAGCATTCATGTGTTTGTTTTTTTCCATCCAGTCCTCTTGTGTATGCAGTTTTGTAAATTTTGTCATCCATTCCCACTGGCACACAATGGCCTACTCTTCTGAAAAGCGGAACGGGTTTTAACATGCGCGAATGATGTTCTGCGTGTGTTCACACATGGGATCTGGGTTTATAGTCTCATCCGAAGGACTTTAGGAGAGAGTGGAGTTGGCACTGATGTTAACTCCAGAGGAAAAATCCTCTATTGCTGTTTCTGCCCCTCTCCAGCAGTTTGCAGTGTTTTATTAGTTCATCTTGCATCCATAAATAACGTTGCATAATTGGGCCTTGCGCACATGGGCCTTGGTTTATAGTCATATCCAAATAACTTTTGAAGGAGCGAACACAGTACTTATGTTAACTCCGGGGTAAAATTCCCCAAAACGGGCAGCTCCGTGGTGACTCAATCCTGGGCTGTCAATCATGAGCACAACACTCTAATGACTAGCTTACCCGACCCTAGACTGGACAATAATGAGTAGGGTGAGATCAGGATGAATGACCTGGAAGTAGCAGCACTATGGATGACACACAAGATTTTGCAGGAGAAAAAGTTCCAGACAGATTTATGATGTTTAGCCAGAAGCAGATGAACATAGACACACACACTCAGTCACACGTGTGCACGTGTGTGAGACTATAAACCGAGGCTCCGTGTTCGAACGCATGCAGAACATCTTGCACACACGTTAAATCCTGTTCTGCTTTTTGGAAGAGTAGGCCATTGTGTGCCGGTGGAAACAGATGACAGAATTTACAAAACCGCATACACACGGGAACTGGATGTAAAAAAGTACATGAGTGCTTATTCCATTATCCTCGATATAAAACAATAAATAAATAAATAAATAAATAAATAAATACACACACAGTCACACGCACACACACAGTCACATGCACACACAGTCACATGTGCGTGTGCGCACGCGCACACACACACACACACACACTGACACACACCTGACCCAAAATTATAAGAAATCAACAGTTTTAATAATAGACATTCTGATTAATTTTGACATGTACCTTTACACCTGACCTTTAGTCCCTTTCTTTCGTTTCTTGAGTTTTCATTTCAAATTTCTTTAACAAGCATGCGCACACGAGCTCCAGCACACCCGCATTCATTGAAACAAGACAGCTTTGCAAAAAACAGTCCTTAAAGGCACAGCACGGCACGGCACGGCACGGCACGGCACGGCACGGCATGGCATGGCACGGCACGGCACGGCGCGGCGCAGCACGGCACGGCACACAGATTGTCTATGTTGCGGTCTGTTCTTTGACAACAAACATCGTGTTCCAAGCACCGCACCACAGCTGAGTCACTGTCACAGGCCTGTCACCAAAGGAGACAGGTGAGAACTGGTCCACGCTGCTGGTGTGTGGTAATCCCAGCTGCCCGTACTGGTTCCATCCTGAGGTGAACGCCTGCCCTGTCTCTGAAACACGAATGTCAGCAGTTACCAGTACTGTTCAATGTTCAGTGTCCAACTCGCCCGTGTATGTTCAGTGTCTAACTCACCCGTACTGTTCAATGTTCAGTGTCCAACTCACCCGTCTATGTTCAGTGTCTACCTTACCCGTACTGTTCAATGTTCAATGTCTACCTTACCAGTACTGTTCAATGTTCAGCGTCTACCTTACCAGTACTGTTCAATGTTCAATGTCTACCTTACCAGTACTGTTCAATGTTCAGCGTCTACCTTACCAGTACTGTTCAATGTTCAATGTCTACCTTACCAGTACTGTTCAATGTTCAATGTCTACCTTACCAGTACTGTTCAATGTTCAGCGTCTACCTTACCAGTACTGTTCAATGTTCAATGTCTACCTTACCAGTACTGTTCAATGTTCAATGTCTACCTTACCAGTACTGTTCAATGTTCAATGTCTACCTTACCAGTACTGTTCAATGTATGTTCAGTGTCTAACTCATTGGTACTGTTTAATGTTCAGTGTCCAACTCACCAATACTGTTCAATGTTCAGTGTCCAACTCACCAATACTGTTCAATGTTTAGCTCACCTGTACTGTTCTATGTTCAGTGTCCAACTCACCAGTACTGTTCAATGTTCAGTGTCTGACTCACCAGTGCTGTTCAATGTTCAGTGTCTGACTCACAAGTACTGTTCAATGTTCAGTGTCTAACTCACAAGTACTGTTCAATGTTTGGTGTCTGACTCACCAGTACTGTTCAATGTTCAGTGTCTAACTCACAAGCACTGTTCAATGTTCAGTGTCTAACTCACCAGTACTGTTCAATGTTCAGTGTCTAACTCACCAGTACTGTTCAATGTCCAACTCACCAGTACTGTTCAATGTTTAGTGTCTAATTCACCAGTACTGTTCAATGTTCAGTGTCTAATTCACCAGTACTGTTCAATGTTCAGTGTCTAATTCACCATTACTGCCCAATACTGTTCAATGTTCAGTGTCTAACTGACCAGTACTGTTCAATGTTCAGTGTCTAACTGACCAGTACTGTTCAATGTTCAGTGTCTAACTCATCAGTACTGTTCAATGTTCAGTGTCTAACTGACCAGTACTGTTCAATGTTCAGTGTCTAACTCATCAGTACTGTTCAATGTCTAACTCACCAGTACTGTTCAATGTCTAACTCACCAGTACTGTTCAATGTTCAATGTCTAACTCACCAGTACTGTTCAATGTTCAGAGTCTAATTCACCAGTACTGTTCAATGTCTAACTCACCAGTACTGTTCAATGCTCAGTGTCTAATTCACCAGTACTGTTTAATGTTCAGTGTCTACTTCACCATTACTGTCCAATACTGTTCAATGTGTAACTGAACAGTACTGTTCAACGTTCAGTGTCTAACTGATCAGTACTGTTCAATGTTTAGTGTCTAACTCACTTGGCCCTGCAAGTTTTCTCCCATGCTTTTTCCACACCCTGCCCCTGTGTATAGTTTAGTAAAACAAAACAAAACAAAAAATGTTAATGCAGAAATGGTTTTTTTGTGGGTTTTTTAAAAAGGTTGATAAAACATTGAGTGAGCCTGTGTCAAAGTATAAAGTTTCTCTCCTTTCTATTTTAGGCTGAAAAATCTTTTTTCTTTTAAAAGACTAAACTAATTATGCTACCTTAAGTTTCCCTTCCTTTTTCTTGAATGAAAATAATCCTTTTACTGGCTAAATGCAGCTTGCAGACTGTATGCTAAGTGTATTTGTGTCATGCGTGCCACATCTGGCTTCCTGTCAATGGAATGGAAAGTTACATCATGTTCACAAAATGTTACACATCTCCTGGCAACTGGGACCAAGGCTTAAAGTCTATCGGAAAATGGAGACAGAATTTGTTTTTTTCACTTCAAGCCAAAACTCCCCAACCCTGGAGGTGATTTTTGTGGGCAATGGCCATTGATCCGTATAATGAAACAGTAAGGATGTAAAAGCAAACTGGCAAGAAAACTCAACTTTGAACTGAACCATCTCACCTGTAAGAATGGCGGTGTGTCTGCTGCCACAGGCCACCTTGCTGATCACCACCTCTTCCTGAGGTCTCTGGCTGTCCACTACCACCTCCACCTGCTGGGGCCACTGGTGAACAGACACTGCCTTCAACATTTTGGGTGGGTCACACACCTTCTCCTGCTGCTGCTGCTGCTGCTGCTGTTGCTGCTGTGGATGTGTGTGGGAGTGTGTTGGACGGAGGCCTGGGGAAGGCATGCCAAGCTGACCACTCTCATTCCACCCCCACATGAAGAGGTCACCACATTCTGCAACACACAAGACAACCATCAGCAGAAAAGTCAGTACACACAAAAACAGATTTCCAACTCTTCTCCTCTTTTGAAGCAGATAGAAAAGATCTCTCTCTCTCTCTCTCTCTCTCTCTCTCTCTCTCTCTCTTCTCTCTCTCTCTCTCTCTCTCACTTCACTCTCTCTCTCTCTCTCTCTCTTCTCTGTGTTCCATAATTAGGTGGGATGCATAGTACCTGGTCTTCTCCTGTGCTTGTAACTCTGCAGAATGACATCTACCTGCTGGCTTCAACTAGCACAATCAGAGCAACTTCAGAGCAGCTCGTTTTTCTAACAAATGCATGCATGCTGGGTATGTTCAAGATAGTTTGTGTGAGTGCATATATGCACACATACATTGCATGTCCGAGACAATGTTTACAAAACACACAACCATACTAAACTTATGCAGACCAACAATACTGGGCAGCACAAACAAGGGAGAAGACTCTTTTCAGTACACACACATGAGGACAGATACAACTACTCCCCTTACCAGTATCCCCACACAGCAGCAATGCTTTGTTTAATTCCCCCATTCCTTAGCTAGAGCCCCAAGGTTCACCAATGATGAGATTTTTGCATACAGGACCACTCTAGCCAACCATTAACATAGCCACATTCTGACTTTGGGGATAGAAAGGTAAAGGTAAAGGAGTCCCATAACCTATAAGGTCGTAGGGGAGCGAGGCGTCAGAGACCTCACTTCTCTAGGGGCCAGCATATTGAGGGCGGCGCCCATCTCCTCTCCCTTGCTGCTTTACCTTCCCTGACCCTAAAGAGGGCAGGTACCCATTTACAGCTGGGGGAACTGGGGGAACTGTACTGAAGCCAAGGCGCGCAAACGGTCACCCATCCAACTGGTAACCACGCTCGATGCTGCTTAACTTGGCTGGGGGAAAGTGAGTGCTCCAACCACTGAGCTATCCCGTCCCCTTTGGGGATAAGTTTACTAAAATATAGGGAACAAGAAAACTCAGTAACTCTTGCTCTCCCCAAGCTACAGTTAAGCAGCATCGAGTGTGGTTACCAAGTGGATGGGTAGCTGTTTGTGTACCTTGGCTTCAGAACAGTCCCCCAGTTCACCCAGCTGTAAATGTGTACTGCCTCTTTAGGGTCAGGGAAAGTAAAGTAGCAAGGAGAGGAGAGAGGCACCACCCTCAATATGCTGGCACCTGGAGAAGCAGAGGGCTCTGACACTTTGTTCCCCAACAGCCGCATAGGTTATGGGAACACCTTTACCTTAATAAATATATACATCTTAAAGGCAGAGCACTTATAGTGATGCACTCTCCCCAAGAAGAGCAGCCTGAATCTTGAAAATTCTCGAAAAATCTGCTGTGAGTGGTATACAATACTATACTCTGTCACAGCTAAAGACTGCCATACATGGATAAATGAGCCACTCTACACACTTTGTTCTCAACAAGGCTGAAGTGCAAGAAGGTTCAGCTTTTGTCTTCTTCTTTGTCAAACG
>CM054136.1:30528707-30571207 GCA_028751875.1 Rapana venosa
TGGTAAGGATTATACATGTATGCTGAGAGAGATAGAGAGAGAGAGAGAGAGAGAAAGCGAGCTTAAAATCTTGTTATGTGCATTTGCAGAAAACTTTGCATTTATCATGCACTCTCTCTCTGAGTCTCACTTGAATTAAAAGATTTTAAATTTATAAAATAAAAAAAAGCAAAACAGTTTCAAGATACAAACACACACACGCACATGCATGTGTACACATACATACACACACACACACACACACACGCACGCACGCACGCATGCATGCATGCACGCACACACACCACACCACACCAACATACCAAAAAACCACACCACACCACATCACACTTCCCTCACCATAACTGGCCACAAACTCAGAAACAGTTCCAGACACTGTCTCAAACTTAACGGTGCAGTCCGGTTCCTCAGAGTCAGATGTCTTATCCTTCTCCCCATCAGTCCCTAACAACACTCTCACTGTCTCCTCTTGGTCTCTGTCTTCTGTCAACAGCAGCAGCTCCTCATCTCCACGCTGCAGGAGAAAGCTGTTCTGATTACAAGCACGCAGCCTACAATTGCGAATTTGCAGCTGGAGGCCTTTTGAATGCTGCTGCTGCTGCGTCTGCTGCTGCTGCGTCTGCTGTTGCTGCATCTGTTGTTGCTGCGCCTGTTGTTGCTGCTCATTTTGGTTAGCAAAACCACACACCACTGTCTGCTGATGCTCTTGCTTGGTGCTTTTCCCTGAAAATGATGAAAAGGAGAAATGGAATAAAACTGTCACACACAACTGTCTTTTTTCCGTTACACTTCTTTAGACAATATGTCAACAGTTTTTGTTTTATTGTCAATGTCATTTGTCGTTTTGTTGTTGACATTATTATTGTTCTTGCTGTTGCTATTGTTTTAAAGAGGAGAGACTCGTCACTAGATAAGAGAGGGGAGGAGTGTGAGAATGAATGAATGAATGATAGATGGATGAATGAATGAAACATCTTTGATACACATGGACAAAGATTTTAAGCCAAGCCTAGACATACACCATAAGTGAGACGAAAGACAGATAGAGACAGACAGAGAGACAGAGACAGACAGACACCCTGAAGAGAGAGAGAGAGAGAGAGAGAGAGAGAGAGAGAGAGAGAGAGAGAGCCTGAAATATACCTGATATTGTCATCCCAATTCTTGACCAAGTCATCTGTACATTCTCAATCTGACAGCTGTCATCCAGAGTACCGATATTTGTCAGCGGCACCGCATGTTGATTATCATCACCAGGATCTTCTGAGACTGGAAGTGAAACCAAATTTTCACTCCGGTCTTTGGCAGGGTTACTGTGTGTAGCAGTATCTCCCGTATCCATTGTCTGTTTACTCGGTGCGTTTTCATCGTGTTTATCACCAGCAGCAAAGATCTTAAGCCAATCCCGAAGAATTTTGACTTGCGAGAATGTGTTAAATCCGCACAGGAAAACGCGGTTCATGCTGGCAGCTCTTGTTCTTTCACTTTCAGAATTTGATGGTAGGCATAGTAATCTCCCTTGATTTTGTAACGCGCATGCCCTTGACATTCAATTCAAGTATCTTTACGGTCCCAGTACACAAGAAAAAAACGAAGACTCGATTCAACTTAACTATCTCAAAGGAAGAGAAAATCTGGCTTCTTCAACAGTACTAAATACAAAGCAAAAAAAAATTATTCCAAAACAAACATTAATATCAACTCTTAGGACACACCACGTAATAAGACACATCCATCAGACATTGGAGACAGAAAAGTAAAATTATGGCCTACTAAAAATTAATTAGCATCAAGGGTTAGGTAAGACATTGAACACTTTATATCAATGTTATTGCACAGATCCTGCTTACATCAAAAGACCCAGCTAAAGTATGATAAAGCATCACACACACACATCAAAACATCAAGAAAAAAAACAAACCAACTTGCAAACAAAAACTTATCAAGGCACAAATAAAGTCATAAATTAATTACACACACGCTCGTACGCACGCACGCACCCACACACACACACACACACATCACCCCCGGGGGTACATACTGCACTCATGCATATAGGCTAATTACGTTGCATGCAAACACTCATAGCGTGCACATAAGATGCTCCAGACAATAACAACGGAACATCGATCAGCACAAAACAAGTCGTAATTCATGAGCTCTTTGAGAAGCAACACTGTGTTTCTATATGGAGCCATTACAACAGCAGATCTGAACCTAATCTTTTATCTTCCCCATCCCATATTCCTTCCCTATCCGTCTAACTTTTTATCTGTGTTCGTTGAATAATTGTTTGAAGCCGATGCTTTGTGAGTCTGGTGAATATACGAATGTACCTGGGTCTATTTTGTTGTTGTGATTGTATTTTTATTGCAGGAAAGATTTCCGATTTAGGGACTGAACAAAATGTAGGGTCTCGCTCATTATCTAAAGCAATAAAAACGTGCTAACTGCAAGTAGCACACTGATACTTTCTTCGAGCAGGAATTTGACTACCTTACGTTCTTGTTTCATTAACATGTTAGGAATCATCTCGCACAGTTCCATTTCACACAACGATTTACTCCCATTAACTCTTTTGAGCAAGAGAGAAAGTGTTAGTATGTTCTTTCGAGCCAGAAGGCCCATAGAGCCGGAGCTTATCCCGGTTTCTGTAGCGTTAAGCGAACTGATGGTTTTTCACCACCCCTGTGACAGGACGCTAGTCTGTCGCCAGATACTTCCCCAGCAGAGCTGGTACCCACTTGTACACCTGGGTGGAGTGAGGAAAATAGGAGTAAAGTGTCTTTCCCAAGGACACAACACCGAGCCGAGCGGGGATCGAACCCGCGACCTCTGGATCACGAGTTGACCGCCTAAACCACTCGACCACGGTGCCTCCCAGAGAAAGTGTTAGGCCTAACCTAAAGAATCAGCACTGGGCTTAAAATACATCATCGCTTCTCTGTGTATAGTTGTAGCGTGTTTACTGTGTTCCTGTTGTCGGTGGGTCCTGCTGGTGCCTCAAAAGGTTCAGAATGGTTCTGGAGAGTACATTTATCTGGTATATAAATTTTCCATTACTTATTCCTAGACTTTTTCAGTCTGTCTTTCGTAGTCAGTCTGCCTGTGTTGTTACGAAGTAATAACCATTCATAAGAACTTGAGGAGCAATGTTTTGAGTGTGTGTGTGTGTGTGTGTGTTTGAGTGAGTGTGTGTTTGATTTATTTATTTATTCTTTTATATTGAGGATAATGGAATAAGCACTCGTGTGCTTTTGTACATCTAGTCCCCGTGTGTATGCGGTTTTGTAAATTTTGTCATATGTTTTCACCGGCACACAATGGCCTACTCTTCTGAAAAGCGGAATCCGAATAGGATTCAACGTGATGTTCTGCATGCGTTCGAACGTGGGGCCTCGGTTTATAGTCTCATCCGAAGGACTTTTTCAGTCTGTCTTTCATAGTCAGTCTGCCTGTGTTGTTACGAAGTAATAACCATTCATAGGAACTTAAGAAGCAATGTTTTGAGTGGTGTGTGTGTGTGTGTGTGAGACTCAGTAACACACTTAAGAAGCAGTGTGTGTGTAGTTTCATGTGTGTGTGTAACGTGTGTGTGGTGTGTGTGTGTGTGTGTGTGTGTGCATAGTGATGCAATACATGTATGTGACTGTCTCAGTGTCTGCCTATCGGTCTGTCTGCATCAGTGCATGCAGACATCATTACATTACAGAAAACATACTATTACTAATGATAATAATAATGTTATATATATATATATTATATATATATATATATATATATTATATATATATATAATATATATTTTTATATATATATATATATATATATATATATATATATATATATATATATATATATATACAGATCTATTTCTCCTGAGACTTTTCAGTTCTCTTTTCTATACTTGTGTTAAAACTAAAATTTAAGCTAAATACCAAGTTTATTGACTTGTGAGGAAGACATGCTGCATACAGACTGAAGATCCCTTGTTAACATGAAACAAAAGAACATTAGTGCACTGAGCTTCCCACAAACCAACATACCTAGATATATTCAGCAAGCTACAGAAGGGTTAACACACCCGTCTAGCAAACCAAATCTCTGAGTGTGTGTGTGTGTGTGAGTGTGAGCAAGAGAAAGTGGGACACACCACCAGTCAGTCACTGAGTCACAAGTTGACTGAGTCAGTGGTCCTGCCCTACTTTTTGACACAGAGCAACTTGCTAATGCGATTGGAGTTTGAATTTTCTAAAATTATAGGAAATTGACATTAATGTCTTAACTCATAAAAAATTAATCTCTTTATTAATTTAAATACACTCCCGAAGAAAACTAAGAATATGATTTGTATATGTTTGTCCGTCGTGTCCGTTGATGACCTCCAAAACAGCAGAGGAGGCAGCTGCTGTTTTGGAAACTGGGCAGAAATTTGATTATACTATAGTGGAGATGCCTTGCCCACAGTACATCACCACTCTCTCGTCCAAGTGGGCATAAGGACAGTCAGCGTTGGAGATGTTCTCCAAAGGCCAACCAGCCCCCAGGGCTGCTGCACATAAGGACTGTGCAAGTCAATATTGTAGTGTTTCATAGATTAGTTTGTATTCAAGGGAAACAACTGTCACGTGGTCATTATTATTCATCTTTATGAGTTACATACCTTTTTACTGTTACTATGGTATTCGATCATCAAGCTAACGAACGATCATTAAACTTTGGTCGCTCTATCATAACTGAGTTTGTTTACATCTATCGATGTAGCGAATGAATCGGATCACAAACACTACAAACATCACATTGGCGACGAGGATGGTGAAGGAATTGGCTACAAACGTCATTTCTTCAAGCTGAATCAAGATTGAAATTATCGTATGTACTGACTCAGTTAGTCTATGATTAAGTTAAAACAAACTTTTCATGGCTACTGCACTTCCCACGTATCCTCCTTTCGACTGTTCTTCAGAAGCAAGAGCTATCCGATGGCAGAAATGGGTATCAAGACTGAAAAATATTTTTGTAGCCTATAATATTCAAAATGATCATCGGCAAAAAGCTCTTCTTCTCACCTATGCTGGTGATGACCTAAATGATATTGTGGACACTTTCACTGATGAACAGGTCCATCCCTACTGGTGGTGAAACTCATTTTCAAAAGCTTGCTGATGCTATCACTGAACATTTCAATCCTCAAACTAATGTAGAATTCCAGAAGTACATTTTCCGTCGTTGTGAACAGAAAGGTGATGTAGATGACTATTATGGGGAACTAAAACAACTGGCAGCAACCTGTGGCTTCAATGATCCAGATGCAGAAATTAAATCTCAGTTTATTGCAGGCTGCCGAAGCAACAAGGTACGTGAAAAGGGGACTAGCAACTCCTGCCATGACTCTAAAAGACTTGCTTACATATGCCCGCACACTAGAGCTCACATCAAAGCAAGCTAAAACAATGGCTACATCAGCAGAAGTACATCATGTTTCTTTCCCCAAATCACATCATCATCATCGTCATCATGACCAACGTCATCAACCTTCTACCTGTCGTAACTGTGGTGGTGAATGGCCTCATCAGAGTGGACAGAGATCTTGTCCAGCATACAATAACGCTGCAACAAAATGTTCAAAGTTGCATCACTTTGCATCAGTGTGCCGTTCTAGTGGTGGTGCAATAGCAAAATCTTCACCAAAAGCACCCAGCTGGAAAAAGAAATCTAAAAAATCACACATCCACCTGGTCAACGACAGTGATGAGGATGCAGAAGAAACCAACACTATTGAGATTGATTCTACCGATCCTGATGACATAGAATATGTTTTCCACAACACGTAGCTCCTGTGAACTACCACATTTTAATGTCTCCATCAATGAACACACATTCTCATTCCTGGCAGATTCTGGTGCTTCTATCAACCTGCTATCTGAACAAGACTTTGAAAAACTCAAACCAAAACCTATGCTACAGCCTTCTAGCAAGCGAGTGGCAGCATATGGCAGTAAGAATCACATTCCAGTACTTGGTGCATTCGATGCGGTTTTAAACTACAGTAACACTAGTACGACTACTACCATATTTGTGGTACCAGGCACTGAACGACCAATTCTGTCTTGGAAAACATCTCAAGCACTTAAACTATTAAGCACTGTTAACCATGTCAAGTCAGTGCATGAACAGCTGAAAGAGGAATACTCTGATCTATTCTCTGGTCTGGGTTGCCTGAATTAATAAACCAGTCCATCTCCACATTGATCCAGAGGTTCAACCAGTTGCCCAACCATATCGACGTGTCCCATTCCATGTGCGCAAGGACATAGAAGAACAATTGAAGAAAGATGAAGGCCTTGGCATCATTGAAAGAGCGAGTGGACCAACACCATGGGTGTCCCCAGTGGTCGTTGTTCCAAAACCCAAGCAACCTGGCAAAGTACGTGTTTGTGTGGATATGCGAGCTGCAAATCGGTGCTATTCGTCGTGAACGCCATGCAACTCCAACACTTGATGAACTGAAGACTATACTTTCAGGGGCTCAAGTATTCAGCAAATTAGATCTGAACCAAGGATACAATCAGCTAGAGTTGGACGAAGAATCTCGCTATATAACGACATTTGCTACTCATCTGGTCTCTCTACGATACCGTCGTTCTTCTTCGGAGTGAACTCAGCCAGCGAGATCTTCCAAGAATCAATTCGCCAAGCACTCTCAGGCTCCAGGGAGTCGTCAACATCAGTGATGATATCCTGTGCTTTGGCTCATCACAGGCAGAACATGACAACAACCTACACAACTTATTCGAGAGATTCCGGTCAAAAACAACTGACGCTCCATGGTGACAAGTGTGTTTTCAACAAAACATCACTTGAATTTCTTGGCATTATCTTCGGAGAAGATGGCATCAAGCCCAGTCAAGACAAACTGAAGAACATCCTTGACCTTCCAACTCCTAAGAACGCAACAGAAGTCCGAAGCCTCTTGGCATGATGAACTTTTGTGGTTCCCATCATATTCCCAACTACGCTTCCCTGACATATGATCTGCGGCAGCTAACAAAGAAAAGCACTCCTTGGTCTTGGACATCAAAACATGATGCAGCACTGATCAAGCTGAAAACTGCTCTGAGTGAAGCAACAACTCTTGCATACTTTGATCCAAGGAAGCCCACCAACATCTACACTGACGCAAGTCCAGTGGGTATATCTGCAGTGCTCACTCAAGAAGGCCGAATCATTCAATATGCAAGCCGAGCTCTATCACCCACAGAGCAAAGATATTCTCAAACTGAGCGAGAGGCACTCGCCATTGTGTGGTCATGTGAATATTACCACATCTTCATTTTTGGTGCTCCTTTCACGGTCCACACTGATCACAAACCCTTAGTGCCAATGTTCAATAATCCTCGAGCTCAACTATCAGCCCGTCTTGAACGTTGGATCATGCGACTGCAACCATATGAAAATAACAGTCGTCTATCGACCTGGTGCTGACAATCCTGCAGATTACCTGAGCCGCCCACCCAGTCCAGCAATCTTCTAACAGAGAGCAAGAGAAGGATGCAGAGGATTATGTGCACTATGTTGTGACTACCTCAACGCCTAAAGCAATGACCATCACTGAAGTTGCTGAGGAAACAGCAAAAGATACAACACTGACTGCTGTGATCCAAGCCATGCTCACTGACAAGTGGTACAACAAAGGAGAGGAAATCAACACACAGACATTTCATAGTCTCTACCTTTGCCGTCATGAACTTTCACTGGCTCACGATTCCGGCATTATTCTGAAAGGCCATCAGATTGTCCTGCCTACATCACTTCACCAGAAAGCCGTGAATATTGCTCACACCGGTCATCAAGGTGTTGTCAAAACAATTGCACTGTTGCGTGAAAAAGTCTGGTTCAAAGGCATGCAACCTCTTGTTGAACACACAGTCAGGAACTGTATGACTTGCCAAGTGGCAACACCCAAAACAACCCGTGAACCTCTCCAGATTCTGAACTACCCAATGCACCATGGACCGAGCTGTCCTGTGACTTTGGACATCTTCCCAATGGAAAATATATCCTGGTTGTCACTGATGAGTACTCCAGGTACCCCATAGTGGATGTGCTGGACTCAACATCAGCAAACACCGTTATTCCACACCTGGACAAAATTTTTGCTGAGTTTGGCATTCCTGAAATCCTGAAAACTGACAATGGACCCCCTTCAATTCTCACAAGTTTGCTCAATTCTGTGAACACATGGGCATCAAACATCGCAAAATCACCCCTCTGTGGCCCCGTGCCAACGCAGAAAACCGAACGCTTCATGCGCACCATCAAAAAAGTCATCAGATCCTCCACTTTTCCCAACTTCAAGCAGGAAATGTACAAATTTCTCCTGGAACTACCGTGCTACTCCTCACAGCACCACTGGTGTTTCTCCTGCCACTGCCTTGTTTGGTCGTACACTGAGGACGAAACTGCCCAGCTCCCAGCACAGCGTCATGATGCTGACCACAACATGCGCAGCAGAGACACTCAAAAAAAAGCCAACATGAAACGCTACGCTGACAGTAAGGCATACATCAAACCCTCCTCCATAACCGTGGGTGATGCTGTACTCCTGAAGAATTCCCAGCCCTCCAACGCTGACACACCTTACCAGCCAGCCCCTCTTGTGGTCATTAGCAAGAAAGGATCAATGGTTACAGCCCAGAGAGGACAACAGACTATCACCAGAAACAGCAGTTTCTACAAGAAGTCTCCACAACAGCCCTTTACTACTGACACCGAGACTGATCCCACTTCTGAGCTGGATGAAGATGAAGCTGAGAACACTGCACCCCCAGACAGACCCCATGCACACACCACACCCAGCAATCACTCACACAACACTCATACATCTGCGACTGAAACCCAGAAGATCCAATCGCCAAATCCAACTACCCAAGAAATTTGATGATTTTGTCATGTGACAATGTTAGTTATCAAACTGAAGTGAAATATGAATTTATTAGAATTTCAATGACACTTCATTATGTTTAGTTACTCACTCAGTTACTGTTAGAATCAAGAGTTCCTGTTGAACTGTTCATTCTTTTCAAACTTGCATTTTATCTCCGGTATCAACACTCGGTATTTAAAAAAAAAAAAAAAAATTTCATTGGTTTTCCATGTATCAATTTATAAATTTTGTGCACCAAACTTCATTTGAACAAGTAATTCAAAAGTCTACATTAACTTTGCTACCATCTTGGAGAGGAGAAGGAGGAAAGAGTTACAAGTATAGCTGATGAATTAAGAAGTTGAACAATTTATTTAGAATATCATCATCTCAGATTCAAATGTTAGTATATCATCCATCAAATGTTATTGGAAAATTATCTGATTATCTCCGTTCAATTTTTCAACCATTTTTCATCCGAGGAAGGAGGTGAATGTAGTGTTTCATAGATTAGTTTGTATTCAAGGGAAACAACTGTCACGTGGTCATTATTATTCATCTTTATGAGTTACATACCTTTTTACTGTTACTATGGTATTCGATCATCAAGCTAACGAACGATCATTAAACTTTGGTCGCTCTATCATAACTGAGTTTGTTTACATCTATCGATGTAGCGAATGAATCGGATCACAAACACTACAAACATCACAAATATGATTTGTAAGAAATGCACTAATGACCATGATGTTGATAATGATAATCATGAGAAATTGAAATTCCATCTTTGAATTGTAAAAAACAGAGTATCAGCTTTCAAGCGTAACAGTAATATGGATGTTTATCGTGTGAAAGAACTTGTAATTTAGATTCATGAGTACGCCGATCAAATTTTGAACAGACGTACTCAACAAGTCATTGCAGTAACAGTCTAACATGTGTGATGTCTGAGTGAAAGCTGATAGATTGAAGTGTTAATTTGACCACTGCAGCCAGTGCAGGTGATGTTTTTCATAGAATTTGTTAAGAATTTCACTGAAAATTCTCAGAATACTTTTAAAAGTAAACTTACTAATACTTGTGTGCAGTGTTGACAACAGTGACTTCATGCGCAACGGAGACTTTGTCCCCACCCGCATGCAGGCCCAGCAGGATGCAGTCAACTTGGTGTGCATGTCCAAAACCAGGGCCAACCCAGAGAACAATGTCGGCCTCCTTAAAATGTCGTCGTAAGTTGCTACCTTTGGTTCTATTCTGCTATACTTGGAATTACTGATGATTTATTAATCTGTCAATCATTTTGAGGGATAAAGTACTTGTAATTTTATTGTTTGTATTCACAATTGTAGTCAGTGATGTATGATTGTTTGTAAAAGGGTGAGTGGTTCTTTTATATTTTAGTTTACATCTTAAAGTTAAATCACAATCGTGATTTTTGATGATCCCTTCCCCCACTTAAACACACAACACTGGGGTGGGATAGCCTAGTGATTAGAGTGTTGAGACTGTGACCTGACAGTTCAGGTTTACTTTAACTTGTTTAACTTTAAGCCACCACTGAGAGGCCCATTTGAGGGGATTTTTTCCCTGGAAGTGGACATAAGTACCAACTCCACTACCCCAAAAACCCTTTGGATGAGTTTATAAACCAAGGTTCCATGCGTGCGAATGTAAGTAGAACACCAGGTACACATGCTAAAAGCACATTCCACCCTTCAGAAGACATGGACACTTGTGACACTAGTGTTTTGTTTCTAGCCATCATCCCCAAAGTTGGAATGCTGCTACCTTAATCACAGTGATGGATAAACAGTCGCATTGATAAGCAAAATCTCACCATTGGTGAATCTCACAGCTTTAGCTGGGGAACAAAACAAAATCCACATGTGCACACACACACACACACACACACACACACATAAACAACAACACATACATGCACACACACACATGTACACACACATGTGCATGCGTGCACACACGCATACACACACACACACACACACACACTGATCATGTCTTCTTTTCCCTTTCTGGACAGTTCCCTGGAGAGTGCTTGGTTTTAGCAAGGCCATTGGATCTTGTAACAGGACCTTACCGATGCTTCTTTTCCTGACTGAAATCAACTGATCTTTATAAATATAGTATGGACTAATGCAATACTGTCTTGATGGTACATGAGCATATTTGTTTGTCATGTTATATGTTAGAGATCCTTGGAAATATCAGAATTGCTCAATGAGGACCAAACTGTACTGGTCAGAGACTTGTGTTCACTGTTGTCTTTGGTGTGGTCAGGGTGTGTTCCCTGTTGTCTGTGGTGTGGTCAGGGTGTGTTCCCTGTTGTCTGTGGTGTGGTCAGGGTGTGTTCCCTGTTGTCTTTGGTGTGGTCAGGGTGTGTTCCCCATTCTCTATGGTGTGGTCAGGGTGTGTTCCCCATTCTCTATGGTGTCGTCAGGGTGTGTTCCCTGTTGTCTGTGGTGTGGTCAGGGTGTGTTCCCTGTTGTCTGTGGTGTGGTCAGGGTGTGTTCCCGTGTTTTGTGTTTTGGTCAGGGTGTGTTCCCTGTTGTCTGTGGTGTCGTCAGGGTGTGTTCCCTGTTGTCCTGTGGTGTGGTCAGGTGTGTTCCCTGTTGTCTGTGGTGTGGTTCCAGGGGGTGTTCCCTGTTGTCTGTGGTGTGGTCGGGGTGTGTTCCCTGTTGTCTGTGGTGTGGTCGGGGTTGTGTTCCCTGTTGTCTTTGGTGTGGTCAGGGTGTGTTCCCTGTTGTCTGTGGTGTCGTCAGGGTGTGTTCCCTGTTGTCTGTGGTGTGGTTCGGGGGTGTGTTCCCTTTTTGTCTGTGGTGTGGTCAGGGTGTGTTCCCTGTTGTCTGTGGTGTGGTCGGGGTGGGGTTCCCTGTTGTCGTGGGTGGTCAGGGTGTGTTCCCTGTTTCTTTGGTGTGGTCAGGGTGTGTTCCCTGTAGTCTGTGGTGTGGTCAGGGTGTGTTCCCCATTCTCTATGGTGTCGTCAGGGTGTGTTCCCTGTTGTCTGTGGTGTGGTCAGGGTGTGTTCCCTGTTGTCTGTGGTGTGGTCAGGGTGTGTTGACTGTTGTCTGTGGTGTGGTCAGGGTGTGTTCCCTGTTGTCTGTGGTGTGGTCAGGGTGTGTTCCCTGTTGTCTGTGGTGTGGTCAGGGTGTGTTGACTGTTGTCTGTGGTGTGGTCAGGGTGTATTCCCTGTTGTCTGTGGTGTGGTCAGGGTGTGTTCCCTGTTGTCTGTGGTGTGGTCAGGGTGTGTTCCCTGTTGTCTGTGGTGTGGTCAGGGTGGAGGTGCTGGTGACCCTGACTACAGATGTAGGGCGGATCCTGGCCAAGCTTCACCAAGTGCAGCCAAAGGGAAACATCAGCTTTCTGAACGGGGTCAGGGTGGCCCATGTGAGTATCAACAGCTCACTGAGCTAAATGAGTTTTGATATACTGGGGGAAAAACAACTATCAGCTGACACATACATGTATACTAGACTTTAAATTAGACTGATAGAAGACAGATAAACTGACCTATAGTAACCTTAAAAAAGAAAATATTGGATTAATCTGCATTATCAGCTGTTTTATGATTTTGCTTTACATGGTAATGCGCATGATGTCTGTTGGGTTCTGCATTCCTGAGGTTGATAAACTGACATGATATGTACTGAAAGTTTATCCCGTACTGTTTATATTGTCAGATTATGTAGCGGTATCATTTGATTTAGCCTTGCATAGAGGTAACCCGAACTGCAGTTATGTAAAAAAATAATTGTGAATTCAGATCGTTCGTTAAAGAAAATTGAATAAATGTATATATGATAATATCACTTATGTTTTTGGATTTTGAATCTAAAACTGCACCTTAACCCATGGCTTGAGTGCAGATTGGTCAGCCTGCCACAATCTTTCCAGAGCAGCTCTGCCTTTGAGAAGAAAATCTAGGTAGGCAATACTTGCATCATATCAGGCAGGGGGCAGAGCTATCAAACTTCCTGGCCTTAGTCATAGTGATCCACTTCCATTACCACAGTTGATAAAATCTTGTGACTGGAATAGAAGTTGCCAGAGCTGTTAAATGAACGCTGGAATTGAAAGAAGTTGCCAGAGCTGTTAAATGAATGCTGGAATTGAAAGAAGTTGTCGGAACTGTTAATTAAATGAACGCTGGAATTGAAAGAAGTTGCCAGAGCTGTTAAATGAATGCTGGAATTGAAAGAAGTTGTCGGAACTGTTAATTAAATGAACGCTGGAATTGAAAGAAGTTGCCAGAGCTGTTAGATGAACGCTGGAATTGAGAGAAGTTGCCGGGGCTGTTAAATGAACATTGAAGATAAGGAATTTTGTCTGAGTCAGGTTTGCATTGGTTTTCCTGTGTGCAGCTGGGCCCTATCTTAACCTAGGGGGAACTTGTGCAATGTGTTGCAGCTGGCTCTGAAGCATCGGCAGGGCCGCAACCACAAGATGCGCATTGTGGCCTTTGTTGGCAGTCCCATTGAAGAAGAGGAGAAAGAGGTCAGTATTCTTCAGAAGCTTGCTATTTTTTTTTCTTATTTTTTAGGGGGGGTGGGGGGATACATTGGTTAGAGCTCTGAGGTTTACTAATAATGGTGAGATTTTAGGTATGCGACTGATTTAGTCCACCATTAAGGTTGTGCATTCTCACTTTAGGGATAGAAGCATGTTATATTCCTCTGTGTGTGTGTGTGTGTGTGTGTGTGTGTGTGTTGTGTTGTGTGTGTGTGTGTGTTGTGTGTGTGTGTGGAATTTTGTGGAAAGAGCAAAAAGACCATGTGATAATCATTCTTGCTTTAATCGGCTCATGCATGCTGGTATGTATGCTTACAAGTTACACTCTCAAAAATGCCTGATTCTTTTTTTCTTTTACCTTCTAAACTAACTATAACATTCCATATTCCAATTGATATGAGATCATACAGTTGTATTTTTGGCAGTTTGATTTTGGTTTCCTCTGTTGAGTAACTTACACCAAAGCCAAACATCACCAAAGGGAAAAATGTTTTTAAAGAAAAATAGATGAACACCTTTGGAAACAAAACAGTGTATTTTCAAAGATTGTAAGGCTAAACAATTTTTAATGATTACACTTGCTCCTTTTGCTATTGTATATATTTTCAGTGTGTGTGCGTGCATACATACTGTGGGTGTTTTGTTGTTGTTTATACAGATTGTGAAGGTTGCCAAGAAATTGAAGAAAGAGAAAGTGAATATGGATGTCATCAACTTTGGAGAAGAGGTCAGTTGTCAGTTGAAGCCATGTGGGTTAAATTAAGGCTTAAGAGGGTTTTGATCTTCTTTGGATAAAGGCTAAGCTTGTGTTTGTCTCACTCAGGATCCTTTATCTTTTTACTGAAGATGGATGTACTGGGCCCCTGGCACATAATGGCAGTACAATGCATTTATGTTAGATAACAGGAAAAAACCAAAAACTTGTACCTTCGTTCTTTCTCTGTCTCTCCTTCTTTCTGCCAGCCTTTCTTTGTCTTTGTCTGGTTGTCTCTGTTTTTGTTTTGTCTCTGTCTGTCTGTCCCCCCCCCCCCTCTCTCTCTTTCTCTCCTTCCTTCCCCCCCCCTCTTTCTCTCTCTCTCTCTCACTCTCTCTCCCCCCTCTCCCCCCTCTCTCTGTCCTCTGTCTCTGCCTGTCTGTCGTTCTGTCTCTCTCTGTCTTGTCTCGTCTGTCTCTCTCTGTCTGTCCTCTTTTTTCTCTCTGTCTGTCTGTCTGTCTGCTCTCTTTTCTCTCTCTCTCTCTCTCCTCTCTCTCCTCTCTCTCTCTGCTATTTTCAGACTTAATCTTTCAGCATATGTCTTAATCAATATGATCGCGATATTCTATTTAATTTCTGGGATCAGTTTTGATTCTTTTAGACAGTATGTGTGACATTTATAAGGCATGATCATGTTTTTATAATATGATTCTTATTGCTTGACGCTAACTTTTGTGTATAAAACTATTTTCCATATTTTAAATGACTAGTAATTTGTGTGTAGATTATGTTGGTTCTGAAGCCCAGTGTTAATGAACACATTTCTTTTGGTTGTCAGTTGAGTGTGTCTGTTCTGTTGTAGCAGTCTTAGGCTCATTATTTTTTAACCCTACCTCCCCCACCCCTTTCTCTTTTTATAAGATTATATTAAAAGAACTTTTTTTTTTTTAAAAAGAGAGACCTTCCATGTAAATCTTTGGGGGAAAATACAACCTTTCTCATAAACACAGTGGTTTACCAAAACTGCTAGAAAAGGTTACTTTTATCAGAAAATCTGGTTAGGAAATATGAAAAAAACCCACCCTAATTTCAAAACCCCCACCCTAAATACTAAAAAAAAATATACAGTGAATAGCAGGTAATTTAAACAGTGAATAGCAGGTAATTTAAACAGTGAATAGCAGGTGATTTCTTGTTTTATATGTTTTGAGATAATTAACAGTACAGCTAGTGTGAAGGCTAAGAAATAAAATCTCTCACTTCCTGTTTCCCCCCCCCCCCCCCCCCCCCCCCCCCCCCCCTCCCACATCTTTGACATAATTTTTGTGGTTACACTTTGGAAAACTGGTGTGTTGTTCTTCACAGGGGCTCAACACAGACAAGCTAACAACTTTCGTCAACACTTTGAATGGGAAGGATGGAAGCAGGTATGCGACCACAGGTGCCCAGACATTTTATGTTTTTCGTAGAGAAATGTGCAGTGATTGTAGATAGGAAGGAAGACATTAAAAAAAAAAAAAACCCAAAAACCAAGCCAAACCGTTGACCCCAGGCCAAATGTTTTGTCAGTTATTGGTATAATGAAAGTGCCAAGGCCTATATAAAAACATGATGTTTGAAATGCTATGTTGCGATTATCTTTAGCTGTGTAAAGCTCTTAGTATATTGACCGACAGTCTCCATCAATGGAGAAGAAAATCATCTGAAGCCAGAGTGTGGCTGCCTATATGGCGAGGTACTTGAACACAGCCATACAGTTACACAAACTTCTCACCCAGAATACTGTATGTTGGGTAATCTCCACCCCCCTCCCCCCCTCCCCCAGGGTGTTAAGCTAGGGAACACAAACGACCAACAAAAAATTTAAATAAAATTACAAAGTCTTATGTCTTGATTAATGCAGCTTAATGTTGTATAGTTTCTATAGTATTTTGTGATGCCCACATTAGTATATTTTTTTTACATTTTGTGTTTTGTCTTGTTTTGTTTTAAAAGTGTAGTTATGAGTAGGTTTGGTGGGGGGGGGGGGGTGATGGGGTTGTGCATGTTTATGGCTTTGTGAATTTCTGTTTTGCTGTTTACAGTGCAGTGTTATGAAAAATGATTGTGTCAATATCATCATCCAGATTTTTTCCCTTTTCATTCACTTCAAATAAGGTCACAAAAATGAATGAATATGCAAATATCTCACCATTGGTGAACCCTCAGAGAAGAAAAAGGTCAACATTTAAAGTTGGCAGATAGCACAGGGTTCTGTTCTCATTTAGATTACTTATATGTGAGCAGTTTAGCTACAACCACCATCACCACCATCACCACCACACATGGAAAAGGGGGAAAACTTGAAGATAAAATGAGTGAACTAACCAGTCACCATGGTTTGTGCCCGGGGTTATGGACTGGAAAGTTGCAGATTCAAGTCCCATAGTTGTAACAGATTTTTCTGACTCCCACCAGCTCCTATGAAATGTGAGTGTGCTGTTGGCTCAATGGAAAGATAGGACCACACAGTCGAGTTTCATCCTCTTGACTAATGCAATTTTGAGAGTGCTGCTCAAATTACCTGCCTAACACTGCAGGAGTATGTGTCTCCTGGGCCCAGTTGACGCTGGGTTATTTTATGAGAGGAAGTGGAATATAGTCCTGTCAAGTATTCTTAAAGCGCATACATTTCCATATGCTGAGTTTTATTATACAGCACCTCAACAGTTTATTTAATCATGCATATTGTGTGTGGGTGCATGCATGCATGCAAGTATGCGGTGTGTGTGAGTGTGTGTGTATGCATGCATGTGTGTGTGTTTGGGTGTGTGGATGCATGGGTGTGTGCACGTGTGTGTGTGTGTGTGTATCTATGCATGTGTATGTATGTATGTGTGTGTGCATGCATGCATTCTGGCACTGTGGCAGCTCCCATCTGGTGACGGTGCCCCCAGGCCCCATGCTGTCTGATGCCCTGCTCAGCTCCCCGGTCATCGTGGGGGAGGACGGTGGGGCGCCCATGTCCGGAGGATTCGAGTTTGGCGTTGACCCCAACGAAGACCCTGAACTGGCTTTGGTAACTAGACTCTGCATCAGCATCAGTTTGTGTGGGAGTGGTTGCCTGGGACTGTGATTCTGATTTGTGCTGTTCAATGTGACAGATGTTTACTTGTTTAGCTGTGCTTGTGACCCAAAGAATTGGTTGAGGTGATAAAAAAATCCCATGTTTGTATTTGTACTGTACTTTCTTATTTACTTGTGGTTTTCATGTGGTCAGGAAAGACAACAATACAGGTGAAAAATTCAGATTTGTCGTTTGTATTTTGTGTCATTATGGAAGATCAACTGGAGGGTGTGGGTTCTCATGTCTTAAGTTGCTACTGATGGCCTGCAGTGTGTGCTCAGAATAAGGGAAACTGCTAAAATGACTGCTGTTTTCTTTTTCATGACCAAATTCTATTCCATTTATTAGGCTTTAGCACATGTGTAGGATTTATTACTACAACCAAGATCTGTCACAACTGTTGATATCAGATTAGGTAAAATGAGTACAGTGCGATTGTTAAAAAGAGTTCAATTATGGATTTTTGCAGACAAGATAACCATGCAACATTTAAGATAGTGTGGGACTGTTTAAAACAGCACAAGTAGAAGGTTCTTTAAGACAAGACCTGGGATACTTAAGACAGTACCATCATAGGATAGTTTTAAGTTACAAAATTTGAAGTTTTAAAAAATGCCTTTGCCTTTGTGGATATAGAATTGTGCTTTTGTTGTCATTTCCAGTCAAATACAGAGCTGTGCCTGTTTCTTTTCTGTGGGTTTTTTTTTCCAAACATTTTTCTGTCAATGTAACTTGCCAAAGAATTGTACATAGAAACCACATTTTGCGTGTAATGATAATGTGAGATGCACAATAAGGTTGACTATATGCAGACATCTTGTCACAGGCTGTGCATGTGTTGATTGTAAGCAGACGACATCTTGTCACAGGCTGTGCATGTGTTGACTGTAAGCAGATGACATCTTGTCACAGGCTGTGCATGTGTTGACTGTAAGCAGACAGCATCTTGTCACAGGCTGTGCATGTGTTGACTGTAAGCAGACGACATCTTGTCACAGGCTGTGCATGTGTTGATTGTAAGCAGACAATATGTACACAGGCTGTGCATGTGTTGACTGTAAGCAGACAACATCTTGTCACAGGCTCTGCGTGTGTTGACTATCTGCAGAAGACATCTTTTCACAGGCTCTATGTGTGTTGACTGTAAGCAGACGACATCTTGTCGCAGGCTCTGCGTGTGTTGACTGTAAGCAGACGACATCTTGTCACAGGCTGTGCATGTGTTGACTGTAAGCAGACAGCATCTTGTCACAGGCTGTGTATGTGTTGACTGTAAGCAGACGACATCTTGTCACAGGCTGTGCATGTGTTGACTGTAAGCAGACGACATCTTGTCTCAGTGCATGTGTTGACTGTAAGCAGACGACATCTTGTCACAGGCTGTGCATGTGTTGACTGTAAGCAGACGACATCTTGTCACAGGCTGTGCATGTGTTGACTGTAAGCAGACGACATCTTGTCGCAGGCTGTGCATGTGTTGACTGTAAGTAGACGACATCTTGTCGCAGGCTCTGCGTGTGTCCATGGAGGAACAGCGTGCCCGTCAGGAGAAGGACGCTCGGGAAGCCGTCACCGCGTCTGTGGCCGAAACCACCAACCCATCCACAGGTGAGATGGATGGCAGTTTTCACAAAGTCTGTTAATGTTGTTTTCTTTTAATGTGCAAAAATCACAGTGATGTATTCAAACATGCCCAAGTATACTTGTGCAGCTTTGTAACAGTAGCTTTTGTGCTCGTTGAATTTTGCAGAGCTTTTGTTTTTGAGTAATATCATGGAGCTGTGTCGGATAATCGTCAGATATGCTGAAACAAAACAACATTATGAATATTCAAGCAAGTGACCCAGCAGCAGTCAGGGCCTTTTCTGGCTGGCAGTCTCACTGCAGCTGGGCATTGATAGCTACCTACCTGTAGATCTCTGGCACTGATGGTTCTAACAGAATGAGTATGGTTATGGCTGTTTGTGATGACATTAGAAGGAGCAGCATAAAAACAACAGCAAGAGAATATCAGCCATTTTGGGAGAGGGGGCAGGGGGAACTCAAAAACTTGTGCTACCTCTGTACCTATTGGGAGCATGTGTAGGTGGGTTTTTTATTCCAGGTATGCAGGTGATCGCATGTCATGTTGAAGTGGTCATGTGTTTTTTTTCCTCCTCAGCATCCCCAGAAGAGGCTCTACTGGAGAAGGCGCTGGGAGTGACCACAGCTTCGGGGGATGCCAGTTCTGCCACCCCCACCCCCAACATGGATTTCATCAACATGACTGAAGACGAGCAGATAGCTTATGCTTTGAGACTGTCCATGGAAAACCCAGGTAAAATGCTTTGAGATTGTCCATAGAAAACCCAGGTAAAATGCTTTGAGACTGTCCATGGAAAACCCAGGTAAAATGCTTTGAGATTGTCCATAGAAAACCCAGGTAAAATGCTTTGAGATTGTCCATGGAAAACCCAGGTAAAATGCTTTGAGATTGTCCATGGAAAACCCAGGTAAAATGCTTTGAGATTATCCATGGAAAATCCAGGTAAAATGCTTTGAGATTGTCCATAGAAAACCCAGGTAAAATGCTTTGAGATTGTCCATGGAAAACCCAGGTAAAATGCTTTGAGGTTGTCCATGGAAAACCCAGGTAAAATGCTTTGAGACTGTCCATGGAAAACCCAGGTAAAGATGAAAAGCCAGTCTATGGCCTGTGCTCAATGTTGTCCATGGGAAATCCTGATGAAAAAGATGAAGAGATAGTCCATGCTTGAGACTTTATGGAAAAGTCAGGTAAAAAGTTATGCAGAGATAGTCCATGCTTGAGACTTTATGGAAAAGTCAAGTGAAAAAAGATGAGCGGGTAGCCTATTCTTTGAGACTGTCAGAGGATAATTCAGGTAAAAGATGTTAAGTGTGTTTGATGTTGTCTTGTCTATGGCAATTCCTGGACACTCATGTGGCTGTTCTAAATCAAACTTCTTGAGTTCTAGAACTTTCTGTTAAACCACCAGCACAGTCTATTTAGTGTGGGCACAAATTGTCCATGTGTGGACAGTGTAATAGGAAATAAATAGTTTAGTATCATTAATATCAATATAAAATCAATACCCTGGGTTTCAAATGTCTCCACAAATCTGCACCATCTTATCTTTGTAACTGTCTTCACCTGTACACTCCATCCCGTTCCCTTCGTTCAGCCGCAGATACTTTGTGCTTTCGAACACCCAGATTCAAACATACCACTGTTGGCTGTCGATCTTTTTCTGTTTCTGGTCTGTCCACGTGGAATGACCTCCCTCTTTCACTTCGCCAAAAACCTTCACTTGATACCTTCAAATCCAGCCTCAAAACACACTTATTTCCTACCTGACACTTTTCCCTCATATCCGTCTCTACTTTTTCAACAGCATCCTTCATCTCCTAAGTGTGTTCACGGTGTGTGTGTGTGTGTGTGTACATACACGTGCATAAATTTGAAATATGTTCTTTATTATATTTGAGGAAAGTTGCATGCGCGTAAATGATATGAGTGCAAGCGCTTCGATTTGTTTGTTTTACAAGATTCGGCGCTATATAAATTCCATATTATTATTATTATTATTATATATATATATATATGTACATACATATAATATATATGGCGAAGTATCATTGAACTGTAACATCTTGTGGTTATGGAAAACTAGACAATGATGAAAAAGTGGTCTAGAGGTAACGCGCCTGTCTAGAATGCGAAAAGTCCGGGTCGGGTGTGTGCGTGGTTCGTACCCCGTTTGGGCCCGAAATTTTTCCCCATCCATTAGACCATGAGTGGTGGTCTGGGCGCTAGTCTTTCGGATGAGACGATAAACCGAGGTCCCGTGTGTTACACAAAATTTTCAGCGCACGTAAAAGAACCCACGGCAACAAGGGAGTTGTCCCTGGCAAAATTCTTAGAAAAAAGCCACTCTGATAGGAAAACAAATACAGTTGCAGACCAAAAAAAAAAAAAAGAAAGGGTGGCGCTGCTCTTGTGGCGACGCGCTCTCCCTGGGGAGAGCAGCCCGAATTTCACGCAGAGAAATCTCGTGACTTAAAGTGGTATAAAATAAAATAAAAATAAATAAAATAAGTGGCTGTTTCTTTTCAAAAGTGCTCAGTGATAAGCATTTCTTAGTTAGAGTCTCCTTTGTATTTTATAGCAGCATCCAGAAGTCAGCATTATGAATAGTTTAGAATAGATTTTTCTTGCAAAAATAATGTGAACGTAACAACTATATAACTTAGATTTGAAGGAGTTGATGAGAGTTATTGGGAGGTGAGAGAGTCAGTAGATTGTATGTCTGTCTGTTTGCTTGTAAAAATTGACAGTGTATGTGTGTGTGTGCACATGTGTGCGTGTGTGGGCATGCGCGTGCGTGTGCGTGTGTGTGCGTGCTGTGATACTGACCAGGCATGGAGGAGAATGTAGCAGCAACAATGGAAGTGGAAACAGCGGAGGGAGCTGCTGCCAGTGTGGAGAAAAAGGTGAGATACTTCTTGAGTATCAGTCAGGAAGTCTGTTTCTTTTCGTTTGATTTCAAATTCATGTTATTATCTCAGAACTTGAAAGGGGAGGGGGGGGGGGAAGAGGGGGGGGGGGGGGGGGGGGTCTTGGGGGGTTGTCTCTCTTTTCTTTGGGGTGTTTATTCTTCATCACCTGTTTTCATCTCAATTGTTTTTATACCAGATAGTATTTATATGTATTTTTTCATGACATAATACAGTGTTATTTGTCTCTGTGCTATTTATATGTATTTTTTCATGACATGATATAGTGTTATCTGTCTCTATGGTATTTATATGCATTTTTTCATTACATATAGTATCTTTCTTTGTGGTGTTTATATGGTTTTTTCCCATTACTTTTAAAGGTGTATCTTAACTTCTTTTTTTTATTATTGCTTTTTCTTCTAAAATGGGAGGTGATAAAATGAAGCAGATGGCTGTTATCAGCACAGCCTGGTTTTATGTGCTGAAAAGAATATAGTAGGTAAAGTGATATATATAATCGGAATGAAAGTATTGGGGGGGTGGGGTGGGGGTATTTTGTTGTGTTGTGTGTGTTTGTCAGATTGACAGAGTTTGGTATTAGAGAGGATTAGCATCTCTAGGGTTGGAACTTTTAGTGTTCCCCTGTGGAAATGCTGGGGACCAACCTGTCAATGTAAATAACATCCCCACCTTCTGAAATTTCTGTGCTAGGAATTCCCTCTTTTCTATCCCTCTCTTTGTTCCTGCCTTGTTCCTTTTCTTCTTGTCACCTCCTTCTTGCCTATTTTCTGCCATCTTGGTCCATTCTCCTGCCTTTTTTCCAGAAAGACTTAAAAGATAACAATTCTCTCCCACATGGAAGTCAGATGCACTGGGCCTGATTCGTCAGGTGCTTAACGGCAGCATATTGTATTTTCACTCATATGACAGACAACAGTAGTTGCTGTCTGAGCGTTAGACAAAGAAGAAAGCTTTCTGTAGTAGGAGTTTTTGAATTGAACTGAGTGACAGCCCTGATATGACCTTTGTAGTCAGCAAGGCTGTAAGCAACATGAAATAAGCTGAACTGCTTACAATGATTGCAGGAGGAGGAAGACTTCTCTGAGGTGATGCAGGATCCTGCCTTCCTTCAGAGTGTCCTGGAGAACCTGCCAGGCGTCGACCCCAACAGTGATGCCATCAAGGATGCCATGAAGACCCTCACCTCTGACTCCCCCAAAGAACCCAAAGACAAAGACCAGAAGAAAGAGGGCAAAAAATAGCAACCCTCCTCTTAAGATACAGGTTTTGTGTGTTTGTGTTGATTCACCCAATTAGCTGTGTACTGTCTCCCTGTTGCACTGGGTTTTGATCATTGTTTGTACAGGTCTTCTTTTTTATTCAAAGCTGGTCTTAAATATGTGACTAAATGTGTCAAAGCTGGTCTTTAAGTTTGTTATTGAAAGGTGTAAAAAGTGTAGTTGTTGGTGATTCCCTAAGCAGGTGCTGATTTTGTTGTTTTTATTTTTTTGTTCCTTGGCTAAGCTCTAAGGTTAACCCATGGTGAGATTTTGCATGTGCAGCTGTGTACCCACCATTAAGGTCTGACGTCAGGGATGATGTCTAAATGTGACACCAGTGTGCATGCGTTTAACAAAAATTTGTCATCCGTTCCTACCAGCACGGTAATGGCCTACTCTTATGGAAGGCAGAACGGGTTTTAAGATGTTTGCAAGATGTTCTGCATGCCTTTGCACATGGGACTTCGGTTTATAGTCTCACCCAACATATTTTCAGGGAAGTGGAGTCATCACTAATGTTAACTTCAGGGGAAAATATCCCTTTGAGGGGGCATCTTGGTGGTGGTTCCACTCGGGCCATCAGATCACCAGCTCAGCGCTCTAAGCACTAGGCTGTCTCATCCCCCATGTGCTGATGTAAAGATAGCAGTGAAGATCTGGTGATTTTATCCTGGAAATGGTGGAATAAAAGCATGAAGTGGGTTTTACACTTTTTGTGTTCATCATCCATTTTTGTGTTTTCTTTTTAACACTTGCACATATATACGCACACATGAATTCACCCACACATGCTGACACACATGCATGCATGCCACATGTGTGTCTGCACACACACACACATAACACACTCTCTCTCTCTCTCTCTCTCTCTCTCTCTCTCTCTCTCTCTCTCTCTCTCTCTCTCTCTCTCTCTCTCTATCTATCTATCTATCTCTCTCTCTTTCTCTCTCTCTTAGTCTGTAATGTATAGTCAGAGCATGGTGTTGTAAAGAAAAGCAATGGATTGCAAAATATCATAGGAGCAGTTCTTTAATCACCAATAGTAAATATCTATATGAGTGTAGATCCTGAGAAAATGAGGTCAACGAACAAGAGAGCACAGTCATTGAAATGTGATGAACTTAAGTTGTTGAGATTCAGTGGGAAATAGAAATAGTGTGAAAGATTCTGTTGTGTGTATTTATTTGTTGGTACTTGATCCCAGTGTTTGTGGGGGGGTTATTATAATACAGCAGATTTTATCATGTTGGTAAATGGTACACTCTGTGTTACTGCTGTAAAAATATGAAAGTGGAAAACAACAACAACAACAACAAAAAGAAAGAAAATGAGAAGAAACACAAGAAAACAAAAAAATAAATTACTCTCTTGTTTCAGCTCCTTATCAGTCATGGGAGAACTAAATAATTATACACTGTTTGAAAAGAAATTAACAAAACAGATAAAAGATAAAACTGTATTTTCAAGCCTATTTTAAAAAGACTGTCAAACTTTCATTTTGAATGTTTTACTTGCTGTTGTTTTCTTTGAAAGGCAAAACTCTGATGAGTATCTTTTTTTTATGTGCTCAAACATTAAGTACTTAAGACAATAAGAATTCTGTGATACCTTTGGCAGATAGATAGGTGTTGCTGAATGTTGTTTATTTGCCTTTTCTGATGCTCCAGGATATCTGCTTTTGTAAGCGTTCTTAGCTGGCATAGATATGAAAGTGTCTGTCATACTCATTACTCCATGGTCAGTTTTGTGGGTTAATGAAAAAAATGTCTTTTATTGAACAAAACACAAAAGTACCCATCTTGTATTCAGTCTTGTAGATTATGTGTTTTGGTGGGGTTTTTCACTTGAGTTTATTTATGACAAAGAAATATGCAGGACATTGTTCTTTGTGGATAATCAGAGTTGGAACCATGATCAAGCCAACATTTTTTTGTTTTGTTTTAATCCAAAATGTTTACAGATATTGAGGATCAGAATGTTTTACTGTCCTTTTTACACTTGACATTATAAAGCCAAGTTTTCTGAGATTTTTAGATACACACATGTATATATTTTTTTTACTTTTCAGCAAAGGTGAAGTTTGAGAGAGGGGGGGGGGGGGGTTGTTAGGCTTTCTTACTTTTCCTCAGCTAGAGGTTTACCAGTGGTGAGGTTTTGTGTATGCAACTTGTTTCTGCCAATTTTGGTTTAAAGCCGCATAGTGGTGGGTTTTTTTTAATGGAGATGGGCTTGGCCCTATTGTCTGATATCTATTTTGCTTAATGTATGTGTGTGTGTGCATGCTTGTATGCAGGCAAGCATTTGTGTAAGTGCTTTTTGGTCATATACTCTGGTTGAGTTTGGCAGTAGGAGGTAGTCTTTGTCACCCTGATCATTGCACGCCTTCATCATTCTACACCCAGGGGGTTTATACTGGGATGAAATTGCAGAGAGGTTGAGTTGATAGAAGTGTGGACACAAAGTGAGGAGGATGCATTTTTTTGTGATCCTGCTAATGGTGATTTTGTTGCTGGTGGATAGTGCACTCGAAACAATTGTCAGTCGGCATCTATGTGCTTCCCACAACGCCCACCCCCTCTAACCCTCAGGTTTCTTGCTTATGTTTTAAGTTGCCCTGTGTTGTTTTTAAAAAAAAAAGTCCCTTGTGTAGTATTGTACTGGTATCTTGTTGGGATTTTTTTTAACATGTGATGCATCTTTTTTTTAAAAATTGCTTGTGCTGTCTTTCACTGGATCTTTATTATGCATTTTAAATAGAACAACTATTGTTGTTTTTTTAGTTTCTTTGTGGTGACGTGAAATAAGCAGTTCTGCTTAAAAGTACTTTTGTGCTTGTAGATCAAGTTGTGGAATGTTACCCAGACATTGTATATATATTATTTTTTGGTGCATGACATGCGCACTAGCGCGTGCACACACACACACACACACACATGTGCGCGCACACACAGAGATTCTGGCTCTTGATAGAAAACAGATTTTTGACTGGAATGTGAATTTGCATGGGAATAAATGAGGTATGTATTTTGTATGGAAAATCTGTCATGAGCACAGACTGGGAGAAGAAATAAAACGTCTTTCAAGAGCTGACACAGAGTTTGTGATGTGTTTACTGTACATGCTACAAGGAAGAGAAAAAGGTGAAGACTTGGTTCATGGGATGCTAAATTCCATGTATGCTGTGAGCAGCAACTGTATCCAAGAATACACACTTCATCAGTCATCTTCATGGTTGATTTTCTGTTAAACAGGTATAGTGTAAATAAAATAGTCCACATGCTGCAGCTTGACACAACTCTGCCTTATCTCCTGCACTCATTTTCTCATGCAATGTCTGTGGCATGGTAGAGGTGCTGATTGCATGCTAGGTGCTGAAGTTATCAGGCGGTGAATTTGATATTCTCAGGCAGTGTGTCTGGTGCAAATTAAATCTGGCACTGCTCATCTCTTCCCCGGGGATGGAATAGCCTAGTGACTAGAATGTTGCACATTGTGCTCACGAACTGCAGTCACTCATAGCCTCATGCATAAAAAAATTAAGGGGAACAGAGTCTGAATCAATGTTTTATTCTAAGGGGAGAAAATCCCCTCATACAGACTTCTTCAGTGGAGACTCAAACCATGCCCTTAGACAGAGCCATTCACCTACCTTTTTTTCCCCGAAAGACTTAAAATATAACAATTCTCTCTTATGCTGAAGTTGGATGTGCTGGGTCTGAGTTGTCAGGCTCGTGACACATTTTCACTGACGGTACAAGACAATGATAGTTGCTGTCTGAGCGTTTGAAGAAGACAAAGCCAGATCATGAGTCTGATGCTTGATTCATTGGGATGACCCCTTGCAAAAAGTAAACAAATAAAAAAAATTTAAATACTGAGTGCAAAGTCTGCTCTTCCATCACTGCTTGAATGACTTGCCATCATACGCAAATCACAGTAGAAATGGATAACAAAATAAAACAATCCACTTTGATGTCATGCTTCAACATTATCCCTGAAGTCAGAATGTGTGACAACCTCACTGGTAAAACACACACACACACACACACACACACACACACACACAAACAACAGTAGCATACTCTAAAATCTGACCAAACTGTGAACCTTGGGAGTTGTACCTGAGAAACAAAAATGAAGAAGGGCATAAACTGTAACTTGTCAGTACATGTGAGACAATTGCAGACCTTTTAAGCATTTTCATCCCTTATAGCATCACTTGCTTTCAAGTTCCCATGGAGGAGTTTCAGTGATCATCATAATTATTTCATTTACTGTCTGCCATAATAGCTAGGAAAGTGACTAAAAAGTCAAATTTTACAAAACTGCATACACATGGGGACTGGATGGAAAAAAGCCCATGAGTGCTTATTCCATTATCCTTGAAATAAAAGAATAAATAAATAAATTTGCTCAACTCAATAGCCATGGGAATCATGGGTGCGTGCTGGGTATTTTTTAGTCATCCATACCATCAGTCATGACTGGCCTAGGCTTCCATGGCACATGGATGGGCCTCATGGGTGCACAAGATGTTGCACATGCATTCACAAACAGGACCTCAGTTTATAGTTTGACCAAGATGTTGCACATGCATTCACAAACAGGACCTCAGTTTATAGTTTGACCAAGATGTTGCACATGCATTCACAAACAGGACCTCAGTTTATAGTTTGACCAAGATGTTGCACATGCATTCACAAACAGGACCTCAGTTTATAGTTTGAGCCAAAGGACTTACTGTGGTATGGAATAGGTACCAAAGTTAACTCCAGAGAAAATCCCTACAGGTGGGCAGCTGATCAAGGGGAGACAGAGGAAGACACACACATTGTGCATGCATTCACAACACACAGCTGGATTATGTGGAAACATGTGTGCAGTTATCCACTTGCAAATGGATAGTGATATGTTTTAGATTTTTATACAATACAGCACACACACACACACACACACATACACTGGAGTTAACATCAGTGCCAACTCCACTCTCCCAAAAAGTCTTTCGGATGAGACTATAAACCGAGGTCCTGCGTGCAAACACATGCAGAACCCATTCTGCTTTTTAGAAGAGTAGGCCATTGTGTGCCGGTGGGAACAGATGAAAAACTTCACAAAACTACATACACACGGGAACTGGATGTAAAAAGCACATGAGTGCTTATTCCATTATCCTCAAAATAAAAAAAAGAAAAGAAAAAAGAACACACACACATTTGTATAGTATACTACATTATATCATGTTATCATGTTATTGTCTTATAAATATTATAGTATAATTTTTGCTTTGAGCATACATACATACACACACAAAGCAGTGAATGGAAAGGGGTCATAATTTCTCAAATCACAAAAGGTGAAACTTTTCTTCAGCTGTGTGTTCTTATCTATGCTGCTAACATTGACACAAATGACTCATTCACACACACACACACACACACACACACACACACACACACACATACACGCGTGCGCGCGCGCGCGCGCCATAAATGATATGCATTTTCGCCATGACATTTCATGCACCTGTTTCAGATTTAAAGGGAAGTAATAAGAGCTTGGTTAGTTACTAAGGGAAGTAACTAAATTTACTTTTGTAAACAAATGCTTCAATAAGGTATACTATAAATACAATATTTTCAATGAATGTTACAAGACATCTTAACGAGTAAATATTTATAGGTAATTATTGGAAAAATTAACATATTGCTATGAAAACTATATAATTACTTGATCTATAAGAATACAAATTAAAGAAAACCTTTAATTTCTTTGTGTATAAGGTATTTATCTATTTATATCTGCCAGTGGACAGGTGCATTGTGGGATAACCTTGTGGAGGTTATCTCTCAGATTTATAGTAAGGAGGTGAAACGCTTCCTGTAAAATTGCAATGTATAACGCTTACGCTATGCCTAGCCCTTGTAAGTAAGGTGTAAAAGTTACGTCGGCAAGAACATGCCATGCACTAGGTTGCCTAGCCTAGACTTTCGCATTAGCCTAGCGTATGTTGGCAGGGTCTGCAAGGCTTAAGTCGTGATGTTTATTTATTTTTTTTTATATTAGCCTACTTTTTAAGTTTAGTTGTTGTTTTAGCCTAGGCCTACTTGGTTTTGATGTTGTTTGTTTTTATCTTTTTTTCCCCTTTTTGTTGGTTTGTTTTTTTCTTTTGGTTGGGGGTGGGTGTTTTTAGGGTTTTCTTTTATTTGTTTTTTGTTGGTTGGTATTTTGGGGGAGGGGGGGGGGGGGGGTGAAAAGGGCTATTTCCCTTTGTTTCTACTGTGTCAGAGTATAAGTAAGCTATTGGGTTATTATTAAGATGTATCCCTACGGGCGGGGACTGGATGCAAAAAAAGCACACGAGTGCTTATTCATTATCCTCGAAATAAAAGAATTTGTCATTGTTTTGTGCATACATTAAAACCAGTTCCCCATTTTAGAAGAGTAGGCCCCTGTGAGCCCTTGTACGAAGGGATCACAAAATTTACAATTCTGCATACATTTGGGGACTGGATGAAAAAAAATTTCTTTTAAAAGAATATCCTCGAAATAAAATAAGAACTATATAAGAGATATTATTTTTTTTAAAACAAAGAAGGGCCACAAACTCACTAAGGCTTACATTTAAACAACATAAAGCAATCACATAAACCAACAACAACCTTAGAGAGTTTATATCATGCTCTGGCAACGGGAAAATGTATCTAACGCATGTGTGGAATGACAAACAATTTTGGAAAATTGCATTTTATGAGAGCATAAACCAAACGAACGTCAAATACAGTTAACTACAGAATAAAGCATCAATTTAAAGTACTGAGGTCAAGACACTGAAAACCACGACTTCTCACTTAACTCCTCAGTTGCTGGGCCACTGCACTGAAGTGTTCAGGCTGTGAGGTCTGATAGAACTTTCCCTCTCTGGCTTTCCTGTACTGACCCTTTTCCTTAGATGGGTAGATTGGAAACTCACACATTCATACCATTAATTGGGTTGTTGTTTTTTTAGAGGAGAGAGAACTTACTTCTGTGAGAGACAATGACAGATTCTTTTATTTCGAGGATAATGAATAAGCTTCCATGTGCTTTTTTACATCTAGACCCCGCCCTTTGGGATATTTTTAAAAAAAAAAAACCAATACACTTAGAGAGAGAGAGAGAAGAGATAGAGAGAGAGAGAGAGAGAGAGAGAGAGAGAGAGAGAGAGAGAGAGAGAGAGAGAGAGAAAAATAATAAACAAAGCAAAACAGAGCAAAACAAAAAACACAGAAACAACAAATAGCAAAGAAACCAAGAGCAAAATAAAAGCAGCAACAACAACACGGGGACAACCAAATAATCCCCCCTCCAACAAAAACCCTCCATAATATAAAGGAAATAGAGAGAGATGGTAATCTTTATTTTCAAGAGCGAGAGTGAGAAAGACAGACAGACAGAGGGGTTAAGAAAAAGATCAGAATAATCATGTCTTCTTACCACAAAGTGATAGGTGACTTTACAGTCATTGTTTCATATTGTTGAGAACCATACAATGGACATTAAATATATAAACATCGTCATTTTTAAAAAGAAATCTCAAACCATTTCTATTCCCCAAATGTTGAGAGCGAAGGGAAGACTGGAAAACTGACACAAGCAGAACCATCACAGCGCGATAATAACAACTACTATATCATCAACACACAATGGAACCCACAATGTACATACTTCTGACACAACAGACAGTTAAGTCAGCGGCATTGTAACTCAGATAATTATCGTTGAGAGGCAGTGGCAATCGGTTATCAAAGACCTAATAGGCCAGTACCACAGAAAGTCTGTAGATAATCAGCCCTAGATTACCATGGGGTCAAATGTGACATTATTCACACCTTTCTTCCCACCTGCTGTTATTCTGTTTCTGTGACACAGTAATGTTGTGCAGGTAGCTTGTTTTCCCTTTCTTGTTCAGGCTAGTAAGAGAACTTACAAAAAACTGCAGACACAAACACACTACATAAGAAACAGACAAAGAAATAGGTGCAGAGAGAGAGACACACACACACACACAGACTCAGAGACACAAAAGGAGATAATAAGAACAGATATGAAGAGAAACAAAAAAGATATACCGACAGACAAAGAGATATATTCAGAGAGACAAAAGGAGATATTCGAACAGACATAAAGAGATGCACAAAGAGACATAAGTTCATAACTTTGAGTAAACGATTCTGCTGATACTTACCTGCTGGCTCATGGTTATATGGATTTAGCTAAAAGGTACTCGAAATCACATGGAAACACTAGTCTTATTTCCAGCCGTTATCAATTTATTATTCAGTTTTCCACGACACAAATGGCATTACCATGTGCTGGATATTCCACACACACCACACTCCCTCCCTCCATCTGCTATGAGGTCTATAGAGCAGATGCTGGATAACTTAGCATCTGCTGTAAGCCTGTGACCCGGGGCCAGTTAGATCAGCTGACCTGTTTTCTTGTCTTTTATTAATTTTGTTTATTGCAGATATGTGCAACTGTTTGAGAGCATACAGCTGTGAATACAGCCATGACACTTTAGTCTAGAAACACCGTGACAATTTTCTGAAAGCAATTCCAAGCATAGCTTCTCTTCTTCTTTGTGTGTTTTACAATGAACAAGTCGAACTTTATCCATGGGTACACCTCACCTTGTTCCCCACTTTCAATCTGTATCCTCTATCACATTGCCTTAGTGGGTTACTCCGTGTGTGTGTGTGTGTGTGTGTGTGTGATATGTTAGTATTATTTGTGAACGGTGGCATGCACGTTCAAGATTTGAATGCAAGCGTTTTCATTTGTTTGCTTTACATGATTCCTCGCTATAAAGATATTCCATGTAGTAGTAGTAGTGTAGAATCGTTTAAATGCCGACAGACGAAGAAAAACATGGTCAATCCATCTGCTACAAAATCGTTTGATTTGGATTCATCTATACCATACAGACTAGGCTAGTGTGTGTGACATTTGAATAATCTTATATCCTTTTGAAATTTGAGTGCTTCTAGTTCAGATATGTCTGATGATTCTGTCATCTTGACAATAGGTTGATTTACTCGGCAGTCTGAGAACACACAGACATTAGTGCGCAACGACACTTAATTCTGGAACAACTGTGACACACTCAAGTACCCAAACACGTCAGGCTGACGTCAGCAAAGTGTGGAGTGTGTATGGTAAATGTAACCATTGACATATCACAAATGATTGGGGTTTGTTTGTTTTTTTATATGACTTTGTGGAGTCCTTCAAAATGTATAGCTGTAAGAACCCTTAACATTCTTTAGTTTGTGCTTATAAATTAGTTGATTGATTATACCAAAATGGTTTAGTTTAGTTATATTAATTTATTTTAACTTATTTTAGTTTTGTCAGTGAGAAGGTGGGAAATATTGAAACTCACTGTGTTATCACTTTCGTTATCATTTATAGTTGTAGTAGTAGCAGTAGCAGCAGCAGTCGTCGACGTTGTCGTCGTCATCGAAGTAGGAGGAGGAGGAGGGAAGGCGGGTGGACTATAGCATGTACGCCAAATTTTCTACATGCCTTAGCTCAGGGGACATCGATCTCTAGGTGAGGGCCCAGGTTCGAACCACCATCTGGGAGTTCTAGCCAAGGAACAAACAGAAAATTGAGTAATGTCATCTGAAGGACTTTTAGGGCAGTGGATTCAGTGTTTACAAATGTGTTCCTGCCACTAGCCTCTAAATTATGTCAGTTTGTTTTCTCTTTCATGTTCTTCTGAACAATGGTTTTAGAAAAAAAAATTCTTTAGCACAAAAGAGAACACAGATTGATAGAATTCTTAGATAGTTTCTTATTTACTGTTTTTAAAATGGCAGGAATAGATTTTGTCATATGGTTGTTAAAATATCTGTTGTCTGATTTTAATGAACATTCGACATGCTCTCACAAATTGTGATTAAAGCATTTGAATATCACTGGTTGTACCCAATTGTGTGTCCTACTTCTAAGTACTCTTACACAACAATACCTTTAGCCTATCTTCAAACTCAGGAACTGATTAAATACCTGTGAGAGCACGAGTGACGGCGTGAACATAAGCATCAGGCAGATAAGGCCAGGTACCGACAATATAAATAGGTGGCAGCAGGGGACATTAGTCAGCTTTTAGCGCAGTGGACATCTGAAATCAAAATGTAAGTATCGTAGATTAACTCTCTCTCTCTCTGTCCCTCTCTTATTTTATTATTTTATTATCATATAACGTATCACTAGGGACGGGGACTGGATGTAAAAATGCACATGGGTGCCTACTCATTATCCTCGAAATAAAATAATTTTTCATTTCTCTCTCTCTCTCTCTCTCTCTCTCTCTCTCTCTCTCTCTCTCTCTCTCAGTTACATTCAGACTTGCCACCTCATTGTGTTCTTTTGCAGTTCCTGAAACCCTGTGACTGGACAGTGTCCACCATGCTGTGTGTCTTCCTGCTCGCCCTGACCCTCAGCCACTGTCATGGCCTCAACCTGGTGCAGACTCTGGCTGCAGTCTCTGAGGAGTCCATGGCCTCTCAGCTGATAGCCAAGGCAGGGCTGGCCAGCGCTCTGTCCTCTGGTAAGTCTTCTCTCTGTCGCTTTACACCGTTCAGATGTGTCTGGGGGAAAATATTGGCATGTCCTTTCCAGCTCCTCTAGCGGGCTTGGTTTGCAGGGTCTCTGGTGAGGGATAACATTGTGAATAAATAAATATCTGTGATTGTTGTTTCGGACATTTTTTAACCCTTGTCCCAGCCACCATAATTTTTGTTTAGATCGGAAAAATCGGGTTTTTCCTGTTGTCTACTTCAGAAAAAAGAAAGTACAGTTCATTAGAGAAATGCTTTGCAATTGAGTTCATTAGAGGAATACTTTGCAACTGGAAGTCATCTAAAAATAAATAAAACAAATACATAAAGGCTGCAATCTAGGAAACGCTTCATGAAGAAACTATATACAGAGCTAGACAGCAGAATGTCATCAGAAATGAAGCCTTCTTCAAGCACAGGTATCTGCCCAAGGGGGAGGGGCAGGAGGGGAGGGGCGCGTCATCCAGATGATAAGCTCTGGTTGCCCGCTGCTCCAGCCTTTCTCCTCTGCCTATACCAGGACTAGATCAGATGGGCTCTCCAAAACCATACTGCAGGGAACAGTGCAGGGGAAGAGAAGGCGAGGCAGACAGAGGAAGAAATGGGCAGACAACATCACTGAATTGACAGGGAAGAGCTTCTCCACAACCCAGGCACTTGCTCACAACCCCCGCAAATGAAGCCAGCTGGTGCAACGTTCGTCAATGCAGTGTCCCTACGACCCCGGAGGGGGTTATGGGAGCAGATGAGATGAGATACCAGGATGTGAACACGTCAGTCACCTCAGGCCTGAAGGCGCCTGAAGACAAAGTCCCTATTCTGCATAATTATGTTTAGAGCTCTGAACACGTTACAAAATATTGCAGACTGTTCATTATTAGATGGACTCCATATCAACCTCTGTTTGATAACAGTAGTCAAAACAGTCAGCATTTGTGAATATCAATGTTGTCTACGGTCCTTCCAATGGAGGCCTTCTGTTGAAAAAAATGGACACTAGTACGAAATGTGTAAAAACACAGACAAACCTGATTCTGTTTTAGTGCACAGAATGTATAGCAGCCCATCTTGTCATGCCTGTATTGAGTTTTGTACCCATTTGGGGCCTCTCGGTCAGTCTGTCTGCCTGTCAGACTGTCCCTCTTTCTCTCTGTCTCTGTCTGCGTACCTGACAGTCTCTCTCTCTCTCTCTCTCCTCTCTCTCTCTCTCTCTCAAATATTTTTATATGTTTTGTATCCTTATAACTGTGCAATGTAAAATATAAAAAAAAACTAAATAAAAGAGTTTTAAAAAAAATATTACAGACTGACATCAAATCTTTCAGTGAATTCTTCCTCGTCCTCGTCCAACGCTCAGACAGCAACTATTGTTGTCTGTTATACAAACAAAAATGCGTCACGCTGCCCTTAAGCGCCTGACAAGTCAGGCCCAGCGCATCATCCGACTTCGGCCTAAGAGAGAATCGTAATCTTTTAAGTCTTTCTGGAAATGGGCCAAGAAGGCAGAAAATAGACAAGAAGCAGGTCACAGGAAGAAAAGGAACTAGGCAGAAACAAAGTGAGTGATAGAAAAGAGGAAATGTCTGGCGCAGAATTTCCAGAAGTTGGGAATGCTATTTATACTGACAGGACCTTCCCAGCGGCATCCCCACGGGGGATGACCTTCCAGCCAGAGAACTAAGCATTAATGACTTTCTGCACCTAACTTTAATGGACGTCATCATTGTTTAGGTGAGTACACCGTCTTCGCCCCTACTGATGCCGCCTTGGCCAAGCTTGCACATACAGCCGACATGGCTGAGAACTTGGCTGACCTTGTCAAGTACCACGTGATCCAGGGCAAGGTCACGAAGGATGACATCAAAAACGACCAGACAGTTACCACGTTGTCGGGAAAAAAGCTCAGGCTGAACGTGTACGAACATAACAATGTAAGTTACTGTGTCTCTGTCTCCTTGCCCTCTTTGTACAGAATACTTGTATACTGCTTGTATATGTGCAAGTGTGTGGATATATGTCAAGTCAAGTCAAATTTTTATTTCCAGATGGTACATTGAATAAGCAATGCATTTGCTTTTTTTTCATCAAGCGATCTATCTAAGAACAAATTTCTTAATGAATATACTGGAATACTACATTATTACAACCTTTACCAATAAATTAAACCAGTAAAAGGAGAAAATCGATAAAATAATACGTTGGAAAATACAAATTACACACACATACATACACACGCACACACATACTCATACACGCGCGCACGCGTACACACGCACACACACACACTTACATAAATAATGTTTTAAGATATGTTTAGATGTTTTAGGATATGCGCAAAATGTGTGTGTGTGTGTGTGTGTGTGTGTGTGTGTGTGTGTGTGTGTGTGTGTGTGTGTGTGTGTGTGTGTGTGTGTGTGTGACCTTGGCAAAATTCTGTTGTAAAAAAAAAGCCACTCTGAGAAAGAAACGGATAGCCTACACATGCGGACAGGGAAAAAAATTATAATGGGTGGCACTGCTCTTGTGGCGACAGCGCTCTTCCCGGTAGAGTGCAGCCCTAAATTTCACACAAAGAAATCTGCCTTGACTTAACAGTGGTATACAAAATACAAAACGTTATCTCCCCTATTTACATTCCCCCCCCCTCCTCCGTCCGCACCCCCCCCCCCCCCCCCTCTCACTTCACTAGTTCCTTACAGGATGACCTTGGAGAGGGGCAGTAAGCAGTGTGCCCTGCCGTAACTGTGGTCAGGTCAAGTCAATCACCTCATAGAGAGAAGACTGATCTTCCGTGTGATGACCAGGTGGTGACGGTGAACGGGGTGCCTCTGAGCGGGTCCACCCTGCTGGCTGACAATGGGGTCATCCACGGACTGTCCGGAGTCCTGCAGCCCCCAGTGGGCAGCATCTTGGACATCCTGACCACCGACAGCAGGTTCAGTTCTCTGGTGCCTGTCATCGAGAAGTCTGGGATAAGTGGCCAACTCAAAGGTGTGTCACTATGCAGAGTGTGGGGTTTAATAATGATGATGATAATATAATAATAATAATAATAATAATAATAATAATGTGTGGAATTTATATAGCGCTGAATCTTGTAAAGAAACAAATCAAAGCGCACGGTTTGTGTATAATGTAGGCAATAGAGTTGAAGATGTGTATGGGGGGTGGTGGTGTGGTGCTGGAATGAGAGAGTTAGAGAGAGATCAAATCAAATCAAACTCTTTTATTTCAAAAGTAATGAATAAGCGCTCATGTGTGTGTGTGTGTGTGTGTGTGTGTGTGTGTGTGTGTGTGTGTGTGTTGTGTGTGTGTGTGTGTGTGTGCGTATGTGTGTGAGAGAGAGAGAGAGAGAAAATGCACTCACACAGACACACCACACACACACACACACACACACACACCACACACACACACACACACACACACACACACACACTGAGACAGACAGTCAGAGAACGCAGGTATATCTCAAAAGTCTCCTTGTATAGTAGTGAACAATCAAGACAGGACGGAACAAAGACAAGTCAATGAAGAAAATGAATGCAACTATAGGCTTTTTTCCCCTCTCTCTCTCCCCACACAGCCGATCCCCTGACCTTCTTCGCTCCCACCAACCAGGCTGTGCAGAAGCTGGCCAACACGCAGTTTGCCTGGTTCCTCAACGTCCCCTCTATGGCAAAGGGTACAGTGGGGTTGTTTGTGGTTTTGGTTTGTTTCGTTGTTGTTGTTGTTGTGGGTGGGTGGGTGGGGGGGAGGGGTATGTGTGTGCGAGTGTGTGTGTGTGTGTGTGTGTGTGTGTGTGTGTGTGTGTGTGTGTGTGTGTGTGTGTGTGTGTGTGTGTGGAGGGGGGAGGGTGAATATGTATATGTGCGCGAGTGTGTGTGTGTGTATGTGTGTTGTGTGTGTGAGGGTGTGAGTGCGTGTGTGTGTGTGTGTGTGTGTGTGTGTGTGTGTGTGTGTGTGTGTGTGTGTGTGTGTGTGTGTGTGTGTGATTGTATGTGTGTGTTCTTTAATGTCTTGTCCAATTATTACTGTGTGTGTGTGTGTGTGTGTGTGTGTGTGTGTGTGTGTGTGTGTGTGTGTGTGTGTGTGTGATATCTTCAGTTTAACGTCTATTCACATATAGTGATTTTAGACAGGAAAAATCTAACAAGAAAAAGCAAACGATAACTGAAAAATGTTAGATAACAGTATAGTACTGAATAAAAACCAACTTTAACATACTACAAAAACTGAATGATCGGACTTTTTATCAACCCTAACACAATGTCCAACAGTAACGATGGTTCAGACAGAATCTGATCCAGTGACAAACTAGGTACAGCAGGTAAAAATGCTTTTAAATGTCCACAACCAAAAATAACATGACTATTGGAGATCTTCTCCCCACAAATGCAGTTTACATCTTTCACGTATTTTGTCCTGAAAGCATTTAGCTTAAACCTGTACATGAGGGATAACATATATCTTCGATTATACCAACCACATACTTTGTTAGAAATAAAAGCATTTTGAAAATCAATCACATTGCTTGTACAGCTATTGCCAGACTCGTTTATCTTTTTTCTGAAATGCTTCCAGCAAGTATTTTGTAGCATTTTGTTTCCCTCATGCAGAGATAAGGCAACATTTATTTCACAGGAAGCATTTTTATACCTTGTTCCATATTTTGCAAGCCTGTCAACTTTTTCATTAAAATATATACCAGCGTGTGAGGGAACCCAACAGAAAGTAACAGTACTACCTCTTAAAATCAAAAAGTGTACCAGATGCCTGATTTCAATGATAAGGTCTTTTCTTACTCTACAAGTCGATTTTTTTTAAGCATATAAAACCGATTTCGAATCAACACACATAAGTATGTTGAAAATGTCTTTTGGAAAGTCAAGAACATAGTACAGTGCCAACAGTATAGCAGTTAGCTCAGCTGTACATATAGATTTATTTTTTCCCAGGTTGACAGATCGTTCTACTTTCAATGATGGAATAACAAAAGCCGCACCAGCCTCATCAGTATTTAGAACGGACCCATCTGTATAGATTTTGAGATGATTAGGATAAGTAGTTTGAATATTTTCTTTTACTAATGATGTAAGAATGTTAACATTTACCTAATTTTCAAATAAATGGAGAAACTCTAGAATACAAACAAGCAGTGAAATTCTTAGGTGTATACTTCACTTCTAAGTTAACGTGGAATCAACATATTGAATATATGGCAACTAAAGCTAAGAAAGTTCTTAACTTCTTAAAAGTTACCAGTAAACAGCCATGTGTGTGTGTGTGTGTGTGTGTGTGTGTGTGTGTGTGTGTGTGTGTGTGTGTGTGTGTGTGTGTGTGTGTGCACATTATACAATTATTGGATCACAGTGGTAGCGTTTGTACCGACAGGTACATTATCCAAATTGCGTAGAATAGAAAACAGGTTTTAGTACTGGTCCGATCATATACATGAAACACAGGCATGAGTGCAACAAACCGTCATCTCTCAAATCAAAAACGTTACACAGAAGCGTAACAGCATAGATTTTTTTTAAAAAGATACTTTTCTCTCAAAAAATGGAGAGAGAAAAACCCCTGACATCCAAGCACATCACAGTTTTAAATTCTTGTCCAAGCTGTACGTTGTTGCTGTTGAGGCCCTACTGATGACGTTGCATGACGTGGGTTACAGAGGTGCTGCTCAAACACGCCATGAACCACACCCTCTACTCTGCCGGCATGTACAACAGCGACCACCTCACCAGTCTGAACACCTTCAACCACAACCTCCTCATCAACAGCGAAGGTAAGGCTTAGGCACTCACATCCATGGTAAGATCTGAACAGTCACATAGATGGGTAAGACTTGAGAATCCGCACCGAGGGTAAGACTTAAGCATGTGCATCAAGGGTAAGACTTAAGAATCCACATCGAGGGTAAGACTTAAGAATCCACATCGAGGGTAAGACTTAAGAATCCACATCGAGGGTAAGACTTAAGCATCAGCATCAAGTGTAAGACTTAAGCATGTGCATCAAGGGTAAGACTTAAGAATCCACATCGAGGGTAAGACCTAAATATCTGCATCAAGGGTAAGACCTAAGCATCTGCATCAAGGGTAAGACTTAAGAATCCACATCGAGGGTAAGACTTAAGCATCAGCATCAAGGGTAAGACTTAAGCATGTGCATCAAGGGTAAGACTTAAGAATATGTGGGGGTTGGGGGGGGAGACTTAAGCACCCACAACCATGGTAAGATCTAAACATCCACAACCATGGTAAAACTTAAGCATCCACATCGATCGTGATATTTCAACATCCACATCGATCGTAATATTTCAACATCCGATCGTGTTATTTCAACATTCACATCGATCGTAATATTTCAACATTCACATCGATGGTAATATTTCAACATCCACATCGATGGTAAGGCCTAAGCACTGTACCAGCGCTTTGGGGTTGATTAATAAGAATAGGCAACAGTTTGCCTAAGCCTCTGATACTGATATGTCATTACCGTTTTGATGAAAACAAAAAATATCGATTTGTTCCCTGTTTGATGTATGCTTGTAACCCATGTGATTTTCTCCTGGGTTGATTTTTTTGCTTGTTTGTTGGTTGGTTTGGGGTTTTTTTGTTTTTGTTTTTAGTCAATAAAGCATTCGTGTTCGGGTTCGTATTTGTAATTATTCTGGAAATGCTCAGATTTGTATACACCTGCGAGATCCCTCTCCCTACTGAGATCAGTTTCTTTTGTAGTTGTGTTTTGGTTTGTTTGTTTTTTGGATTTTTTTTGGTTGCTTAGTAGGTTCGTTGGTAGGCTGGCTAATTTGGTTGATTGGTTGGATAATTGTTAACTGGCTTGCTTGCGTGCTTGGTGACTTGCTTGCTGGTTTGTTAATTCATTCCATTTTATGGAACAACTTTTGACATTTTTTGTTTTGTTTTGCTATTGATTCTCTGGTTTTCTCTGCATCCTGTTTTGGGTGTGTTTTTTTTTCAGGCTCAGGCAAAATGAACGTGGATGGGTCGGCCATCACGCAAACTGACATCACCGCCACCAATGGCGTCATTCACGTCATTGATGACGTCCTTTACCCTTTCCATTAGTCTAAGTCACTTTTCCCATAAGACACGAGTTAGAATCATTTCAAACATGATTATGTTTTTGTCTTGTCTTCTCTCATTCTGCTGAACAAATTGTATGTCCATGTTAACTTTGAACTCCGTAGGTGACAACAGAGGGTTAGGCTTTATCAGATTCAACTTGCCCATGACACACTGCCTGAAAACAAAAAAAATTCAGTGCAGTGCCCAGTGACTCCTTAGGGAGTTCTGGGAGAAGTCAGCTCAAATGAAGGCTCGCTGTAAGCCGCTATCTTGTTGTTGCTTGTAATGTTCCTGTGTATAATCATCGTGATTTTCTGAAGAAACATCTCTTTTAACCAAATCATATGAAAGTCACTTTCAAATTATTGAAATCATGTTAATGTTTGTAACAAGTGCATGACGTGTGAATACGACGGTCGTTGTGATGGATTGAATACGTCACAGAAAGTCTTTGCACTTAATGCCCACACACAGTGATTGTTTTGACACATGTAGTTTGAATGACAGGAAAACTGGAGATGTTATTCCGGTTTGTGGTGCATTTGTATGTACATGTGGATACAGTTTTATATATATATATATATATATATATATATATATAGATATATATATATATATATATAGATAGATAGATATAGATATATATATATATAAAATATGGTTTTTGTGTATGTGCATGTGTTTTTAGTCAGAGTAAGGAGTGGTACATAAATAAACGTACTAAAACTAGAAGCTCATCTTCTTATTTACATGGATGGATGCATAGATGAATGTATGGATCTGTCTGTCTGTCTATCTGTCTGTTTGTGTGTGTGTGTGTGTGTCTCTCTCTCCCCCTCCCCTTTCCCCCTCTCTCTCCGTTTGCTGACTGTCTCTTGAATATACCCTAGGCTCTTTAGAACTCACAGAGCTGGGAACACGTAGTAGCGTCAGTGGACGACTACCAAAAACAAAACAATAACAACAACAACACCAACAACAACAAAAGCAAAAACCAAGGGAAAAAACACAGAACGCTCTTGCTCTGTCTCTACGGTGCCAAAACATCTTCAGATACAACGAGCCACCCACATATGAATACTTGTTAACAGTATGTTGGGGGAGAGGAAACGCTGTGTTTGGCAGTTGTATAGTCAACACATACAATTCTATCTGTGGTAAACCTGTAATCAGTTACAAACAGTAAACTCACTGCAGTAAGCATTGGAGGGATGTTGTTGTGGTCGCCACCTCGGGTGGGCGTTTCATTCAGTCTGGATCCGCCACTGAGCAATTACTGTCGTCAGTAAGGGGACTTAGAAAGTGATGTCCTGTATAATTACGTGTATGATATGATTATGTTTCTTGTTCGGCCACGTTGATGGTGGCAGCAGCGACGACGATGATGACGATAAGGCCAACACTTCTGATAACGACGACGATGACTGGCTGACTTCTTGCCCATTGACAGCCAAACCCACCAGCACTCTATCCTACACATTGACAGCCAAACCCACCAGCACTCTATCCTACACATTGACAGCCAAACCCATCAGTGCTCTATCCTACACATTGACAGCCAAACCCACCAGCACTCTATCACACACATGACAGCCAAACCCACCATCACTCTATCATATACACACATTGACAGCCAAACCCACCATCACTCTATCACACACATTGACAGCCAAACCCACCAGCACTCTATCACACACATGATAGCCATACCCACCAGCACTCTATCACACACATAACAGCCATACCCACCAGCACTCTAT
>CM054136.1:30576207-30591207 GCA_028751875.1 Rapana venosa
CCTTCGTGTCTACAACCAGCAGGCAACTTGTACACTGAAGCGAGCTGCTCTGGAGTCAGAATGTGTGAGCTGAAGCTAGCAGGCAGACAGACCTCCTACAGAGCTGCAAGCACAGAAGAGGACCAGGCACTACACACCCTACCTGGTCTAGTAAGAAGAGAAAGCAAAGAAGAGAAAGACCACGACTGCAACAACCTTTGGCATGACTGTACCACGAAACAGAAGGGTAAGTAAACCAGTGACAGTGCCCACAGCAGCTAAGGCTTGAGATCTGCAGATCAAGGTTTACCAGGCTGCTGCAGATCTGCAAATCAAGGTTTGCCAGGCTTCTTGATACACAGAGCCAACACACATTCGCACGCGCACACACACACACACATGCACACACACACACACACACGCACGCACGCACGCACACGCACACACACACACACACACACACACACACACACACACACACACACGCGCGCGCGCACGCACGCACGCAAGTTCAGATTGTTGACACAAGCGGTTGTTCATACTGAGCTATTTGCCACTTTGACCTCTCACGTGGTCAGTTCAGACCTGGGCCTGTCCAGTGGACTGACCTGCAGGTAGTCTTTCCTTGGGGGGTGGATCTGCCGACCTTTAGAAGGTGAGGATTTTTCGCCAATTTTGCCTTTTTCTTTCTTTCTTTCTTTCTGGTTTTCTTTCTCTCCTTCTTTCTTGTTTTCTCTCTGTCTGTCTGTCTATATTTATATCTGTATGTCTCTCTTTCTTTCTGTCATTTCTCTGTTTTTCTTTCTATCTCTCTATCTCCTTCTTTCTTTCTTTTCTTTTTCTTGTGTTTATTATTTTGCTCCTTTTATTTCTAAGGTACTTTTTTTTTCATTTAGTTTCTTTCTTTCTTTTGTTTCTGATTCTTCATTTGGGTCTGTCTGTCTGTCTGTCTGTCTATCTGTCTGTCTGCCTGTCAGCCTGCCTGCCTGTCTGTCTGTCTGTCTGCCTGCCTGCCTGCCTGCCTACCTTCCTGCCTGTCTGTCTGTCCGAGTGTCTGTCTGTTTGTCTGCGTTTCTTTGCTGCCTTCTTTCTCCTTTCTGTTGCGGTCCTCTTTGTCTTCTTCATCCTGTCTTTTTTCTTTCGTGTTGCTTTATTCTTTCTTGCTTGCTTATTACCTCCCCTCCTCCACCGAGGACGGGAGAGCTCAGTGGTCGGAGCACTCGCTTTCCCCCAGTCAAGGTTAAGCAGCATTGAGCAGGGGTACCACTTGGATGGGTGACCATTTGCGTGCCTTGGCTTCAGTACAGTTCCCCCAGCTGTAAATGGGTACCTGCCCTCTTTAGGGTCAGGAAGGGTAAAGCAGCGAGGGAGAGGAGATGGGCGCCGCCCTCAATATGCTGGCCCTAGAGAAGCTGGGGTCGCTGACGCCTGACCACATAGGTTATGGGACACCTTGACCTCCATCCCTCTCACGTTTATCATTATTCCCGTTTCTTTCCTTTCTTCCTTTTCTTCGTTCTCCTTATGCTTTCTTTCTTGCTTCCTTTCTTTTTTGGGTGGCATTGTTGTTTTGTTGTTGTTGTTGTTGTTGTTGTTGTTGCTTTTCTTTCTTTTCACCTGCTGTTTGTTTCAGGTTATACAACCGCTTTTGTCTTGTTTTGTTCTTTCTCTTCTTGTACTCTCTTTTTTCTTTAACCTGTGTGTGTGTGATTGTGTGTGTGTGTGTGTGTGTGTGTGTGTGTGTGTGTGTGTGTGTGTGTGTGTGTGTGTGTGTGTGTGCGCGCGCGAGTGGTGAGTGTGTGTGTGATGTGTGTATGTGCGTGTGTGAGTGTGTGATGTGTGTGTGAGTGTGTGAGTGTGCCCCCGCCGAGTGTCATGTGTGTGCTACATGTAATCTCACACACACATATATAATTGTATATATATAATGTAATTATATATATGTAACTATATATATATTATACATACATACATAAAAAAATGGTAAAGATCCATAACCTATAAGGTTTAGGAGCGAGCGTCAAGACCTCATTCTACTAGGCCAAATATGAAGGGGGCGCCATACCTCTCTGCGCTTCTACGACTGAGGTCGAGACCCATTACACTAGGGCCAGAATAGTTGAAGCGGCGCGCCATCTACCTCCCCTCGTGCTTACCATCCAGCCCTGGACGCAGCTACCCTTTAAGCTGGGTGGAAAGCGAGCTCCGACCACTGGCCTATCCGTCCCCTATAATATATACATACTACTATAATATGTAAAGATTACATATATATCCTATATATATATATATATATATATATATATATATAAATATCACAACAACACACAACATACATACAACATACATACACACACACACACACACACACACACCTCTGTCTGTCTGTCTCTGTGCGTGTGTCTGTCAGTCTGTGTGTCTTCTGTCTGCCTGTGTGTGTGTTATCAGGCCATAGTGACGAGGGCAGCAGCAGCAGCAGCAGCAGCAGCATGAGGATGGAGACAGTGTCTGCAGTGTACACTCTGGTGCTGGTGGCCGTCTGTGCCAGGCTGACTGCCGCCACCATCATCCCGGGCATCTGCAACATGAATGCTGCCCCACGTCAGTCTGTGTGTGTGTGTGTGTGTGTGTGTGTGTGTGTGTGTGTGTGTGTGTTGTGTGTGTTGTGTGTGTGTGTGTGTGTGTGTGGTTGTGTGTTTGTGTGTGTGTGGGGCTTTGCGTGTTGGTGCGCGCTGTGTGTGTGAGTGTGTGTGCGTTTTGTTGTTTGTTTGTTTGTTGTTAAGCATTTCTCAACTGAAGACCATGTGGTCACCCAGACTATGTCTCACTCATCACAGCTGGGAATCATGTGGAGACCGATGTAGTATGTTTGTCCTCATGTCCGACAGACCTCCAAAACAGCAAGGAGGCACTGCTGTTTGAAACTGCAGAAATTTGATTATAGGAGATGCCTTGCCAGTTACATCTATTCGGCAAGTGGGCATAAGGACATCACGTTGGGATGTTCTCCAAGGCAACCGCCCCCAGGCGCAGCACATAAGGACGGCGAATCCAGCCTCCTAGTCAGAGTCTATGATCATAAGACAACTGTAAGTGAATTCATGAGTTGAAAGCCCTGTATACAGCCTCACATTTGCTGTTGCCCACGTCAGTGGTTTAATCTGACTGAAAGCCGGTGACAGTCTGCGTGTAGTTGGGTGATCCAACACTCCGCCGTATAGACAGCAGCCCCGTTCCGTCTTAACATCTTCTTCACGTAGAGAAACTGTGTTAGTCGAACGGCGCCTCCGTGGTGCTTGATCGCCCGTGCCCCACACGATACGCGCAACGCCTAACACGTATCCCTCCCCCTTCCTCCATACCACACTGTGTTCGGATTCTTGATTTGATTTATTATTTTATATCGAGGACAATGGAATAAGCACTTATGTGCTTTTTTACATCCAGTCCCCTGTGTATGCGGCTTTGTAAATTCTGTCATCTGTTCCCTTCCTCTTTCAGCAAGCACCAAACAGCGGCCCCAGATTCCCAACCTATTCCGGGTGGACGTGGAGTGTGCCCTGACAGAGCAGAACCGCTCTATCTTCGTGCGAGAATACTACGACTACGCCAACAACCGTGGCCGCATCACGCAGATCGACAATCAGCGAAGCGGCGACGTCTTCTATGACTACAGCAACAACGAGATCATTGTCGTGGATACCTCCATACACAGTGAGTGATGGACGTTCAGAACCAATGGTAATTTCAAGGGGGGGGGGGGGGGGGGATTCCCCTCAGAGAGGTCAGAGGCACCTCAATCCCCGTGGTCTCAAATCAGAGATTAATGAATGTGATGTTCTAACCACTGAGCTTTTTTCCATCCCCGCCATCATCATTACCAACCATCATAGCGAATTACCACACCATCCAACCACATCACAACCACCACCTCCATCACCACCACCATCACAATCAGCACCATGATTTAACATTCCATCTACCCGACCCCCATTCCTCATCTTTCTTAGTGTTGTTGTTGTTGTTGTGGCTGCTGCCAACTTCTCCATCTCCTCCTACTCCCCCTCCCCCCTCCCCCCTGCATTTTCTCCAATTACTTCAACACAATACCCTCCTAACCCATATTCCTTAGTAGCTACATCAAGTCATACCTTTGATAGATCTATGTTTTTAGTCAAGGTGTGGACAGACCACATGTTTTTTTCAAAAAGTAAATAAGGTCGTGACATCGATGTGAAAGAGAAACGAATCTATGAACAGCCTGGAATACCGATGTGTGTGTGTGTGTGTGTGTGTGTGTGTGTGTGTGTGTGTGTGTGTGTGTGTGTGTGTGTGTGTGTGTGTGTGTGTGTGTGTGTTGTGTGTGTGTGTGTGTGTGTGTGGTGTGAAGGAGGGCGGTCCTTCCTCGGTTTAATCTCCGCGGTTCACCAATGGCTAGATTTTGCGTATGCGACCGATTTTTGCCCACCCTGAAGGTAGCCGCATTTCGGCTTAGGGGATGTATGCTGGGTATGTTGTTCATGTCTTCGTAACCCAACGGGCGCTAACATGAATAACGGGATCTTTAACGTGCACATGTGATCATCTGCATGTGTATACATGCACGAAGGGAATTAAGGCACTGGCAGGTCTGCACTTGAAGTTGACCTGGGAGATCGTAAAAGCCTCCAGCCCCAATTCACCAGACGCCACCGAGATTCGAACCCAACACGACTTCATGGACCCATGGGACTGACCTCAAACGGCCTTAACCCCTCGGCTATAGCATCGTCATCAGTGTGTTTAGAAATCTGTCTGAAGCTGCTGACTGCCTGCTCTCTAAAAAAAAAGGTACAGGTAAAGGAGTCCCATAACCTATAAGGTCGTAGGGGAGCGAGGCGTAAGAGACCTCACTTCTCTAGGGCCAGCATATTGAGGGCGGCGCCCATCTCCTCTCCATCGCTGCTTTACCTTCCCTGACCCTAAAGAGGGCAGGTACCCATTTACAGCTGGGTGAACTGGGGGAACTGTACTGAAGCCAAGGCGCGCAAAACGGTCACCCATCCAAGGGGTAACCACGCTGGATGCTGTTTAACTTGGCTGGGGGAAAGCGAGTGCTCCGACCACTGAGCTTTCCCGTACCCTCTACAGATTACCTAAAGGTGGGGGGGGCGGTGCTCCCACAACCCATGTGGTCATGGTGGGGGAGCGAGGCGTCAGAGACCTCAGCTTCTCTAGGGGGCCAGCATATTGAGGGCGTCGCCCAATCTCCTCTCCCTCCCTCGCTGCTGCTTATACCTTCCCTGACCCTAAAGAGGGCAGGCAGGTACCCATTTACAGCTGGGTTGACTGGGGAACTTACTAAACAAAAACACAACCAAGGCGGGCAAACGGTGACCCATCCACTTGGTAACCACGCTCGACGCTGCTGAAATAATGGCTTGTGGGGAAGCGAGTTCTCTGGACCTCTGAGCTGTCCCGTCTCCTCACAGATTACTGCCTGGTGGGTCAGCTGACGGGCTCGGACGACGCCTGGACGTTCGGCTACAAGCCGGACAGAAAGCGGCCCGGCCACTACCACATTTTCGGCGCCTCGGGAGCGCTGCACTTCGGCGACACCGCGGAGCGTTACGTGGGGCAGACCACGGTGCGCGGCATCCTGGCCGACCAGTGGGACTCCTGCCAGTACTCGGCAGCGCTGAACGCCACCATGACAGTCAGCTGGTTCTTCTCCGGTGAGAGGGAGGAGGAGGTGGTGGTTGGTGGTGGTGGGGGGGGGGGGGGGTGGGGGGGGGGGGAAGGGGGGGGGGATGGGGGGGGGGGGGGGGTGGGTTGGGGGAGGTGGGGGGGGGGGGTTGGTAGTGGTGGGGGTGGGGTTGGTGGTGGTGGGGATGGGGGGGTTGGTGGTGGTGGTGGTGATGGGGAGGGGGGTGGTTGGGGATGGGGGGGTTGGTGGTTGTTGTTGGTGTGGTGGTGGTATTGTTGTTGTGGTGATGGTGGTGTTTGGTGGTGGTGGTGGGGAGGGGGCGTTGGGGATTGGGGGATGGTTGGTGGTGGTGGTGGTGGTGGTGGTGGTGATGATGGTGGTGGTCATGGTGGTGATGGTGGTGGTGGTGGTGGCGGTGGTGGTGGTGGTGGTGGTGATGGCGGTGGTGGTGGTGGCGGTGGTGGCGGTGGTGGTGTTGGTGATGGTGGTGTTGTTGTTGTGTTGAAGGTGGTGGTGGTGATGGTGATACTGATAGTAATGTTGGGTGGTTGTGGGGATGTTAGTTTCTGGATTTGTTTGGGATTTTTAAAAATTGGGACTGGTTGTATTGCTGCTGCTACAACTGCTGCTGCTGTTGCTGCCGCTACTACATTTACAATTACTTGCATTACTGCTGTTGCTACAACTACTGCTGCTGCTGCTGCTGCTGTTGCTACTACTGCTGCTGTTGCTGCTGCTACTATTACTACCACTACAACTATTACTACCGTTTTCTTCTTTTTCTTTTAACTAAAAGAACGTGGAAGCACGTAAAACTAATACACATGCAGACATGAAAAGAAAAATAAGTGGCGCTGCTCTTGTGGCGACACGCTTTCCCCCCCGCGCCGGGGAGTCTCTTGAGCATGCTGGACATGGCAGAGCCAATCAATCCCCTCTCCAGGTCCGCGATCCGTGACGTGAGTATGTCTGCATCTCTTCCCCGTGGATCGTTGTTTTTGGCCTTTAGTACATAGCTGCGGGTGGTTGCCTGACGGTGTCCGTGACGCGGCCTTTTGCAGCTAAGCCTCAGTGGGACATGCAGCTCGGAGCCCAGACTGCCCCCATCCGGGCCACGGTCGTGGGCAAGCAGTACAAGCTGGGGCAGATCGTGCCCTTCAACCACGTCTACGACCTCTACAACTATGAGATGACCGTTTCCGATGAAGACTTTGAGGTGTGTATTGGGGCCAGTGTGTGCAGTGCAGTGCGGTGCGGGGAGGTGAGGGGAAAAGAGTGAGAGAGGGACGGGGGGAGAAAGGGAGGGGAGAGGAGAGAGGGGGAGTGAAGAGGGAGGAGAGAGAGGGGGGGGAGGAGGGAGGGAGAGAGAGAGGGGAGAGAGAGGGGGGAGGAAGGAGGGAGGAGGAAGGAGGGAGGGAGGAGGGCAGAGAGAGAATATATATATTTACGACTTTACTGTGTGTGTGTGTGTGTGTGTGTGTGTGTGTGTGTGTGTGTTGTGTGTGTGTGTGTAGGTGTGTGTGGTTTGTGGTGTTGTTTGTAGTGTGTGTGTGTTGTGTGTGCGTGTGCGTGTTGTTGTGTTTCATTAGCTTAACTAGCTGGTGGGAAATTATAGTAAACTAAACAGAAAGAAAATATGAAAACTCTCACAAACACAAGGTTCAGGAGCAAAGCAGCTGTAACAGCAGACCATACTAATCAAAACAGATGTTTTAAAAGTTTTACAACACGAGCACATACATACACCCTGCTATCAGGTAGCTGCGTTCCAACTTCGGGGATGATGTCTAAAACACGACACCAGTCTGCACGCTTTCAACAACAACAAAGTCATCGGTCCTACCGGCACGCAAATAGCCCACTCTTCCCAAATAATGCAGAACGGTTTGGTTGGGTTTTTTTGTTGACATGTGCGCAAGATGTTCTGCATGCGTTCATACACGGGACCTCAGTTTATACAGTCTCATCTGAAAGACTTTCGGGGACGTGGAGTGGGTGCTGATGTTAACTCCAGGAGAAAACAAATCCCGCGGAACAGGCGTCTCTCGCTAGTGGCTCGAACCCGGGCCGTCAGATCACAAGCTCAGGGCTACCTCTATCCACTTCTTTTATTCCCCCCTTTTATTTCGACGATAATGGAATAAGCACTCATTGCTTTTTTTTTTTTAATACATCCTGCCCCTGTGTGTATGCAGTTTGTAAATTTTGTCATCCATTCCCTCTGGCACAAAATGGCCTACTCTTCCCCCTAAAAAATACAGAACTTTTTTTTAAACCTGTGCGCATGATGTTCTATATGCGTTCACACACAGGACCTCGGTTTCTAGTCTCGTCTGAAGGACTTTCGAGGAAGTAGAGTGGGTGCTGATGTTAACTCCAGGGAAACAATCCTCTTGAACGGGTGCCTCGGTGCTGGCTCGAACCCGGGCCGTCAGGTCACAGGCTCATGGCATGGCTACCTTTACCTTAACCACTCGGCTATCCCGCTGCCCTTGTTGGTGTGTTTGCGGCAGATTCCGGAGGGCGTGGTATGTCCTGGCAGGGTCAACACCAGGCAGTTTCCCTCTTTCCCCAACCGCTTCTCCTTCATCGGGGAGTTTTGGATTACGGCCATGCCGTGACCACTTACTTGGAGGTAAGACAGAAAGAGAGAGAGAGAGGGGGGGGGGGGGGGGAGAGAGAAGAGAAAGATAGGGGGGGGGGGGGGAGAGAGGGGGGAGGGTGGGGAGAGAGAGAAGAAACAGAGGGTGGGATGGACAGTGTGTGTGTAAGTGTGCGTGCGTGCCAGGCAGTTAGTCAGTCGCCAGTCAGTCAGTCAGTCAGACTAAAAACAGACAGCAGGCAGTCAGCCTGTCAGGGGAAGGGGGGGGGGGGGGGGGGGGGGGGGGGTGGTGGGGTTCCTTAAAATCTTAAATCTTGAAATCTGTAAAACCAGCCCACACACCCACACAAACACCCACATACCCACACACGCACCCTCCTAACCAACTACCCACCCTCTCACTGACTCAAGGTTAAAAGGTTTGCAAACTGGTTTGTTTAGGTTTTTTGTGTGTGTCGTTTGTTTGGGGGTTTTGTGTGTCGTTTGTTTGGGGGTTTTGTGTGTCGTTTGTTTGGTGTGTGTTTTTTCCTGCCTCGTCTTCTGTGACGTTCCTGCCCTGCTGCTCGCACGCCGCTCATCTCCATGCCAACGGATGTTGCACTGTTGCAGGAGAACTATGACGGGCAGGCCAACATCAACATGTTCCGCTACAAACGCGCGCAGGACATGAGTCTCCTTTCTGCAGTAGACCGTGTGCAGCAAGTCAACGACTTCAATTCAGGTAGGACGGGCGCTGGGGCTCGGTGGATAGGTCTGTTTGACTTCCATCCCGTGCGTCCATGAAGTCGTGAGTTCGAATCGCGGCAGCGTCGTTTTAGTAAATCAAAAGCGGGGTGGGTGTTGGGGTTTTTTTTTCACGATCTGTTGGGTCAACTTTTGGTGCAGACCTGCCAGTGCCTTGGTTCGTTTCGAACGTGCAAAAGATGCAATGCGCATTGTTAATGATCCCGTCGTTTGTGCCAGTGTTCGATGGGTTACGGAAATACGAACATACCAAGCATGCATAGTGTAGTTGAGAGGAATGGGCTCCGCCAGATTCGTACTTACTCAAAAGACATGGGCTGAAAAATCCAATGTATTTCCCCTTCGACTCTGGGGAATAAAGAGAAGATGGGGAGAGAGAGAGAGGGGGGGGGGGGGGGGGAGAGGGAGGGAGAGAGAGAGGGGGGGGGGAGAGAGAAAGAGAGACAGAGACAGACAGAGAGACAGAGAGAGGGAGAGAACCTAGTGGTTAATATGCTCTGCTGGTGACCTGGTGGGTACCTTGAGGGTCTCCGGGTTCATCGATGACTCACTGATGACTAACTTAGGCCTGACTGACTGAGTGATTAACTGACTGACTGATCGACTGACAGCGCTCTCAGTAAGATTAGTGCACTGACCCGTCTATAGACCGACTGACCGACTGACTGCCCGGTGGATGTGCCCCCAGGGGTGTCCTATGTGATCGACACGGTGGCGGACAGCTGCAAGATCGAGGAACTGGGCACGGAGGGCGTGTACTTCGTCAACGTGTTGCCCCAGGGGAAACTCATCATGAAAGACCCCGCGCAGATGTTCGCCGACACCTCGCCTAAAGTCTTCACCTACGCTGGTGTGGTCAGTGTTGGCTTTGTTTGTTTTCTTTTTCTTTTTTATTTATTTAATTCTTTTATATCGAGGATAATGGAATAAGCATTCATGTGGGGTTTTTTTACATCCAGTCCCCGTGTGTATGCGGTTTTGTAAATTCTGTCATCTGTTTCCACCGGCACACAATGGCCTACTCTTACGAAAAGCGGAACAGGATTTAACGTGTGCGCAAGATGTTCTGCGTGCGTTCGCACACGGGGTCTCGGTTTATAGTCTCATCCGAAGGACTTTTGGGAGAGTGGAGTCTGTACTGTTTGTGTTTTGTTTCTGTCTGTCTGTCTGTCTGTTTCTGTCTGTCTGTGTGTGTGTCTGTTTCTGTTTCTGTCTGTTTCTGTTTGTTTGTTAATATGTTTCTGTCTGTGTGTGTGTCTCTGTCTGTTTTATGTCTTTGTATCTATGTGTTTCTGTCTGTGTCTGTCTGTTAGTGTGTTTGTTTGTATGTCCGTCTGTCTGTCTGTCTATCTGCCTGTCTGTGTCTGTCTGTCTGTCTTTCTGTCTGTCTGTCTGTCCGTCTGTCTATCTGATTTGTATGCACGCAAATGCCAGTGTACATTCGCATGTGTGTTTGTACTTGTATGTATGTATGTATGTATGTATGTATGTATGTATGTATGTATGTATGTATGTATGTATGTATGTATGTATGTATGTATGTATGTGTGTCTGTGTGTTTATGTATGTATGTATGTATGTATGTATGTATGTATGTACGAACGTATGTATGTTTTTCCGTCGTGTCCGACGATGACCTCTAAAACAGCAGAGGAGGCAGCTGCTGTTTTGGAATCTGGGCAGAAATTGATAAAGTGGAGGTGCCTTGCCCACAGCACATCCCCACTCTCTCGGCCAAAGTGGGCATAAGGACAGTCAGCGTTGGAATGCTCTCCAAAGGCCAACCACCCCCCCAGGCTGCAGCACATAAGGACTGTGCGAGTCAAGACACCCTAGTCAGAGAGTCATAGTCGTTCACTAAAGACTAAGCTGTAAAGTGGAATTCCAGGAGTGGGAAAGCCACTGGTCATACAGCCTCTCACTTTGCTGTTGCCCCCAGCGTCAATGGTTTAGTCAAGAACTGTGATAAAGCCCAGGTGCTGACGGCTATGTATGTATGGATGGATGGATGGATGGATGTATGGATGTATGCATGTCTGTATGTATGTATGGATGGATGTATAGATGGATGGATGTGTATGATGTTGTTTTGGTATGTATGTATGTATGTATGTATGTGTATATGTATGTTTTGTGTGTGTGTGTGTTGTTGTGTGTGTGAGGTGTGTGTGTGTGTGTGTTGTGTGTTGTGTGTTGTTGTGTTGTGTGTGTGTGTGTTGTGTGTGTGTGCCGGGCCCTCCTTCTTCTTCTCTCTCCTCCTGCTTCTCCTTTCCTACTATCATCATTATCATTATCATCGTCATTACCATTTTTATGATGATGATGACTACAATGACGACGATGATGATGACAATGACAACGGTGATGATGATGATGATGATCATGATCATGATGATGATGGTGATGATGGTGATGATCATGATGATGATGATGATGATGGTGATGATGATGATCATGATTATGATGACGTGTTACTGCATGTGTGCACAGAGAACGGCACGAGACATCCCCTGCGAGCTCTGGGTGGGCACCACAGACAAAATCAACGGCTATACAGACCGTAACGTGACAGTGGAGTGGTACTTTGCCATCTCCGTGAGTATGCCATAGTACACAGACCGTAACGTGACAGTGGAGTGGTACTTTGCCATCTCCGTGAGTATGCCATAGTACACAGACCGTAACGTGACAGTGGAGTGGTACTTTGCCATCTCCGTAGTATGCCTATATACAACAGACCGTAACGTGACAGTGGAGTGGTACTTTGCCAACTCGTGAGTATGCCATAGTACATAGACCGTAGTGTGACAGTGGAGTGAGTATGCCATAGTATACAGACCGTAACGTGACAGTGGAGTGGTACTTTGCCATCTCCGTGAGTATGCCATAGTATACAGACCGTAACGTGACAGTGGAGTGGTACTTTGCCATCTCCGTGAGAATGCCATAGTACACAGACCGTAATGTGACAGTGGATTGAGTATGCCATAGTATACAGACCGTAGCGTGACAGTGGAGTGAGTATGCCATAGTATACAGACCGTGACGTGACAGTGGAGTGAGTATGCCATAGTATACAGACCGTAGTGTGACAGTGGAGTGAGTATGCTATAGTATACAGACCGTAGCATGACAGTGGAGTGAGTATGCCATAGTATACAGACCGTAGCGTGACAGTGGAGTGAGTATGCCAAGTATACAGACCGTAACGTGACAGTGGAGTGAGTATGCCATATTATATAGACCGTAACCATATACTGTGTGTGTATGTATATGTGTGTGTGTCTGCTCGCACGCGCGCACGTTGTATACACAATCATTTATCTATCTCCATGAGTGATCAACATGCATGCCAACTGCCTTGTGTGAGGGTGTCTGTTCATCTGTGTCTTCTTTCAACTGCAGAATGAGAAAGAGACGTGGAGGACTCAGAACGCGAACTGGCGGCTCCCTGTACAGTTCCGCATGTGGGACAAAGGGGTGAGCTGGTCTTCTTCCTTTTCTTGTTCTTGTTGTGGTGGTGGTGGTGGTGGTGTGGTGGTGGTGGTGGTGGTTGCTGCTCTTCTTCTTCTTCTTCTTCTCCTCCTCCTCCTCCTCCTCCTTCTCCTCCTCCTCCTCATCATCATCGTCGTCGTCGTCCTTCTTCTTCTTCTTCTTGCTGTTGCTGTAGCACGATTCATTTATTCATTTATTTATTTTATTTTATTCTTTTATATTGAGGATAATGGAATAAGCACTTATGTGCTTTTTTTTTTTACATCCAGTCCCTATGTGTATGCGGTTTTGTAAATTGTCATCTGTTCCCACCGGCACACAGTGGCCTACTCTTACGAAAAGCGGAACAGGACTTAACGTGGTCGCAAGATGTTCTGCGTGCGTTCGCACACGGGGCCTCGGTTTATAGTCTCATCCGAAGGACTTTTGGGGAGAGAGCAGTGTGGGTGTTAGGATAATTATGTGACCACACAGCCATCAACGTAAGGCAAGACAAAGAGAAAGGCGACACACTGCAGGCATCTCTTCACGTGTCTTCTCTCCACTTCACTCCTGACATACATCACGTCCTTGAAGTCACTGCCCTGAATTCTTCAGGCAGTGTGTCGGGGGGCAAGGTGGACCTGGCGGAGCCTATTCCATATCTTGGGTGCATGCTGGGTAGGCGGTGTGTTGTGTGTGGTGTGATCCGTCGCACATGTCATGAAAGTCGGATGGTTTGAGGGTGGGGGTTGGGAGGAGGGGGTTGGGGGTGGGGTGGGGATAGGCTTTTTTTTTCGTTCCTCGGCTAGAGATCCGAGGTTCACCAAAGGTGAGATTTTTCTGTATGTGACTATGTCGTGTAGTGTAGTGTAGTGTAGTGTAGTGTAGTGTAGTGTAGTGTATGTAGTGTAGTGTAGTGTAGTGTATGTATGTGGTGTAGTGTAGTGTAGTGTAGTGTAGTGTAGGGAGTGTAGTGGTGTGGTGTAGGGTGTAGTGTAGTGTAGTGTGGTGTGGTGTGGGATAGTGTGGTGTGTGGTGTAGTGTAGTGTACTGTGTGTGGTGTAGTGTGGGTGGTGTAGTGTACTGTAGTGTGGTGTGGTGTAGTGTGGTGTAGTGTGGTGTAGTGTAGTGTAGTGTGTTAGTAAGTGTAGTGTAGTGTAGTGTAGTGTAGTCTGCTCTGCTCTGCTGCTCTCCACTGTTCTACTCTTCTCTGTTCTGCTCTGCTCTTCTATGCTCTGTTCTGTTCTGCTCTTCTCTTCTCTGCTCTGTTCTGCTCTTCTCTTCTCTCCACTGTTCTACTCTTCTCTGCTCTGTTCTGCTCTTCTCTGCTCTGCTCTGTTCTGCTCTTCTCTTCTCTGCTCTGCTCTGCTCTACTCTGCTCTGTTCTGCTCTTCTCTGCTCTGCTCTGCTCTGTTCTGCTCTGCTCTGCTCTGTTCTGCTCTGCTCTGCTCTGTTCTGCTCTCCTCCGTTCTTGTTCTGCTCTGCTCTGCTTTTGTTCTGTTCTGCTCTCCTCTGCTCTGTTCTGCTTTTGTCCTGCTCTGTTCTTCTCTGCTCTGCTCTGTTCTGCTCTGTTCTCTTCTGCTCTACTCTGCGCTGCTCTGCTCTGCTCTGCTCTATGCTGCTCTGCTCTGCTCTGTGCTGCTCTGCTCTGCTCTGTTCTGCTCTGCTCTGCTCTCCACTGCTCTGCTCTCCACTGCTCTGCTCTGCACTTCACTGCACTACTCTGCGCTGTAGCGCTGTGCTCTGCTCAACTCCACTGCTCTCCACTCCACAACAGTGTCAAAAAACCAACTAAATCCCCCCCCCCCCCCATCCCCCCCCAACCCCCCATATTCAGGAAGACGATCCTATTTGGGAATTCAACGTCTTCTACTATGACACTGTCCGGCCCAGTCTGATCAATGCTGACCTTCGACCTTGTTTCCGCGGTGCCAGGAGGAGACGATTTACTTTTGACATCGATGGTGAGTTTGAAGAGAGAGAGAGAGAGAGAGAGAGAGAGAGAGAGAGAGAGAGAGAGAGAGAGGACAGAGACAGAGACAGAGAGACAGAGAGACAGAGACAGAGACAGACACAGACAGACAGACAGACAGACAGAGAATACGAATACGAAATTTTTTATTGAGGGCAAATGGATAAGCTTACAGCTTCTTTACACCATGCCCTCATCCCCACCCATTCCCTTTCCCCCATAGAAAAACGCAAAGGAAAAAGAGAGAGAGAGAATGAGAGAGAATGCGAATGCGAATGATTTATTCAAAAGGCCTTGGCCACATTTGAAGGGGGAAAACACAAAGCACACACTATCATACAAGTAATATTTACATAAACAATCAATTCACAAAACATTATCAACACATGATAATTTTTCAAGAATTAATAAGGGTGTCCCGCAGTCTAAATGCTTTATATAGAAAAAGAGCTAATGTTTTGTAGTAACTTCATTTCCAGACGTAATGAGCATGATTAGCCTATGGAGACATGGTTGACGTAAGAACTTTCGAGGTATAAA
>CM054136.1:30593707-30617888 GCA_028751875.1 Rapana venosa
GTGTCTGTATCTCTGCGACTATGGTGTGTGTGTGTGTATGTGTGTGTCTGCGCGCGTGTGTGCGTGTATGCGTGCGTGTGCGCGTGTGTGTGTGTGCGTGTAGGTGTATGACGACGTGGGCGTGATGCACGTGTCCTTCGACCTGCTGGACAAGCCCCGGCTGGGCGGCAACACGGCCAACCTGACGGCGGAGAACGACCTGGACTCGGCCGTCACCGCGTACCAGAGCGCCATCAGCGACGGCACCTTCAGCCTGCCCATCACCCAGGGAGAGCAAGTGCACGTACGTGATGAGAAGAAGACTGGGAAGGAAGAGGAAGGGGGTGGGAGGGGGGTGGACGGGAGGGGGAGGAGGGGGGAGGGGAGTGTTGTGTGGGTGTGTGAGTGTGAGCCGGGTGAATTGGGAGTGTGGTACGGTTGGGGTTGATGGGGGGGTGGAGGGGATAGGTTCTAGCGGTTGGAGCGTCCTGTTTGTGATCTGACGGTAACTTGTTGTTCCAACTGTTGTTGTTGTTGTTGTTGTTCCACGACTAGAGTTCCGAGGTTTACCAAAGGTGAAATTTTGTGTATACAACTTTTTTTCTTTTTTTTTTTACCCACTATTAATGTAGCCACATTCCGACTTGGGGGATTGGCGGTAACTGAGGGTGGCAGGTTTGAGTCGCTGCTGAGCCGTCTTATGTATGTGGGTCTTTCTTTTTTTTCCCCGGGAGTTCCTATTGCTTCTGATTCGCCACTGCCCTCACAAGAAGTCGTCCGGGCAAAGCCATAAACTGAGGTCCCGTGTTCGAACACACGCAGAACATTGTTGCAGGCACTCTGTGATGTAACTATGCCACAAGACATATGGCAGTGTGACGTGCTAGGTGGCTCTTTATCATACATAACATGGTGTGTGGAAATTCCGTGAAGTGTCATACTAGACGAGCAGTCAGTCGAGCGGATAGACAGACAGACAGACGGACGGACGGACGGACGGACAGACAGACAGTCAGACAGAGTCTGAGAGACTGTGATAGAAAGACATGGAGAAAAAAATAGGAAGAGAGGACAGAGGCATTGATGTCGCTGATGATGGTGGTGGTGGTGGTGGTGGTGGTGTTAAGGATGAGATAATGACAACCACGTTAATGGTAATGGTGATTACATTGAGGACAGTGACTATGCCACTGATAATTATCATGACAATGACATAACATGACGACGATGATGATGATGATAAAAATGATGATGATGGGTAAGGAAAACAGGCAGCCTGCATATCAGCATACAATGTCCATCCAGTTGTTACCCTACATAGGGGCTGTGGTGGAAAGACAGACAGACACAGACAGATAGGGACGACAGAGAAGCACCGGAAAGAAAGATGGTTTTGCTTTTCTTTTTAAAAAAAAGTTCCTTGTCCTCTGTGTCTACATTGCGTCATTTTGTCAGCAGACGACAAACTCGCTTTGACTTGTGTGTGTGTGTGTTTTCTGTTCAGACCATCACACCTGTCTTTGGCTCCTCAGCAGAAGTGGGTGTTCAGTCGGGCAGTTTTACCCCAGGTGAGGTGCCAGGTGTCTGCACTGAACAGGACAGGTTAACAAGGGCTGATCTTCAAGTCTGTATCTAGTCACCTCAAAAACGGTGTAGCCTACTTTACCTTTAGTTTCATTATGGCAGTTAAATTAAGGTATCACCCCCCTTCTATTCTCCTGCTCAGCTGTGATGCACTTTGGTTTTCAACTGGTGGAAACCTTCAACCACTTATTTGCTTTGACACACTCAACTACCCTCTCCAGCTCCAAAAGCATTATCTGCATTCAAAACGGTTTTTATTTATTTATTTATTTTATTCTTTTATATTGAGGGATGATGGAATAAGCACGTATGTGCAAAATGACGCCAAGCTTTGAACACTGGTAGGAGGCATTGTCAAACTCACTACTCTGAAGTAACTGTGCCTGTTCTTCAAGTGGAACTGTGTCAATGTGGCCTTTTTTCCCTAGAAAAGTTGTCGCTATTTTCTTCCCAGTTCATCAAGATCTCTAGAATACAGTGGTGGTTGATTCTTAAGGAAATGCCTGAACAGACAATTGTTGGGGTCGAACTGATGTAACTGGATTTTATCACCTGTGACGATTTCACTGATGGTTTTTGCTGCTTCCGTGTTGAAATCTGGAGAACATTTACATGCGCACGTCAACACATACCGTCGTTTGGTTACCAGAAACATAGTTATGTTTGTATGAAATCATATCCACTGCTGCCAACCCATTACCCAATGTGTTCTCTATATCCCAAGTCATCAATCGTGTATTATCTCTTTTAAGATTTCCAATGGCAGCAATATTTTCTTGAAAACCAGAACTCAAAGATTATCCTGAGTAAGTGCTATTTTTGAAAGACATTTTATAAGTTTGAAATCTCTGAACCACTTGCTAACTGTTGCATTATGGGGCGTGTTCCTCCCAGATATTGCACCGAAACCCTCAAATTGGCGGCTACAGAGGTAGGCTACCATTCTTGAGGTCACAGCCTGTTGTGGCCACAAGTCCCTCTTTGACAACAGCTCCATGCACGGCTCAGCAAGAAACAGCCAGAAACACCCACAATGCATGTCCTTGTAGAGCTGATTTTTCGGAACTGGAATCTGTCGGCAATATCAACTCTTGCGTCATGTTCTTTGGAAGATGTATAGGTCATATCAAGTTTTATGATGTCATGCAGGAGCCAGGGTTTTTTCAGACTTTCAGATCATCCCTTGTACAGATAGGTCTTGATACGTAGTTAGACATATTTTGTGGAATATATATATATATATATATATATATATATATATATATATATATATATATATATATGTATGTTGGTGTGTGTGTGTGAGTAGAGAGAGAGAGAGTGTGTGTGTGTGTGTGAAGTATTCAAGCATTCATCTTGAAGGTAATGTAAATCTTTAAATGAAAACATTAACTCTGGCATATGCACGACACAGATAAGCTTGTCGGCTTTGAAGATTATACATCACCAACGCACACACATATCACACATCACACACACACACACACACACACACACACACGTCAGTCAGTCAGTGTTTCAACAACTCAGTCATTCCATCAGTCAATCAATCAGTCAGTGTTTCAATTATTCAGTCATTTGATCACTCATTCGTTCAATCATTCGATCGATCGATCAATCTCAGTCAGCCCAACAGTCAGTCAGTTGTCAGCCATTCAATCAGTCACTCCATTCAATCAATCAATCAATCAATCAGTCACTCATTCAATCAATCATTCATTCAATCACTCATTCATTCAATCACTCATTCAATCAATCATTCATTCAATCACTCATTCAATCAATCATTCATTCAATCAATCATTCATTCAATCAATCATTCATTCCATGTGTGGCTGACTGCAGGGGCTCTGGCAGGCCTTGGTGTGGCCATGCTGATAGTGGGGTCAGCAGGAGGGGCAGGGTCAGCCTTCTTCTTCTTCAAGTGATCCGCCCATGGACGACACCATCATCATCTATTGTATAGATCTATCTTCCTACCTGTGGGAAATGTCTGCTCCTGTTTGTGCACGGGTGTGTGTGAATGTGTGTGTGAATGAGTGTGTGAAAATGTGAAAGGGCTTGCTTGTATTCGCTGCTCTTGTTGTGGTTATTCCTGCTCTCGTGGTGTTTTTTTTTTGTAGCTCACGTCGCTGCTGTTTGGTGTTCTTGACTCAAAGATGCTATGTGAGAAAGAAAGCTGTCCCGGAGCAAATAAACTTGTCGAGCATTGATGAACCTGTAGTAGCCATTATATAACATTTGTGTGAAGTTCTGTGATTGTAAGCGCTTACACCTCGGTGTATTTTTTATGTACATTCCAAATGGGTTTTTTTTCAGGAGTTGAAAAGTAAACAATGCATAACTACAGCAACTGGGTTTTTTTGTGTGTGCTGTAAACAAGCATTTTTGAAGGAAAAACACGTTTAGTTATGTTGTCTCTAAAATAGTGAATGTGAAATATGTGCTCTTCATCATGTGCAATAGAATCCCATTTATGCAATGACTTGTTTGTCAGATGTGCGATGTTATTTTGGTGGCTACTTTTGTTGTTGTTGTGTTGGCATTTTTTCTATCGTTTCAAACCAACAACAAAAAAAGCAGTATGCTTTAATACTCAAGATTGTGTGATGTAGACTGTTGTGAAAGTTCTAATGAAAACTTAAGCCAACCAGAAGGGTTTTTTTCTCCTCATTTTGTTGTTGTTGTTTTACATCAAATACTCATTATTTGAGCATGATATTGAGTCATGAACAGGCATGTTATCAACTCTTCAAAAGAGAGAGAATAAATATTTCAAGACATAGGGGATTTTTTGTTTGTTTGTTATTTATTTGAGCTTTTGCTATCACGCTTATTGTTTGTGGTGGTGGTTGTGGTAATGTTCGTTCTGTTTGGTGCAGTCTTTTCTTGATGACAGTTTATCTGCATAATGTATACGTATGCATATTTCCTTCCTACCCCCTTTGCTTGTGTAAATATGAGCCAAAGACTGTCACACAGTGGTTAGCATCATTAACATTTACTGGACAGACATGGGTTGTTTCTGGCAAAAAGGTTTCATAGATGCATATATATATATATATATATATATATATATATATATATATATATATATATATGTTGTTGTTTTGGCTGTTGCTCTTCTGCTAAAGCTCCAAAGCTCACCAATGGCAGGAGTTTTGTGTATGCGGCCGTTTATCCATCATTAGGGTAACCGCATTCCGACGTTGAGAATGATGTGTAAACAGGACACCAGTGCATGCATGACGTCTTCTTGTCACATTCAAAATTTCATCTATCCCCTCAGTCAGAATGCGGCTACTTAAATGATGGGGATGGAGGAGAGGGGGGGGGGGGGGGGCAGCAGGAGGGACAGTCACACAAGCAAAAATATCTTCATTGGTAAACCAGGGAGTTATAGCCAATGAGTGGGGGGAAAATCATCTGTCTCTCCATGGAAGAAAGCACCATCTATCACTCACTGATATGCTCAACACAAACATGCCCAGCATGCAAGCAGAGAGATGGGCTCAGCCAGGTTTATCTTGCCCTATGTACACTGAAAGCCACAGCGAAGTGCCCTACTAACTCCTTAAAGAGTAAAGGAAGACCCTACCAACAATGCATGGCCTATGCTACATGGTGACCTGATGGAGGCCAAAGTCAAGAGTGATATGTCCTTGTGCACTGTTGCCTCTGGGACAGCAACAGAATAAGCCAGCTTGTGATGGTATGGGATGAGTTGGAATGAGCAACAGCAATGGGGCACGCTGATATAGATAGATAACCATGCCCTTACCCCCCCCCCCCCCCCCCCCCAAAAAAAAGTGTTTACTTGTCTCAGTCATCATGTACACACTCCATAACAGAAGTCTTCTTTTAACTGAATGAATCTTTAATGGAAACCACAAACAATACTGCTGTACATATTAAAGTTTTGTTAAATTCAGATATCATGAATACAAACAGTCATTATGAGTCATGTTGTCAAACACAAACATACACGTCATGTACTCATGTCAGCTTATTCAAAATTTACAGCTGCATTTCAAGAAAAGAAACAAAATCATACTATAGTTTACTTCCCCCTCCTCCTCCCCCCAATCCTTTTTGATATTTCACTGCCAACTGATATTCTATCAAAGACCTGAGCAAAATCAGCACACAGTCTGCAAACATACAGAGGAAAAGAAGAAATGATCTCAGACAAAGTACAACTGCCAAACTGAAATCCTCACATACGTGCGTATGTGATCCTACGTCAGTTCCAACTCAAAACTATGACCAGCTGAAGGACAAAAGTCACACAATCTGAATTTCTACAAGTCAGTGGTGGTCCGGGTGCTAGTCTTTCAGGTGAGTTGATAAACTGAGGTCCCGAGTGCTACACATAATTATTTAGTGCACGTAAAAGAACCCACTACAACAAGAGAGTTGTCCCTGGCAAAATTCTGTAGAAAAAAGCCACTCTGATAGGGAAACAAATACAGTTTCAGACAGGAAAAAGAAAGAAAAAAAGGTGGCGCTGCTCTTGTGGTGATCTCCCCAGGGAGAGCAGCCTGAATTTCATGCAGAGAAATCTGTCGTTACTTAAAGTGGTATGAAAATTAAAAAATGAAAATGAAAAATGCCTTAAACGCAGTTTACATTACTCTTGCACATCAAAGTGCATTAACAGGTTTTTTATAACTTGTATGGTATTTGTCCATGTTTTTTTTCTATTTCACCTTTTTCTTTTTTGCATTATTCAACAGCAGAGTACAATCTGATCTGACTGTGTTTTTTCACTGAGAAAGTAAGCTCAGCATCCTATGATACTCCAAACACGCAGCTGATAACATCCACAAAGAATGTACAGTAACTTGAAACTTATTCTCCCACAAAACATGCACCAAGAAGTGAGAAAGATAAATATCTCAGTACAACAAAAACAAAACAAATCCAAATATGATGGAAACAAAGGAGTTAACAATTCTATTACTCTAAAGGGTAAAGCAGAAAGTGGATTATTCATCAAAACCGTATACAAGTTATTGCCATCTGTATGTACAATTTCATTTCACAAAGCAAATTTTTGTTCACAACTAAAGAATCGCAGGTAACAAGAATACTTATATTCCCTTCTTATCGCAAATGGAATGATACAGAACAACAGATAAAGATAAATGACAAACGTTTTACACTTTATTACAGGTAACATACAAAGCCAAATTACATAAAAAATTCAATGTTACAGCGCTTAAACAAGATTCCACTGTTTCACAAAGTTGCTTTCAATTCAGACATTCCATAACAGTGCAGAAAGACAAGCAAAGCGTGTAATAAATACCTTACCATACATCACCCGTAGGAGAGGACTAACCTTACAGTATGGAGATGACACTGTCTTTTCTTTGTATATAGATTGTTCTTTGGGGACAGAATGAAAGAGTGGGGGAGGAGAAGAGAAAAAAATTTGTGGAGAAAACTAACAAATAAAAACCCCAAACCACTTGAATATAAAAACAGGGGTGAAATGTCACTTCCAGATGATGAAGCAATTGTTCTTTTTCATTTTTACACTATTTTTGTGATGCTGGTCACATGCAGAGACGAAAGATGAGAACAACATCATCAACGAACAGAAAGATGACAACAGCCTAGAAGGCAAACACACAAACACACACACACCACACACACACACCAACCAACAATTAATCAGAATACACACAACAATACTAGAATACCAAATTCAAATTATTTATATCAGTATGAAAAATAAGATAAACATAAAATATAATGCTATGTATGAAACAATACAGATAATTATCAAATAATACCAATTGTCTTTTCTCTTTCTAAAGCTATCACTTTAACAAAGTAAGAAGACACACATAAAATTATTACAGATCCAAAGGCTCAGAGACTATCGAGCAACCAAAAAAGGACAGATCATACTCTTAGATAATAGCCAGAGCTCTCTTTCTGCTCATCATTTCCCTACAGCCCATGCATGCATGTTGAATCAGTGACATCCTTGCATTACAGACCAGACACCATCAGTGACATCCTTGCATTACAGACCAGACACCATCAGTGACATCCTTGCATTACAGACCAGACACCATCAGTGACATCCTTGCATTACAGACCAGACACCACCAGTGACATCCTTGCATTACAGACCAGACACCACCAGTGACATCCTTGCATTACAGACCAGACACCACCAGTGACATCCTTGCATTACAGACCAGACACCACCAGTGACATCCTTGCATTGCAGACCAGACACCATCAGTGACATCCTTGCATTGCAGACCAGACACCATCAGTGACATCCTTGCATTACAGACCAGACACCACCAGTGACATCCTTGCATTACAGACCAGACACCACCAGTGACATCCTTGCATTGCAGACCAGACACCATCAGTGACATCCTTGCATTGCAGACCAGACACCACCAGTGACATCCTTGCATTGCAGACCAGACACCACCAGTGACATCCTTGCATTGCAGACCAGACAAGACTGCTGGGCATGGTGGCCATGTCAGACACATCGCACTGTGGTGAATTTTATTTCTTCACAATGAATGCCACATGGGGCTGTAAAGCTAAATGGCAATAAACTGGGGCTCATTGTGAAAACTTTGTTCACTGCTTTCTCTCCCATGCATCACAACATTCAAGATTTAATTCCTTTCACCCACCCACCCACACCTTCACTTCTTTGAGTTCACAACGATACACAACATAAATGTGTAGAAAAGAAAAACCCACCAAAAAAACAAATCAAAAAGTGAACAATGCTCAGAATTTCCCACAATCTTGAAGGACTGTCAGATCTTGGTAATCAAGCAACACGAGTGCCTCAGAAGCAAAGTCACCACAAATGATGGTCCCTAACTGACAATGTACACTGCAATAATATGAAAAGAAAACCATGCTGGTGCTGATGGTGTTAATGACGATCTTATCAACTACGATGCTGATGATTACGATGGAGATGATGACATTCATAAACAATAATGCTGGTAAAGAAAACAATGATGGTTTTATCAACAATGATACCGGTAATGAAAAGAATAAATTTTATATATTTCTTTAGAAAGATGCTGGTTATGATAATGATGATTGTATCAACTATGATGCTGGTGATTATGTTGACAATGATTATATTCATAAACTATGATGCTGGTAATGGAGACGATACTGATTTTATCAACTATGATGCTGGTGATGATACCAATGAATTTATCATTTATTTTGCTGGTACTCATAATACTTATTTTATCATTTATGATGGTAATAACAATGACAATGAATATTTCATTAAATATGATGCTGATAATTCATAATAATATTTTATCAACAATGACCTGGGTAACAATGAAAACAATTTTATCAACAAAGCCAATTATAAATCAAACTAATGGTCAGAAATTTACAGAGAAATACGATAAACTCTGATTACAACAGATCTGTGGCTACTCCATGTGAAACAAAGCCAAACAGAAAATATCTGTCATATTCATATAATGCTGAAAAACACACACACACACACACACAAAACCCAAACAAAAATCCCCCAACATAACAATGGTACCAACTGAATGAAATAAAAATGCAGCTACTAAAAGCTATATTTTAGGACAAGCGAACTCCAATCAGCTTTCAAACATGCCATACATAAAATAACTAAATAGTAGTGGAAGTGGATGGGGGGACAACATCAATAACAGAAAACCAGAATTAAAACCAAAGCAAAAAATGCTCCCCCCCCCCCTTCCCATCATTCCACACACACACAAAATCCAAGCAAACACACAACAAAAACCTAACAACAACAACAAAACCAAGTCTATCAAAACTGATTCTACACCTAGACAATACTCAACAAGCCACATACACAGCTCTACTCTTTAATGCCAGCATGACAACCACTTGGATAAATTTCAGTACAGAACAGTGCACAAGAACATTTTAATTGCCATCCTAAATAAAGACACCACAAAGCTTCCAGCCCCAAACGGTGTCAGTTTCATTCATTTTACAGCCTTGTTGACCTCTAGGGTCATAATAAATGCTTTGTTTTCTTTACGAGATTCATACTCTAAAATTTCTCAATATTATTATCATAACCACTGTCACAATCAATCAGAATGAAACAAGTGAAACTATCTCTCTTCTCTGTAACAACTTATGTCAAATATATCAATGTTCTTCGATATTTGATACAGCCCAAAAACCTGCCAAAAGCTAGTTTCAAACAGTTTGCATCATGCCTTTAGCTTCATAAACCAGATAACACTGAGCTCTAGTGAAGATGTCAACTGGTCAGGTTCAGATATCTAGTATGTTAGCATTGCAACTAAACAAAGAAAAGTGTGTGACAAGTTTGTTGGGGTTTTTTCAAATTCTGCCGAGAAATCTGGAATTATACACAGCAAACCGCCATATTAGAAACAACATCATGGGGTCATCCCAGTGTTCACAAAATCATTGCTCAACTGCCAGAATGAAAGAGCAATCTTCACATGACACTTTTTTTGTAAAAAGGGGCTTGCCTGACAAAACGGCTGGAGAATGGACTGGAAAAGCAGAAAATAACCAAGAAAGGGATTTTTTTTTTTTTGGGGGGGGGGGGGGGTATTACAAAGAAAGATGTGGTGAGTAAAATTGACATTTCTAGCTCAGAATTTCCAGAAGACGGGGAAACTTTTCTTTTAACTGAAATACCCCAAGAATCCCAATAAAGAGGATGTGAGGCGAGGGGCAATACCAATGATGCCCAGACACCTAGGATACAGTTGACTGACTTCTCCATTGATTACTTGGTAAGGGGAGGTACACTACACTGAACTTATCAACAGCCAAGGCAAGGTGAACCTGGTGTGGCCCAAGCCCTTTCCAGGTGGCCAGGTAGGTGGTATCTGTTCCTGTCGTCCATTCCACCCACCATGGCGGGCCTACTTTTCTTCAAGGGCTGTATACCAAAGATGTTCTCCATGCACTCACACACAGAAACTCCACAGCTTCAGAGTCTTCTCCAAAGAACTTTCAGAGGAGTGAAGTCAGTAAAATTGTGAACTTCAGGGGCGGGGGCTAGGGTGTGGGGGAAGAGAAGCCAATCCAACAGACACTTTGGAGGAGACTCCTATCCATGCCCTCACTCACTGTTCCGATCACTGGCCAGTCTCACCATGAGGCTATGCCTCCCTCAGCATGCACTTACAGGTATCTCACCTGAGACAGGTACATAAACAGTAAAGGAAGAACGGAAAGTTTCCCACTCATTCTCCTGCACCCATCCCTGGACTGTATGCTAGGTGAATGAGCACTGCAAGAGTCCTCAGCTCCAAGTTCACTGTCCTCACAAAGGATGAAAGCTTCTGTTCTTGGTATTATTCGCTGCTCAACCTCACATTCATTTAAAACTGTCTGGATTTCTGATCACCACATCAAAGAATATAGATTTTAAAAAAGCAACTGGAAAAAAAACAAAAGCAAACAAACCTGCACACTCTTATGAGATCAATAAGAGCAATTACCTGATTTTTAAAAAATATAATGTTCAATTCAGTCATGAGCTGTCCAGTCATCAGAATAAATCATCAAACGTTCTCTATGTCCAATGAAAACAGACCATATGTCCTCTGTCATGCACTGTTTGCTAATAATAACTACATATAACTGCTACAAACCAGAAATATATTAACTAAGAAAATAAGCAATACATATATATATATACACACACAGAGGTTTCTTTTTTTATCACTGCACATGAATAAAACACATCCAAGCTTTGTGTTGCAAAGCCAAGTTAGATGGGGAAAATCATACATTGTAATGACACCAAAGAAACAGCTGGAATGATGTGAAAACTGGACATATCTACAGCATCAGATCAGGGGACAAATAGTCATCAACATTTCAATTACCGGGGTCATTTTCCTGAAAGCTTCTGTTTGGTTTTTTTTTTTTCTTCAGTTTGAAACATAAGAGAAAAATGTGAACGTGAACAGATATGAAATAAAAAGGAAACATCTGGTCAACAGTTACTTTTCTCTTTTTTTTTAAAACATTTTATTTTACACTTTGTCAGAGGCCTGGAAAAACTGCAGAAGTAGACCAGCATTGCATAAGACTTGCACAATTTTTCTTGGTCAATGACATTTTTCTGTTTTGTGTTTTAGTTATGTTGTAGATGCACCAATTGACTTGGCTCTCTGTGTGTGAGCAAATGTCTTTGTGCCTCTGTCAGTGTGTATGCATCCATGCATGGGTATGTATGTGTTGTGGCTGACACACATGCACATCAGCACAACATGCCAGAGCTTGCAGAATGCATATATGTACATGTGCATGTGTGTAAGGGCCACACAGAGAGTACTAGTACAGTAATTGAATAAAAACAGATCTAACACAAATTTCCATATAAACACATTCAGACAGTATACAAACATAAAAAGTGTACTTTATACAGATCTCACTTTTTTTCAGCTTCTTGTTGTTGTAGAGTTTGTTTTTTATTGAGTATTTTGCTTGGTTTTTGTGTAAAGAAAGCTTGTTAAAGCTTGCACAGAAACACTAGCCAATAAACCAAACAAAACTTCATAACAAAAAAAAAAAACGGGACAAAATATACCTTGCAAAATGTATACAGGCAAAGCATCAAGCCCACTGTTCCAATCTTTTGATAGTTATGTTCAAGGCATTAAGGCACACTGGTGTTTAAGGACATTCAATATGAGTAAACTGCAAAAAATACACATGAGTTCAGAATGGTTCTGCTGTGACCATCTTAAAGCTAACTTCAACAACTTTCCTTTTTCTTTGGGGTGCTTATTTGTACTGAAGATTTTTTTAAACAAATTATTATGTTACCAGTTAAGCTAACTTAAAATAACTTTTTCTTTGGGGTGCATATTTGTACTGAAGATTTGTTAAAATGAATGCTTAAGTTATGAAATGTTATATTTTTCAACATATCAATATGAAATAAATACATCAGAAAAACGTAAAGCTATAATCAAACTTACCCAAACTAACTCTGCATTACTAGAGAGAAGCAAGAGAAGAGAAGAGAGAGAGAGTTCTCTTTCAGTACCTTGATGTCACATGTATTCCAGTTAAGCCTACTACCATTACATCATCCTGCTTGTATTCATTCCTGTCTACATATCTTCTTTTTCAGCGAGGTGACCAAAAAAACCCAAAGGAATGATAACAACAAGGGTGTATTTATCAGAATTATGCATGAAACAGACAGATTTTACACTGGGAGAGACCTCTAAGAAGTGAAGAAACCTCACAAAGGATAATACTAGCACTACTTAAAACTTGGAGAAGAATGCATTATTTCAAACATGAGGGGGGTCCCCCCTGAAATAAGTGATACCATAGAATGTAATACTGAGTCAGAATCCACACACAGATCTGAAAGCCATGAGAATCAGGTAGCTTCAGTTCTGTGGACAATCAGGGTTTTTTCTGTTCATTGTTGGAGGTGGGATGGAGGTGTTTGTAATATGATTTTCTATCTGTAGTTCAATGAAAACCCATCCTGACCCATGACATCCTAAATCTGAGCTTTCCAGTAGACATTTGTGCTCAGCCAGTGCAGACTGCTTGATCAAATACAAGATATCACTGTATTTATTTACATGAACCATAACTTCGTTTTCTTTTCTTCATCTTTGGGTAAGGTAAACCTGATACCTGTAGATCTACGTTCTCTCAACAACAACAAATATGTCTAAAAGATCTTACTTCTAAAAATCAAAAGGTATAAATAGAATACTTTTCATCATGGCCCTATTTTCAGATTAAAAGAGAAAACATGTTTTGCCTTTTAGAAATGATCGCTTCTGATTCACATTTTCTTGCTTCTAACCAGAAATGTTGTATCGTCTAACTTTTTTGCACATACTTTGCAAATACAAGCTCTCAATTCTCATCTTTGGTAACAAAGTTTTAGATCATATTCTATAGGCTGATGCATGGAAAGGTGCACCTACAGAAGACTTAGAGTTCTACAGGATTTATTTCCAGTGTAAGATATATGAACAGTGGGCAGTTGTGAGCACATATATGTGAATATATGTGTTGTCTGCATACATCTTTATGCATGTATACATGTTTGTACTCACAACAAATATGCATTTGCATGTTTGTACATGAGCATAATTTAATACAGTCATGTATTATTTGTGCCATGTACATGCTCACATCAAATTCCCCTATGTCAAATTATTTTTATGTGCACAGGCACATGAAATCGAATCATACTTTTGTCACTCAGAGGGAAAGGCACATACAGTGTACTCGTACATTATGAATGAATTCGTAATACATCTGTGTAAACTTACAGACCAAGTAATAAAAATCATGGTGAGGCTTACAAAGGCAAATCTCTACACATTGTGAAAACATACGTGTGTATACACTTTCATCCAAATAAGCCATATTATTCCTTGAAAACTGTGTAAGCAAAAAGAAGTTTTGTGTGTGTGTGCGTGTGTGTGTGCGAATCTGCGTGCACGCATGTGTTGTGTGTGTGAGTGTGTGAATGTGTGTGTATGAGTGTGTATGTGTGTATATGTGTGTGTGTATGTGTGTGTGTGTATGTGTGTGTGTGTGTTTGTGTGTGTACATCAGCATGCATGCATGTGTTCAGGTTGCACAGTCACCTAACTTTGAGAAGCATAGACAAGAATTGTTAAGTATGGACGTCAAAACTAAACCCACAAGCTCCTTGAAAACAAAACATTTTCAGGAGGGGGGAAAAATGCAAACAGATGCATATGCTTGAATGTGTACACACACATTTGTACATACTTATTATTCATGCGCGCGTGCGCACACACACATACACACACACAGAGACAGACAAACACAGACAGGATACAGTGGTGAACCTGAACTCTGACTAACACCAGGACGATACAGGCGGGTATGGCCATGTCCACACATCTCTCTAGCTGCTGCCTGCATCAGATCAGATCTTTTCATACGTAGACTCTCCCTTGCATCCTCTCATCGTGAATGATATACCATCCTGCACAACAACCAAACAAAAATTATACACCAAACTTTTGAAAGAGTTTATTTATAAGCAAATAAAAAAAAAAAAACTTTTTATTAACAAATTTTAAGAGTTTATTCAAAAGCACCCCCCCCCCCTCTCTTTTAAACCTTCTGTTAGATATTTTAAGAGGCAAACACTACATTGCATTGTTTTATTTTTATTTATTCTTTTATTTTGACAATAATGGAATAAGAATTCATGTGCTTTTTTATATCCAGTCCCTGCATGTATGCAAGTCTGTAAATTTTGTCATCTGTTCCCATCAGCACATAATGGCCTACTCTTCCAAAAACTCGACAATGCAACGACTAACCACAGACCCAGCCAACCAAACAACCAGGCCCAACCTGCCGTAGAACAACGTTACAGAAAGGACCAAACATGGACAACCCTGAGCGAAGCAGACCAACAGACCACCCCCAATGGATCGCAGCAGATGACTGAAGAAAAAACGAGATGCTGAAGTATGAGAGTGCTACAGGAAAGAAAGTTCAGAAAGGAAGAAAAAGGAAGAACAAGGCAAGGAAAGGAAACTACAAACAACAGAGAGAGGAGAGAGAGAGAGAGAGAGAGAGACCGAGAGTGAGAGAGAGAGAGAGAGAGTAGAGAGAGAGAGAGAGAGAGTAGAGAGAGGAGAGAAGAGAGAGAAGACAGAGCAGAGAAGGACAGACAGACAGAGACAAACAGACAGAGACAGAGACAGAGACAGAGACAGGTAGAATAATGCATGCTCAATTATTCATGTCCATCACAATAGTGGTAGGAAACAAAAATTCACTTTTCAGTATTCCCAAGACTATGCAAGTGATTGTATCACTTCGTAGTTGCTGACAGGAAAAACTGAAACCTTATCTCAATTTTTTTATATTTTAAAAAAATTACCTTCCAAAACTCGGTTTCAATAGGACACAGGTGTAGGAAGATGCTTTATAAATGTTTATATATTACAGACACAAAATTGACAGTTATCTGACATTTTTAAAGAATGAAAACCTAAATAAAGATTGAAATATCTGATCTCTCAAGGATTAGTGACTGTGATGACCCCCACACCCCAGCTGCTTTTCAAAACACCTTCACTTCTCTCCCTTAAATCCTCATGTGTGGAATGGGGGGGTAGGGGTGGGGGGGGGGAGTCTGTGTGTGTGTGTGTGTGTGTGTGTTGTGTGTTGTGTGTGTGTGTGTGTGTGTGTGTGGTGTGTGCACATGAATGCATGAGTGCACATGTTCACAAGTGCACATGCATGTGTGCAAACATGCATATGAGAGTGTATTTGTACAACTACATGCTGAAATATTTAACTCTACATGCTTCTAATTACTCAAGAAAACACCAATCAAATACTGTATTTAACAGATGGACAATGATATAGATTGCCTCAACTTTCACCTATATTGTAACAGATAATTATGTAAATGTATCAATAACATTTGTCAAATTATAAACTTAAATCAGATAATTAACGAGCTGACCTCTGAAACAGAACAGGATTCAGCAATCACTGCTAAGTCTTCTTCTTTACCAACCAATCACACATGTATACACATAGCCAATGACAAATTAGAATGGTACAGAAGGCAACCCATACACTATTTCACGATTTTTCATTGGTTGATGGCTGCATTCTCCATATACATCTGAACACAAATGGCAGTACTGTTACCCGAGATGCTGAATGACATTTTCCACAACAGTGGTTGCAAGGATTTGTTCACATGGATATCTAACTGAATACATGAACATGAGTATCTGTTTCACTTGTGAACATTTCAAGCCATGATTTCAAACTTGGAGATTGCTTTTTATCCATCAATGTTGCTCAAAAAAAGATCTTACCCAAAGAAGTTCATATATTTTAAAACTTACAGAATCCCGAATAGTTTAAGATTTTGACTTTCGAAATGCACCTTATGATAAGTTGCATGATATGATTAACTGATTAAATTCAATTTTGGGGGTGAAATTTGAAGATTGTACTTTATATTCAGAGTAATTAATCACTTCTCCCTGTGGTTGATCAGAACTTACCCGTATCAACAGAGGCAGTTCTTTCCAGAACTCGTAGTTTGGAATCAACTCCGGGCCCTCTGCCCGCCGCACAAACTTCATGAAGAGGAGGCCACCCACCCAGTACACAATGAGGACGACAAAGAACCTGAAGCCCACATCACAGCCCTCGTCATACACTGAATCAAAATATATCAGTATCATCATGCTTTCATCACATGCTGAATCGAGACATATCAGTATCATCATGCTTTCATCACATGCTGAATCCAGACATATCAGTATCATCATGCTTTCATCACATGCTGAATCCAGACATATCAGTATCATCATGCTTTCATCATATACCGAATCAAAATATATCAGTATCATCATGCTTTCATCATACACTGAATCAAAATGTATCATCATCATTACAGCCTTCATCATATACTGTACCAAAATATGTCACTATCACAACACCATTCATGATGTACTGTAACAAAATATATCACTTTCATCACAGCCTTCATCATATACTGTAACAAAATATACCACTATCACAACAGCCTTCATCGTATACTGAAAAGAAGTATATCAACATCATAGCCTTTATTATATACTGAGCCAAAAAATATTATCATGGTTATAGCCTTCATAATAAACAATACAAAATACATCATTAATACCACAGCCTTCATCATATACTGTACAAAAATATATCATTATCACCACAGCCTTCATCATATACTGTACCAAAATACATCATTACCACCGCAACTGACTTCAGAGATTTTCAATTTTCTTTAATGTGTTATCACAAACAGTAACATTCTGTTAAACACAGACTCACCAAGCAAGTGTCTGTTTTTTAACCTTTGATTTTTTTTCTTTTTTGCACAAGTATATACCATTTTGATACATAGAATATGCTACCCTTTTTTAAAATCATGGTTTGTTAATTAAAAAAAAAAAAGAAGAAAAGAAAGAAAAGGATAAAGATCGGAAATAGGCTTTACGATCAGGAGCACTTTGTCTCCCATAAAAACATAGCACTATGATTCAGATGTCCATGCAATTTAAACAAGATAACCATGAGGAAATGTTACCAGCCTGATTTAATAATGGGCATATTTCTGTTACAAATGCAAGAAATCATACTCACACACCCTGGGTCATGAGTCCAAATAATTCAATGACCTAAAACCTTCTGCCCATTACATAGGGGAAGAAGACATTCACAGCACAATGACTAGTAACTCATGTATTAAATATTGCACACTGAGCAAAAAAGTTAGGCAGGCCCAAACTTACAGGATGAGGAGGATGGAGCCTAAGCTGAGGCCGGTCCCCTCCTTTGGGGGGCATGTGATGCTCTGCTGCAGGAAGAAATACTGCACACAAGAAAAACCACAGCAGCACAAAGCTGCCTTTACTCTAGGGACTGACACTGAGAAAACTTTCTTCAACATGCACCCATCTTTTGTTCTTCATGAACAAGCCTAGCTATCACAACAGAGTATCTTTAAAGTTTCATTTGAAATCTATATGGATTGACCACACTGGTACACTTTTTTTTTCGAAAGGCGCCCCCACACCCCCCTAAACACACACACAAACACATTTCCTCAAATTAAACATAACCTCTGTGGGGTATTTCTAATGTTTCATTTGAAATATCAGTTTGATGAAATCCCTGTAAATCACAACAACAAAAAAAAGCAATAAGAGGGGCATAAGTCATGTTATAGTCTGGTTTCAAAATACCTGCAGTGGTATTTAATCTACCTAAAAAATTTTGTTTTTAGAAAATCTCCTTCAGTAACCTGTTCAACTGTGAACCAATTCTTTTGCTACAGTGAGAAGTTCCTCAATTCTTGTTTAACAGCTTTCTTTTTTGCCTTGAAGTGAAAATCCATTATTTCATAATTTTACAGCACATTTCACAAAAACAATTAGGACCAAAACAGAAAGAAAAATAGATCTATTGGTTTATTCAAAATATATAACATAATTTTTTTTCACCTTGCATATATCCTGACAAACTTTTATCTTTATACAGGCAACATACTTTTTCTCAAATCACTTCATAGAGGCAACATGCTTTTTCTCAAATAAATAATATAATATAAATTCCATACATTATTATTATTATCATTATTGTTATAAAATGATTATTTATTTTCAAACCTTTTAGAGAAAAAAAAGGATCTTGAAAAATAGGACTTTTTCTTTGTTCATTCAAAATGATTTCTATCACAAAGAATTCTACAGATAATGCAAAACGGAGTTTCTTCAATCAGTACTTACGTATGACCCTGGTGGATTTTCTGGCCTGTATACCAGTTGTTCATTTTCAGAACACACCAAAGTAACCATGGACACCCTGGAAAAAAGATCTTTGATAAATTTTTGATAGACTATCACTTTACACAATAACAACTTTTATTTTCTTTTAATACACTTCTCAAGAACAACCAAATATAACAAGCCCACAAATGCTTTAACTCATTGGATTTGCAGTAAAATTGGCCAGCGGACAAGCAGTTTTGACCTATCTTAAAAATTCAACATACCTATACAAAATGACCTAAACAAATAAATTAAACATTAAAAAATCAAATTAAAAATTTTTTAAAACAAATTATACATGATCACAGGACAGGATAACCTAGTGGTTAGAGCAATGTGTTCATGATCTAATAAGCCCCACCAAAGCACCTGTTCAAGGGGATTTTTCCTGGAACTTGAACATCCAGCTCTAACTCCACTCCTGAAGTCCTCAAATGAACATAAACACCAATGGTTTCCATGTGAACAAACATGCTAGAACATGTGCCAGCACTTAAGCCATGTTGACACCTTGTGGACAGTTAAGCATTCCAACTTTAGGAACAGATTGACAACATTTTAAACATGCAAGCACCCTGGTGTTGTGTTAGACATCATCAGATATACAGGAAAATGATTTAAATCTAAATGGCTCAGCACTTTCCACTGGATTGAACCTCTCTGTGTCATTTAACAAAAATCAAACTTTTACCAGATACCAAGTTTTGGCACATCATGCCGAGTACACCAAGCCATAGCTTCAGCACAATGCCTGTATTAACAAGTCATAGCTTCAGCACAATGCCTGTATTAACAAGCCATAGCTTCAGCACAATGCCTGTATTAACAAGCCATAGCTTCAGCACAATGCCTGTATTAACAACTTAACAAGCCATAGCTTCAGCACAATGCCTGTATTAACAAGCCATAGCTTCAGCACAATGGCTGTATTAACAACTTAACAAGCCATAGCTTCAGCACAATGCCTGTATTAACAAGCCATAGCTTCAGCACAATGCCTGTATTAACAAGCCATAGCTTCAGCACAATGCCCATCTTACTCTTCCTTTAACTGAGTATGAGTTAACAATCCACTATAGCTGACATTTTCAGGATGACACTCACTGTACTGCACTCACATCTTTCACTACAGCACACAAACCTTTTCACTGACATGTGGTCGTCACACACACACACAGACACATATATTAACACACACACTCACTCACTCACTCATCCCTTGGTCGGGACGACCGTTGGGGTACCCGCACGGACGCTGCAAGTGGACCGCCAAATGGTTCTGTCCTGGGCTGTTTTCAGGAGGCTTGGTACAGTGAGGCCGGTCCACTCCTTGATGTTGGATATCCAGCTTTTGCATGGTTGTCCCTGCCTCCTTGCTCCTTCCACCATTCCCTGCAGGACTGTCTTTGACAGGCTGTTATGCCTTGTTGTGTGGCCAAACCACTTCAGTTTCCTCCGTTTGACTGTATCTAGCAATGGTTCTTGTTTGCCAGCCAGTGCCTCGATCTGCTGCCAGACGTAGTCATTGGTTTTGCGGTCTCTGTAGGTGATGTTCAGGATCCGCCTGAGGCACTTCATCTCAAAGGCTTGAATGCGACGTTCTAAATCGGCAGTAAGGTCCATGCTTCACAGCTGTACAAGGCAATGGATGTGACGAGTGCCTTGTAGAGCTGACCTTAGTGTGGGTTCTGATGTTGTGGTTTCTCCACACTTTCGCCAGCTTAGTCATGGAGGAGGTGCCACAGCAAGTCTGATCTTCACCTCTTGTGTGCTCGTGCCTTCTTTGGTGATGACTGCTCCAAGGTACTTGAAAGTTTCCACCTCCTCTAGTGTCTCGCCACTCATCTTGATGCTGGTGGGAGTGGTCGGTGTGGTACTGTTCACTAGGATCTTGCTCTTTTCCGTGCTGATCTCCATACCGTGGGCATTGGCTGATGTTCCAGTCTGGTGGTGAGATCCTGGAGTTCTTCTTCACTGCGGCCCATGAGATCAATATCGTCTGCGAATCGAAGATTGCAGACTGGCCTTCCTCCTATTGTGATTGTGGTCTTGAAGCAAGGAGGGCCTCCTGCATGATGTTCTCCAGGAAACCGTTGAAAGAACGGGGATAGCGGCAGCCTTGTCGAACTCCAACTGAAGTCCGGAAGAACTCCCCGATTTCTCCACCCATGAGGACTGCACTGTGGGAGCTGTCATACAGCGCCTGGATGACTTGAATCAGGTCCTCGTCGAAGCTATAGTCTCTCATGACTTGCCACAGAGCTTCTTGCCACACTCGATCGAAGGCCTTCTTGAAGTCAATGAAGTTGTTGTAGAGCTGTAGCTGATGTTGGAGATGCTTCTCTATGAGCATTCTGATGTTGAAGATCTGCTCGACAGTGCTTTGACCTGGTCTGAATCCTGCCTGTTCTTCTGATAGGATTTCTTCTGCTTGTGGTTTCAGTCTGTTCAAGGCAATGCGTAGCATAACTTTGCTTGGATGGCTTATCAGACTGATTGTTCTGTAATTTTGGCACTTCTTCAGGTCTCCCTTCTTTGGAAGTGGAACTATGATGGATTGGGTCCACTGTTCAGGCCACTCTTTGCTGTCCAGATGCGTTGGCAGATGATTGTTAATGCCTTGATCATCTCTGGGCCTCCGTTCTTGATGAGCTCAGCCGGGATGTTGTCAATCCCTGGTGACTTGCCTCCTTTTAGGGATCTTACTGCTTCTTCTACCTCTTCCTCCAGCACCTGTGTGCTTTCAGGATCTGGGATCTTGCTCATGAAGTTTGTTCGGATCAGCCTTCAGCTTGTAGTTGTACAGGTCTCTGCAATATTCTGTCCATCTCTTCATGATAGTGGCGCTCTCTGTAAGGACTGACCCCTCTTTGTCTTCAATAACGGAGGTCTTTGGCTGCTGGGACTTGGTTAGTACTTGATGGTCTGGTACGCCTCTTTGCTGTCTCCTTTCGCATTGCCTTCTCAACCTTGGAGCATTGTTCTGACATCCAGTTCCCATGGCCTCAGTCATCTTCTTCTTGATTGACCTGTTGACTGTTCTATACTCTTCGGCCGTTTCGGGGGTTTTGTTCTTCACTGGCTTTAGCTCCCTACGTTGGTCGCACAGGTCCAGGATATCGTTGGTAACCCACGGTTGGTTCTTTTTCCTCTCTTTCCCAAGGATCTCCAGCGCTGTCTCCTGAATGGTCTTGCTGAAGGTCTCAGTGAGGTTGTTGATGTCATCTTGGAGGAAATTCAATGCTGCAAATCTGCCCCCTATCTCAGACTTTTGGAATTCGCAAGCAGCCCCAATCTTACTGTCGCCAACACCTTATACCCCCACAAGACATCAAGAAGAACGACGTGGCACTCACCAAATGGAAAGACACATAACCAGATTGACTACATCTTGGCCCCCAAACGATTTAAGTCGAGCATCAACAAAGCCCAGACAAGAAGTTTCCCTGGCACTGATATTGGCAGTGACCACGACATGGTACTCATGACCCTACAGATCAAGCTGAAGACCAAGAACCAGAAGAGAAATCCCCGTTTGCGGTTCAACATGGAAAAGCTGAAGGACCCCGAAGTCGCTGAAATCTTTAAAGCTGAGATAGGGGGCAGATTTAACACACACACATAAACATAAACACACACATTTTTCCATTTTTAAGCAAACGCTTTTTTTTTTTTTTTTTACTGCATCAGCCCCCTCTCTTCCTCCTTCTCTGGTTCATAGGAAGACTGCAGCCTATAAAATTACTTTTTCAATAGCTTAGCTGAAGTCTATTTTCAAATGAGAGATCAAGCCAAAGCTGATCCCTGCTGATGACCTCTATTTGTGAGTACAGCGTTTGATTCTAGGAGTTTTACTTTTGAACTCATACATTACAAGTCCAATTCTTCATATATTTTTGCCTTTAATGGCAATATCAGATTTAGCATTACCCATTTTTTGCACTTTTGACAGTCACACAGACAGACAGACACAAACACAAGGAAAGAGAGAGAGAATGGTTTAAAAAAACAAACTTATGTCTCACAATACCTTATAGAATCATGAAAGTTATATATATACACACACACATGCATGCACGCACGCACACACACACGCACGCACACACGCACACAAACCTTTTTTTGCCAGGATCAACACTTGAAGAGTAGACAAGAGACAAATTTCCGATATCTCCAGTAAATGTCTGTGTACTGAAATCTCCAGCATCAAAGTAAGACACTTGTCCTTCACCAGATACTTCTTGACACACCTGTAAAATGAATAAATCGAGAATACGGAGGGAAGGATAGCCCAGTGGCTACAGCGTGAGCTTGTGATCTGATTGCATAGGTTCAAGCCACCACAGAGAAAAGGGGATTTTTTTCCCCTGGAATTAACATCAGTACAGATTCCACTTCCCCAAAAGTCCTTTCAATGGGACTATAAATTATGAACTGGGGTCTTGTGTACAAACACACACTGACACAGAGAACATCTTGTACACATGTTAAAACCCATTCTGCCTTTCAGAAGAGTAAGCCATTGCAAGCCAGTAGGAATGGGGGACAAAATTTAAAAAGTGATCAGAGTGGTGTCATGTTTAGACATCATCCCCTACTTAACTGTGGACAAATGATTGCATATACATATATATATACATATATACATACATACATACATTATATATATATATATATGTGTGTGTGTGTATGTGTGTGTATGTGTACTAATAAAATATATATATATATAAATTTTATATATATATATATATATATATATGTGTGTGTGTGTGTGTGTGCGTGCATGCGTGCGTGCGTGCGTGTGTGTGCTGCAAAATCTCACCATTGGTGAACCTTGAAAACTCAAGCCAAAGAAAAAAAAAGTTTACAAATTGTTAAAATAAATAATAATAAGGGAGATGGGGGGCAAAGTTTTAGAGCTGAATAAAATAGAGATTATAACCAAAAATAACACCAAAAAAAATTAAAAGAATTTTTTTTTAAAAGCGAGGGGGGGGGGGGAGATTGGGAGGAGACAGTTTTTGAGAGCAATCGATAGATATATCTACTTACAACCAGGGGCAAGGCAAACCCGAGTCTTTTGTGTCCATTGACCATTTTATCAGTAAGAACCTTAAATTAAAGTTACTACTGAAAGACTTTTAAAAAAGGCCAAAAGAACCCTGTGACAAATCATAAGTCAGATAACAACTGTAACACCCAACAGCTCTAATCAAATTTTT
>CM054136.1:30618388-30675888 GCA_028751875.1 Rapana venosa
TTACTTAGAGGCTTTCTTTGCTTTTTGACTTTAACCAGCTTCTACTGAGAATGCATGCTGATTTATATTGGTTTGCCATGAAGGAAGACAGGGGTATCTGAGTCTCAATTTCAGTGCTATTTACTTTACCAATTGATGAAAATTTTATTTGAAAGAGGTGTTCAAAATCACCTGAGTGACTCACAACCCAGGTATACTTCTCAGTCCTTGTTGATGCATGACCCAATGGCTTTTTTTTGGGAGGGGGTGGGGGGGGGGGGGGGGGGGGGGCTGGTTCCCCAACTAGAACTCCAAGGTTCACCAATGGCAATGGTGAGGTTTTTGTGTATGAGACCATCCCCCCCCCCCATTCTGACTTTTGGAATGGCATCTGAACACGACACCTGAGTACGTTTAAAAAAAATAAATGTTATCCATTCCTACGGCCTACTCTTTTGAAAGGTGGAATGGGTTTTTAACTAAAGCAAGATGTTCTGCATGCATTCACACACAAGGCCTTGGTTTATAGTTTCATCTTAAGGACTTTGACATTCAGTTCGATTTTTTTCATCAAACTAGGAAGAAAAGACAAGGCTGGGAATCAAACTCAGAACCTCACAGTTCACTTGATAATGATAGGCAGGTGAACATCTTTACTGTCCTGCTGCCTTCCTTCTTGCCAAGTTACTTAAAGCAGCACATAGAACAGCCTTGTATCTCAGTCTTAACTTGTGGCAGCAACAATAACAAAAATACATTTGTAAGAGAGGGGGATATATGTGTGACAGTGTTTTTTTCACAAATATTACCACTGCCTCAGTTCTGTTACCATAATTGGAGTTTCCAGAAGAGGGTCTTTGGATGGTAGTGGTGAATAGCTCAAAAGTTGACTCCAACAAGCAAAACATTCACAAATCTGTAATATGTTATGTTTTTAATATATCAGATGATAACCTTTGGAGGTGACTGTACTTAAACAAAGCTCATACTGTCAAGTATATCATTAACAGATATTGTATATGATAATCCATACCCATCAAATGCCAACATGAATTAAAGGATCTTTTAGTTTTACTTACAAAGTTACATAGTTAATCTTCTGCATGAGTAAATTGTTATACATACATGAAGGAATTACGATACTGGCAGGACTGCTTGCACAACGGTTAACCCAGGCAATTGTAAAAATCACCTCTCATGCCGGGTTTCAAACCCACAACTTCATGTACCCATGGAAGTCAACCCTTCTATCCACTAAATTATAGAATCTACACAAATCATTTAACAGTGTAGATACAATAGGATGATACAGTTAAACAGAGTAGTTATATAATGGTGAGTAAGAGAGAGGGGGAGGGGAGGTTAAGATACATACATGTGTTAAGCATATTACCCTACGACTCATATGAGTGTGTGCCTGTGAGGTTGAGTGTGCATGTGGCATGTGTGCTTGTAACTAATGTAAGCATATGAGTGAAGATATGGATACCACTGATTATAAATGCACTGTTCATGTAAAAAGAATAGGAAACTGCCTGCTGGCCCTATACCATACAGACTTGTACTATTTCTTGTGACAAATGTTTCCTTGCTCAATCTTTTGTAGGGATCAAAACACTAAGGAACAATCTGCTTTAGAGACAATAATAGTATAAATGTATTCTTAATTCTACAATCTGTTGCTGATGTTTGCACTTTGCCTTGGTCACCTGATTAAAAAAATTGTCAACTGAAACGTATGTGACGTCTTTTCCAATGATTTACTCACAATCAATTAGTTGTCAACTACTTAGACCTAGTAACATTGCTAGTGGACTGAAAAACACCGGAGTTGATAACCTATCCGAGTTTATCATTTTCCCCACGTCATGAGACTCACTAAACTGTGCTGACTGTGGATATGATTGATAATAAAGCGATACTGCATTTTACACTATAGATCTATATGGGCGCTAGAGTCACGGGACATTTGACACAGCAGATCTTCACTTGACTCGAGTGTGTCACATGACAAAACCTGCTAACAAAACAGTTCACACCTTGGCCTTCGTGTCGAATCCGACAGCCTGTTCAAGTCCACGACTATGCCTGATGGTGTTTTACACTGGCACTCTCCTGTTTTAATACATTCTTCGGCTGTCCCGAAAGACACTACAGCCACAATGAAAGTTAATGTCAACAAACGTTTTTCCTCCATAGCTGTCGCAGAGAGCAGAAGACAGGTACACAAATGACTCTTCTATTCAGGAAATAATTTTGCCAGATATCTTTTCAAGCATTTGATTGGACAAAACATTTTATGATTTTCTTACCTAAAGAGCTCGACTTTTACTTTCGATTGTCGGACACTTTTTATTTTTTTATCTCCATTAAATTTTATTTAAAAAAATTACTTCAAATCAACCACAATTGATACACGTGTTTATGGTAAATTCTGATCGTCTGTCTCATTCCCATATAGTCTGTGAGACAGATTTGAACTTTTTTGGTTTCAGCCTCATCTAATTCCATGTCCAAGGTCATTCCATTTTTTCCCTAGACAGACAGGCAGGTCCAAACAGACTGACAGGTGTGGTCTGTTGTATTTCCAGACAAACTGACAGACATGTGTGGCCTGTTGCATTCTCAGAGGGACAGACACACACACACACACACACAGGTTTGCTCTGTTGCATTCCCAGACAGACACACACAGGCTCACTGATGCGCGCGCACACACACACACACACACACACACACAGAGGCTTGATTTCTGTTGCATTCACAGACAGACAGACAGTCAGGCTTTGTCTGTTGTATTCCAAGACAGACAGGCAGGCAAACAGACAGGCAGTTGCATCCCCAGAGCAAGCAGTTGACTGGGTATAATTAATCAAAAGGAGATGGGATGTGGGACAGCCTAGTGGTTAGAGCTTTGCACTTGTGATCTGACTGCCTGCGACCACCATGGAGGCTCCCGCTTCTGGTAACTTTGCCCTGCAGTTAACATCAGTGCTGACACCACTCCCTCAAAAGTCCTTCAGATGATAAACCAAAGCCCTGTGTGTGAATGCATGCAGAACATCTTGTACACAAGTTAAACCCTTTCAGAAGAATAGGTCATATCGTGCCAGTAGGAATGGATGACATATTTAAAATGTATGCACATCAGTGTTGTGCTTAAACACTATCCCCAAAGTAGAAAGTGTCTACCTTAATAGTGGGTAAAAACAGTCGCATACACAAAATCTCACCATTGGTGAACCTCAGAGCTCTAGCCAAGGAACCAAAAGCAAAAAAGAAAGATAAGGAGACAACCTAGCACTGACAGCCACTGGCATGGATAAGACAAATATACCCAGCATGCACCCCGCCACCTAGTGAGAGATGGGGTCTGCCAGGTTCAGCTTGCCCTAGGTACAGCACCTGAAAGTTTCAACTTCCTGCCCCAACATCTCCTCCAGGAATCAAGGAACATAGGGAATGTGTGATCCTGGAGGATTGGTGGTCTAGAGGTAACAGTAAACACATTTGCCTAAAATAGCAATAAGTGTGGGTTCCATCCCTTTCTGAGCACAAACTTTTCCCCCATCCACTAGACCTCGAGTGGGGATCTGAGTGCTAATCTTTAGGATGAGATGAGAAACTGGAGGTTCTATTTTTCAACACACATTCAGCGCTCTGAGGTTTTTTTGTTTATTTTTGTTTTGATTTTTTTTTTGGGGGGGGGGGTGGTGGGGGGGTAGGGGGTGGGGAGGGGTTGCGAGCATGAGATCACCATATTCTAGGTGTGTCAATGAGAAACACTCAAAATGTAAAATCACCAAAAGACCAGGGCTTGAGGGGTGTTGAATGAAATCCGACACATTTTCATTTTTTACTTACCCCCAAATTTTTTAAATCCTCGGCTGGAGCTCTGAGGTTTACCAATCGTGATAGTTATGCACATGTGACCATTTTTTCCTTCCCTGCCATTAAGGCAGCTGCCTTCCAACTTCAGGGATAGTTGGGAATTGAACCTACCAATTTTGCCAGGGCAGTCAGGAGGTACCTACCAATTTTGCCAGGGCAGTCAGGAGGTACCTACCAATTTTGCCAGGGCAGTCAGGAGGTACCTACCAATTTTGCCAGGGCAGTCAGGAGGTACCTACCAATTTTGCCAGGGCAGTCATGAGGAGAGTACCTACCAATTTTGCCAGGGCAGTCAGGAGGTACCTACCAATTTTGCCAGGGCAGTCAGGAGGTACCTACCAATTTTGCCAGGGCAGTCAGGAGGTACCTACCAATTTTGCCAGGGCAGTCAGGAGGTACCTACCAATTTTGCCAGGGCAGTCAGGAGGTACCTACCAATTTTGCCAGGGCAGTCAGGAGGTACCTACCAATTTTGCCAGGGCAGTCAGGAGGTACCTACCAATTTTGCCAGGGCAGTCAGGAGGTACCTACCAATTTTGCCAGGGCAGTCAGGAGTACCTACCAATTTTGCCAGGGCAGTCAGGAGGTACCTACCAATTTTGCCAGGGCAGTCAGGAGGTACCTACCAATTTTGCCAGGGCAGTCAGGAGGTACCTACCAATTTTGCCAGGGCAGTCAGGAGGTACCTACAATTTTGCCAGGGCAGTCAGGAGGTACCTAACAAATTTGCCAGGACAGTCAGGAGGTACCTCCCTGCCCTTTCTGATTTTCAACTTTTGTGGGTTCTTTAGAGATGCACAAGTCCGTAAGCACATGGGTCTGAAAAGTGGTGAGTCTCCTCCAAAATACTTGACATTCAAGTTTGATTTTTCCATGAAACTGGGAAGAAAGGGCAAGGGTGGAAATTGAACAAATGGTGAACCTAGGAGTTTACTTGTTTGGCAGGTAAATGTTTAAACGAGTCTGCCATCTTTCTTCTTTTTTTTTTAAAACTTATATCACAATTGGCAAAAGGTGGAAGACAATAACAGTTGAATGGCAATCCAGTTAGATGGGAGACTAATTGATGATATAGAATGTCAGCTTAGGGATCATGGGTTCAGGCCTTGTTGTGAATTTCTGGCTCCAGTTGGTTCCTATCCAGAGTAGAGTGTGCTCTGGTCTCAATGACAAGACTGCACCCATACATTTCCTAAAGACTTAAGGACAGGATGGTAGTCTGTAAGAACTGGAAGCTAGAATACTTAAGAGTGCCTTACACAGTTATCAGCAGTATATAACATCTGTCTTTGAAATAAAATATTGTGATCCCCTTTTCACAGGCTCCATTGTTTGTTTCTGTGATTGTTAGTACAATGTGTGTGTGTTTGTGTGCATGCGTGTGTGTGTGCATGTGTGTGTGTGTGGGTATGCGTGGGCATGCATGTGTGCATGCTCCTTTGAATGTATGTATGGCACGTACTGATGAAATGATGAAGTAAATGAAGAATAATGTGAGTCAGTAACAAATAAGATTGCATGTAACCTTCTTATAACAAATCAGCCTGTGTATGACAGCGAAGCAACCATTAGATGGGTGTACTGCAATGCATGCAAATGTTAAATTAACAAAATTACTTACCAATATAACAATTACCACAGGTAAATTCAATCTCAGAGCCAGAAAGGGGATTTGGTGTTACCTTCCCCTGTAACTCTGTAGTGCCAATCAACCTCTTCACTGCCTCAGAAAGAAATATGCATCCTATATGCCAAAGACCTAGACATCTTGGGCAACAAGCAATTTTTTTGTTGTGCAACAGTTTTTGGAGAAAATATGATGAATATTTCTGGCCTGCTCAGAAATAATCTGCACAATCTATTAAATCAAGTCCTTCGAATGAAACTATAAACCAAGGCCCCATGTTCGAGCGCAAGCAGAACATCTTGGCGCGCACGTTAAATACTCTTCCGCTTTTTGGGAGAGTAGGCCATTGTGTGCCGGTGGAAACAGATGACAAAATTTACAAAAAAACGCATACACACAGGGACTGGATGTAAAAAAGCACATGAGTGCTTATTCCATTATCCTCGATATAAAAGAATAAATAAATAAATAAATAAATCCACAGGAAAAATATTGAGGATTATCCAAAATGTTTTTGTGATGAGATAAGTCTTCACAGCAAGAGTAATATAGCAATTCATTATCTGTATCACAGATTTATCAGTATCTGATCATTGTAAATTACCCACTAGTAATCTTGCAGTCACAGTCACACAAAGTGTGTGTAGTGGTGTCCCAAAGTCACTCTTTGAATTCATAATAGTTTATGTGGCATGTAATGTTGCCACCATATGCTGCACTCTCTTGACTGAACTTCTCCCTTAACTCCTTGAGAAGTTGTTGGGGCGCTGCACTGAATTTTTCAGGTAGTAATATGTCATGGGCAATTTAAACCTGGTGAAGTCCATGTCACCCTCTCCTAGTAGAACCCATTCCTCTCTAATGCTAGGGAAAATGCATAATTGATACAATCATGCTAAACCCACAGAAAACATGGCAGATTTAAAAAAAAAATTATGAACACAAAACACAGGATAAATTGTGAAATGATTTTAATACATTATTATGCACAAATCTTACAGGAATATATTATTTTTTTATTAAAGATAATATCATCTGTACATAACATCATGAATACAAAAACAACAATATTTACATCAGAAAAAATAGCATTCAAAATGATTCACTCCATGCTACTAGCAGCAGTGCTGCACTGTGCAAATATAAGTGATATTAATAAATAATGTTAGCCAGGCCTACCTCGAAGCAATGCTATTTGTTCTCCCCCCCCCCCAAAAAAAAATGTTCCTGCTCCATAGTTATCAACATGATCAGACTATGGATAATATTATCTGTGAACTTTCCGATCAGTCTATCTGATGATGAAGTGTGGGTTTTAACTTCTCTAGTAACGTAGGTTTACACACAGGTCTTTATTTTTCTAGTAACGTAATTTTAGACATGGGTCTTTACTTCTCTGGTAACATAATTTTACACATTGGTCTTTATTTCTCTAATTATTTCTCTAATTAAGTCATTTTACACATGGTCTTTATTTCCAGAGCAATATAATTTTACACATGGATCTTTACTATGGGTCTTCATTTCTCTAGTAATATGATTTTATACATGGGTCGTAACTTCTCCTGTAACGTAACTTTACACATGGGTCGTTATTTCTCTAGTAATGTAGTGTTACACATGGGTCGTTATTTCTCTGGTAATATAGTTTTACACATGGGCTTTTACTATGGGTCTTCACTTTTACAGTAGTGTAATTTTACACATGTGTCTTTATTTCTTTTGTAATACAATTTCACACTATCATGAATACTTATGACATATTGTCATACTGCCCTAAGTTTGAAGCTGTATCAAATAAAAGTTGTACTTCTTTCTTTTAACCCAGACGTGATGACAGCTTGCAAATAGTAATTCACACCCAGACTGTTCTCAAGATACTAAAGAAAAGATGCTACAAATGTATACCATCATAATGTCACCATGACTTTTTTTCATAAAAAGAATCATTTCTTTGCTGTAAACTTACAGCTCCTTCACGATCACTTTCTTTAGACTCTCTCTACAAAAACGATACAGCTCTATGGTCCTGCTACTGAGAACCATGCTTCATCACTACTAAGGTCCACAGCTATTGCACCTAGGAAGTGACTTCACAAACAGGCAAGCTGGGCACAGAGAGTACTACTACTACTGCATTAATTCTCAACCCAAATCCAAAACATTCTAAGATTCACTCACACAGATGTTGCTCTGGACCACGCTTTCGCATGATTGAAATAAACCATAGCAGAACAATGAATTACTGGCATAATGCCTGATGCTGATATACTCATTGGCAACATCACTAAATCCTGAAGCATGAGAATCCTTACATGTCAGCAGGGCCAGGGAGGGCCAGAACAAATGGAGAAGGAGGATCACGTCGGTGTCACTGGGTGTGATGATTAACACCATACCCATGACTCTGCCATACGAGGTGAAGCTGTAAATACTAATATAAATACTAGCATGTGTGAGTGTGTGTGTGTGATATTATGTTTACATGTTTATTGCTTTTATGTATGGCTCGTGACCTACCAGAATTTCTGTCTCTGAGATAATAAAGTTTTTGAATTGAATTGAATTGAATTGACAATGTTTTTATGGATACTATTGAAAAAAAAAGACAAGATATCTGCATAGTGTTTACATATTTTTTCCCTACTGATTTGAATATCAAAATACATGTAAACAAAATATGATGTCTCAGTTTACACACATACAGACTCAGGCAAGCAGACAGACAGACATGAAAACTCATACAAATCACAAACATAACACACATGCTCACACACAATTTGGCACCACAGGAGACCAACAAACTTCTTTCAATTCAAACCTACAAACATAGCGACTACTGATCTAAGGCACATATACTCTTCAGGCTAAGATGGTCCACATGAATATACATATCACAGCTCAGAAAAGACTGTCTGAGGCGAGGTGCTGGGATATGGTGCCTGGAGCCACACTTGAGAGATTTAGAGGATGGAGGAATGAGGACCGTGTCCTCATCCTTCCTGATCAGCATCTGAAAGCAGCAGCCCAGTTGCACAGATGCTCCTCTCTCCGCAGCAGAGCTCCCTACAGCCCAGCTACCACGCAGAGCCCAGCTGGTCAGACAGCACTTTGGCACGGGCAACAAGTTTCTCGCAGGACAAACGCTGGCTGGAGACCAATGTCTGAAGGGTGCTGATTTCCTCCTGCATCTGTGAGAGATAGGTGTGCATTGTATGAGTTGTCCTGACAACATTCTTCACAAAAACCACTCCCACAGACAAACAGATAACATAAAAATATATATACTCTTCCTTTTACCCCTTTCAATGGCAAAGGCAACTTACAAAATTCAGAATATCACTTATTCTTTTCATAGCAAAGGTGACTTACAGAATCCAGTTCATCAGTTATTCTTCTCAATGGCAAAGGTAACTTACAGAATCCAGTTCATCCGTTATCATTCTTCTCAATGGCAAAGGTAACTTACAGAATCCAGTTCATCCGTTATCATTCTTCTCAATGGCAAAGGTGACTTACAGAATCCAGTTCATCAGTTATCATTCTTCTCGATGGCAAAGGTGACTTACAGAATCTAGTTCATCAGTTATCACTCTTCTCAATGGCAAAGGTGACTTACAGAATCCAGTTCATCAGTTATCAATCTTCTCAATGGCAAAGGTAACTTACAGAATTCAGTTCCTCAGTTATTATTCTTCTCACAGGCAAGGGTAACTTACAGAATCCAGTTCCTCAGTTATTATTTTCACGGCACAGGTAACTTACAGAATCCAGTTCCTCAGTTATTACTCTTTTCAGTGCAAAGGTAACTTACAGATTCCAGTTCCTCAGTTATTACTCTTTTCAGTGCAAAGGTAACTTACAGATTCCAGTTCCTCAGTTATTACTCTTTTCAGTGCAAAGGTAACTTACAGATTCCAGTTCCTCAGTTATTACTCTTTTCAGTGCAAAGGTAACTTACAGATTCCAGTTCCTCAGTTATTACTCTTTTCAGTGCAAAGGTAACTTACAGAATCCAGTTCCTCAGTTATTACTCTTTTCAGTGCAAAGGTAACTTACAGAATCCAGTTCCTCAGTCACTTGTGTAGCATCAGGGTCTGAGGGGTCCGGCTGCTGGTGTAGCCATGTAGACAACTGCTTCTGTTGCCGCTCCAGATGTCTGAAAACAGGGGGGAAAGAAGCTGCACCTTCAACTCCCATCAACAGTCAGGTCTTACTACATGACCTGCCAATTCTGGCTTACCCACTCCAATCACCTAAACTGTTCAGAAACAGTAAGACTATACACACATTGTATATTAAAGGGGTGACACTGCTCTAAAGAGCAAACTTTTTGCTGATATATTTCAACAGTTAACATACATCAGACCCAACAAGAGAGACAGCTTTCCCGTCCACTTAGAACCAGTAACAAGAAAGAATGTGGCAGGACGGTTTAGACAATCACCTACCTAACAAATAAACTGTGAGGTTCTGGGTTCAAATCCTTAGCCTTGCTTTTTCTTTCCAGTTTGATGGGAAAATCGAACCAAATGTCAAGTCTTTTGGAGGAGACTAAACCAGTTGGCCCCATGTGCTTACATACTTGTGTACATCAAAAGAACCCATGAAAGTTGAAAATTGGAAAGAGCAGGGAGGTACCTTTTGACTGTCCTGGCAAAATTGGTAAGGTCAACTCCAAACAGTGTCCCTGAAGTCAGAATGCAGCTATCTTAATGGTGGGAAAGGTGTGTGGATCACATTCGCAAAGATCTCGTCATTGGTGAACCCCAGAGCTCTATCCAAGAATTTTTTTTTTAACAAAATCCAAGAAAAGGGACTTACAACATAAAGTCAGTTGCATTTACATAACACATACTCTGTGTGTTTGTTAAAGGAGCCCACTTTATCAGTTTGCAGCAAAACAAAAAGTTACTGCTTTTGTTTCTTTTTCTTTACTTGTTAAGAATCTTACCCCAAGTGCCAAAACAATCAAGAGTTAATGACCATAATTTCTGGGCAACGAGAAGACACTTTTTGCTGTTACAGACACATCAGTGTGCTGGCCTGGGCATATAGAGAATAACAGCCAGAATTTGACTGCTTGTAAGCAAATCCCAGTTACAAGCGTAAATGAGGTCTAATGTATACTAAATTTGGTATGGTTGAAAAATGGATGCTTTATACATTCTTTTACATTTTAATTATACTGCATCAGTGGCTTTTGGCTGACCTAATGGAAAAGAGGATAATCTTTTGTTTTGATGGATACTCTCTACATTATAATGACTACTGACAATTATGTATTAGCTCAATGACATTTGGTACATTTTTCAATATCTTCAATCATCTTATCATTCAGAAATGTCACTGCTTTCTCCAAAATCTAGTCTATTTTCAGTGTTACCTTTGTTCTCATCAAGGTTGAGCTTATGTTGAATCAAATATTCCTGGCCATGGGGAATGCTTTCCTAAACCTTCAATCAAAGGCTCATGGCTCAGCTTGGAAGTGATAAGTTACAGCAAAAGTCACAGAAACTAGCTCACCTTAGTTTCTTCTTTTGCTCCTTGAAGTAAAGCAGGCGGTCTCTGATGCTCCTTAGTTCCTCAGCTGGCGGAGGTGTCTTGGGACTGGCGAAGGTGACCGTGCCACGACTGCGCGCTGTGTTGAGAGGTGAAACATCAGCGTCGCTGTCAGCCCCCTTCACAACAGAATGCCTTGCAGTTTCTCTCCTTCCCTGTCCCTGGCAGAGCCTCCACCCCCACTCTTCCGCGGGCTGCGGGGTGTACAAGGGGCTGTCCTCGTCACAGTCTCTTTATAGGGAGCTGGAGCTGGATCGTGAATTCTCTGCACCTCTAGAGGAAACTCTGTCCCATCTCTTTTCTTCAAGAAATCCTCTGGCTTCATCAGTACGAGTGGTGCCTTCTGAGGAACCACACTGGCCAGGGCATGCTGGGCGCTTGAAGTTGGAGGTGTATCGTTTGACGTTGGATGTGTCAAATTGCCACCGAGGATTTCCCCATCTGATGATCGGAAGCCTTCTCCCGACACTTTGTCACTGTCGTTGGCATGTTCAGCAAGAAGGACCCCTTCTGCCAGTCCATGCACACTGATGGGGGAAGACTGCAGCAGAGGGTTGCCTGGGGGCTGAGATCTCTGCGATGTGGGTGTCACATAGTGAGGAGATGCCGAGCTTGTGGTCGTAGCATGAACAGTGGAGTCCGTGTCACCGGAATGGGAAAAGTGCAGAGGACGGACGAAATGGTCTCCTGTCAGGGTGGAGCTGGACCCGGTCTTCACTTCACCAGACAAGGAGATGTGCTGAGCATTGCCAGTGCTGGTCGTCACCGGCTCCATTCCAAACTGGCCTCCGTCTGGATGCTGTTGTCCTGCATGGTCTTCTTCAGTGTCCGTGGTGGTGAAGGACTGAGTGTAAGGATCCATGCTGCAAACCAAAGCACAGCATCTCGTTTTTTCATCATGAACCGACCACAAAACAGCACACCAGCATAACTATGCTACATCTTGGAAGGCTGTTTTGTCTATGAACAGACAGTTCCAATTTTCAACTTCATTCATGTCATTTGTGACTATTACCCCAAACACAGCCAGTTTCCTTTAGTAAGCCTTGGTATGTTACTAGCAACCTGATCACATAAAACAGCATCTCACATAATTGACATTCATGTTAATCTGCAAAGGACACCTGTAAACAAGATCAATTTCTAAATGAAAATAAAACTAAACATTTAAGACATACACCCTGTTTCCTTATCTCAGCAATGTTCTTTCCATTTTCTCTTTTCTGCTGGCTTCTATATTTTACTCCACTGACACCAAAATGGCTCTGAATAACTACATCAGGTGAAACAACATGTACAGAACTCACCATCAAAGAAGCTCTGTATAACTACATCAGCTGAAGTAACTTGTACAGAACTCACCATCAACATGATCAGCTGAAAAAACAAAAACCACCAACCCACTTTCCAGGACTTACCCATGCCCTGCACTTGTCAGCAGACCAGCCCTCTGCAGTGACTCCACAAGGAAGGTGGGGTGTCGAGGTTTGGGGCGCGCTCTTCTTCCCATGTCTTCAAACCTACAAAAGGGTTTGTACACTTAGAACTTGACAAAGTACGACACTATGGTTAGTGCATTTAGCGCTGTCCAAACAACAGCAATAACCCAAACTTTGCCGATAGCAAAGTCTCTAAAAATCAAAGCTCTGGCATAGTACTACATAGCGATTGACAAATTAAAAGCACTTTCAATACTAAATCTTTGCTCAATGTGTAGAATTGGCTGTTAAGACAACATGGTATAACATAAGGGCAATTTCTGTAATGTTTTCCAGAATGTGTGTGGCATATGCCTTGATATGTGTGCGTCATATTTCCACATGTATGCGGTATGAATAATACAGCCCACATTTCCCCTCAGACAGTGAAATGGTACAGATACACGGGTGATTACACTGCAAACCTGAAAGACAATGCACACAAGCTCTGCTTCCACTTAGTTTTGATGGAACTGACTTGAGGCTATATATTTATTTGGGTTTGCTGTAATTGTCAAAGAGGAAGACACACGGACATAACACTTTCTGGAGAAACTCCATTCTTTACTTTGGCAGTAACATTTTAAAACACATCCATAACAAGCAAAACAAAAGCAAATGAAGTCATTCCACCAATGCTCAAAGCAAAACAAGACACTTAAGTAATTCTGACAACATTTCATTTTGGTCTTGTTTTATAAAAAATAAAAAAAGGTTCTTTTTCTGCAGGGTTTTATGCTTAAAACTGCCAACATCCTACATTGCCAACACCACTGAGATCAGTGGTCTGGGAGGCCTACAGAAGATCATACAACTCAGCAGAGACAGAGAAAGATGGTGAACCCTGGCGGCAGTGCATCAAGCTCCTATCAATGACAGTGGTGATGGAGACAGTTGAGTTGAGTTTTCATGCTTAACAATTACCTTTTTTCCCTCAAAGTTCACTTAAAAAAATCAATGTTCCTCTGAATTCTTTTATTAAACTTTCTAAAACTCTGAAAGCAAAATGCACAGAAAAAGGAATTAATTTAACACTGTACCACCTCTGGCAAACTGGGTGCATACATGCTTTCAAGAAAATGTCTGTATAACAATCTACATTGCAGACATTTCAAAATTCAAATATGACAAAGATCCACTTTATATACATACATACTTCAAAACAAACAAACTTAAAACTCTACTATCACATTACACACAAATATTGACACAAAACTCTAGCACCGCCATCTACATATTCCCTCCTCCAAAAGCCAGTTCTCCCATCTCTACCAAACAGTGTGACACTACAAGCATTGTCTATCCTCCACACTGATGGACATTATGGCCCCGGGGTGAAGACCAGTTGACTCCAATCCCCTGGGTCCATGAAGTCATGGGTTCTTATCTCAGCAGCAGTGCCTGGTCAATTATGGGTGGGGATTTTTACCATCTCCCAGATCAACTTAAAAGAGCAGACTTGCCAGTGCCTTTGTGTACATACACATGCACAAGATCAAATATGCATGTTGAAGATCTTTTAATTCATGTCAGTGCTCAATGGATGGCAGAAAGACACATGTACCCAGCAAGCACCCTGCGCCTGGAAACATGGACAGACCCAGCATGCATCCTGTACAAAAAAATGAGCTGCTCTGAGGTGGAAATGTGTCTGCTAAGGCCAGCAGGCAGACCTCCTACAGAGTTAAAAGCACAGAAGAAGAAGACCAGGCGCTAGGCACCCCCCACCTGACAAGGGAACACAGAGAGAAGAGGCCCTCCACACTCACCCTCTAGTTGCAGGTGCTTCTCTCCCTGCAGTGGAGATCATCAGCAGTCTAGCAGGGGACACCGTCAAGGTGGGAACAGGAGGGTCCTTCAGTTTTGCCGTCGACGCCATCCCTGCATCCTCTCCCTGCGACTGGAGAGCTGCCCTGGGCATGGACCACTGGATGAGGGGTGGAGGCTGAGTTGTCAGGGAGGAGGGGTGCTGAGACAACTGGCGGCGTGACAAGGCTCGTTTAGCCGCCCACAGCTTCCAATGCACTGCACAGCGCCGGGCTCGCTGAAGGGTTGTGGACGCGCTCTGTGAAAACCACACTGGTAGTTAAAAAGCTTATTCCCTATTACAGAAAAACTATCGCTGTAGGGTTGTGGACATGCTGTGTAAAAACCACTCTAGTAGTTAAAAAGCTTATTCACTATTACAGAAAAACTATCGCTGTAGGGTTGTGGACATGCTGTGTAAAAACCATTTCAGTAGTTAAAAAGCTTATTCACTATTACAGAAAAAACTATCGCTGTAGGGTTGTGGACATGCTGTGTAAAAACCACTCTAGTAGTTAAAAAGCTTATTCACTATTACAGAAAAACTATCGCTGTAGGGTTGTGGACATGCTGTGTAAAAACCACTCTAGTAGTTAAAAAGCTTATTCACTATTACAGAAAAACTATCGCTGTAGGTTGTGGACATGCTGGTAAAAACCACTCTGGTATTAAAAAGCTTATTCACTATTACAGAAAAACTATCGCTGTAGGGTTGTGACATGCTGTGTAAAAACCACTCTGGTAGTTAAAAAGCTATTCACTATTACAGAAAAACTACGCTGTAGGGTTGTGGACATGCTGTGTAAAAACCACTCTGGTAGTTAAAAAGCTTATTCACTATACAGAAAAACTATCGCTGTAGGGTTGTGGACACGCTGTGTAAAAACCACTCTGGTAGTTAAAAAGCTTATTCACTATTACAGAAAAACTATCGCTGTAGGGTTGTGGACACGCTGTGTAAAAACCACTCTGGTAGTTAAAAAGCTTATTCACTATTACAGAAAAACTATCGCTGTAGGGTTGTGGACATGCTGTGTAAAAACCACTCTGGTAGTTAAAAAGCTTATTCACTATTACAGAAAAACTATCGCTGTAGGGTTGTGGACACGCTGTGTAAAAACCACTCTGGTAGTTAAAAAGCTTATTCACTATTACAGAAAAACTATCGCTGTAGGGTTGTGGACACGCTGTGTAAAAACCACTCTGGTACTAAGCTTCCTCAACTCATCAAAGTTTATTCACTATTACAGAAAAACTTTATCGTTTCCTGGTTCACCACTGGTGAGATTTCTGCGTATGCAACTGTTTTCCCTCTACTATTAAGGTAACTGCATTCTGATTTGGGGGATACAGTTGGGAATTGAACCTTCCAATTTTGCCACGACAGAAGGGAGGTACGTCCCTGCTCTTTCCGATTTTCAACTGCCATGGGTTCTTTTGACATGCACAAGTCTGTAAGCACACGGGTCTGACTGGTTTAGAGTTTCCTCTGAAAGACTAGACATTCAGTTCGATTTTACTGTCAAACTGGGAAGAAAGGGCAAGGCTAGGAATCAAACCCAGAACTTCACTGCATACTTGTTAGGAAGGCGAATGTCTCAACCATCCTACCACCTTCCTCCTTGAGAGCATACATAAAAGAACTAAAACAAAATAATTTTCTAAAAGCCATTTCATTATCATACAGATATTGTTTCCATTATCTATGTTTGGCTGCAGTGCTTAAGCAGTCAGATTAGTCATGGAAAACAATAAGCTGGACTGCTGAAATCTCCACTCTAAACATGAAACAACGCAGTAAAGCAAACAGCAACAACTTTCACCTATGCATCCTCTTCCACACAATGATATATAAGCTATGTACAGACGCAAATGTGTCACACCCACATACAACCACATACACACTGCACATTATCCCCTCACATCTGCATGAACCTTAACACCGCTAACTGACCAGCATAAACTCAGACAACAGAGGTGCATTGGCGGTCAAGCAATAACACAGCTGTCTAAAAAACAACAACAACCAAACAAAAGTCTTGGCTTTGATTCCTGTTCAAACCCTGACTTTTATCCCCATCCACTATACCATGAGTGGTGGTCTGAGTGTTAGTCTTTTCGATGGGATGACAAACTGAAACCCATTTCCAACATGTTATTTGGTTGTCCTTGGCAAAACCTCTGTGATAAAAAAGGCCATTCTCACAAGGAAACAAAACCACACAAAGACAAGAATCACAATGAAAACATTGGGTGGTGCTGCACTGATTGTGACAACCTCCATAGTGACAGCAACCCTGAAATTAACACAGAGAAATCTTCTGTGACTGAAAGCCATCTTTATACAATCCAATCCAAGACAAGACAATAACAATAATAATAATAATAAATGGAATTTAAATAGCACTTCATCTTGCAAAAACAATACAACACAACACAATACAATAATAGACAGTACAACACAGAACAGAACATAAAATACCTCTAGCTGCTGCTGTGTGTCTAGTACAACACAGAACACAAAATACCTCTAGCTGCTGCTGTGTGGCTAGTACAACACAGAACACAAAAGACCTCTAACTGTTGCTGTGTGGCTAGTACAACACAGAACACAAAATACCTCTAGCTGCTGCTGTGTGGCTAGTACAACACAGACCAGAACACAAAATACCTCTAGCTGCTGCTGTGTGGCTAGTACAACACAGAACAGAACATAACACAAAATACCTCTAGCTGCTGCTGTGTGGCTAGTACAACACAGACCATAACACAAAATACCTCTAGCTGCTGCTGTGTGGCTAGTACAACACAGAACAGAACATAACACAAAATACCTCTAGCTGCTGCTGTGTGGCTAGTACAACACAGAACACAAAATACCTCTAGCTGCTGCTGTGTGGCTAGTACAACACAGAACATAACACAAAATACCTCTATCTGCTGCTGTGTGGCTAGTACAACACAGAACAAACACAAAATACCTCTAGCTGCTGCTGTGTGGCTAGTACAACACAGAACAGAACACAAAATACCTCTAGCTGCTGCTGTGTGGCTAGTACAACACAGAACATAACACAAAATACCTCTAGCTGCTGCTGTGTGGCTAGTACAACACGTAACATAACGCAAAATACCTCTACCTGCTGCTGTGTGGCTAGTACAACACAGAACAGAACAGAACACAAAATACCTCTAGCTGCTGCTGTGTGGCTAGTACAACACACAGAACACAAAATACCTCTAGCTGCTGCTGTGTGGCTAGTACATCACAGAACACAAAGTACCTCTAGCTGCTGCTGTGTGGCTAGTACAACACAGAACACAAAGTACCTCTAGCTGCTGCTGTGTGGCTAGTACATCACAGAACACAAAGTACCTCTAGCTGCTGCTGTGTGGCTAGGTGCATTCTGGACTCGGCCAGGGCCCCGGCCACTTTCACCCACTGACCGGCCCCCTGTTTCACCAGACGCACGCGCCTGTTCTCCAAGGCAGAGGCGGTTCGGTTCTTCTTGTGCTTGCTGGACTCCTTGTACAGGAACCAGGCCTGAAGCACCTGTTCAGGACAGGGCAAAACAAAAGATTATTATCTGCAACGTTTCCAAAGTCACATTCATTTTGACTCAACCATACCTTCAGTCAGTCAGAGAGACATAGTCAAGTGTTTGATTCGACTTTTTTGAGTGTGCTCCTCGGCTAAAGCTCCATGGTTCATCAATGGTAAGATTTTTGCATATACCACTGGTTTTTTCCCCCTCCCCACACCATCAGCGCTGTGTTCCACTTCAAACCAACATTTCATCAACTGGCTGCGCCCCCCTCCCCCACCCCATCCCTCCCTCATCACCTTTCTCTGCAGAACCAGGCTCCAGTGCCACAGGGCCAGGCCGCTCCTCTCCCTCTCCTCCACCCAGTCCCCCAGCCGCTTCTTCCACAGCAGGTAGTACCTGGCTGTCAGCACCACCGACTGGAACGACAGGCTCTGGCGCCGCAGCAACTGGAAGAGAACCACAGTGTCAAAGAGCAGCAACTGGAAGAGAACCACAGTGTCAAAGAGCAGCAACTGGAAGAGAACCGCAGTGTCAAAGAGCAGCAACTGGAAGAGAACCGCAGTGTCAAAGAGCAGCAACTGGAAGAGAAGAGAACCGCAGTGTCAAAGAGCAGCAACTGGAAGAGAACCGCAGTGTCAAAGAGCAGCAACTGGAAGAGAACCGCAGTGTCAAAGAGCAGCAACTGGAAGAGAACCGCAGTGTCAAAGAGCAGCAACTGGAAGAGAACCGCAGTGTCAAAGAGCAGCAACTGGAAGAGAACCGCAGTGTCAAAGAGCAGCAACTGGAAAGAACCGCAGTGTCAAAGCAGCAACTGGAAAGAAAATCGCAGTGCAAAGAGCACAACCTGGAAGAGAACCGCAGTGGCAAAGAGCAGCAACTGGAAGAGAACCGCCGTGTCAAAGAGCAGCAACTGGAAGAGAACCGCCGTGTCAAAGAGCAGCAACTGGAAGAGAACCGCCGTGTCAAAGAGCAGCAACTGGAAGAGAACCGCCGTGTCAAAGAGCAGCAACTGGAAGAGAACCGCCGTGTCAAAGAGCAGCAACGGGAAGAGAACCACAGAGTCAAAGAGCAGCAACTGGAAGAGAACCACAGTGTCAAAGAGCAGCAACTGGAAGAGAACCACAGTGTCAAAGAGCAGCAACTGGAAGAGAACCACAGTGTCAAAGAGCAGCAACTGGAAGAGAACCACAGTGTCAAAGAGCAGCAACTGGAAGAGAACCACAGAGTCAAAGAGCAGCAACTGGAAGAGAACCACAGTGTCAAAGAGCAGCAACTGGAAGAGAACCGCCGTGTCAAAGAGCAGCAACTGGAAGAATAGGTTGAATGCAAGTGCTTTGATTTGTTTTTGCAAGATATAGCGCTGTATCAATTCCATATATTATTATTATCATTATTATTAATTGTACGAGTTGTGTTATGGTTTCTTGGATTTTGCTGCTGAATATGAAATTTTTTCAGGATGAATTTCATTTTGGTGCACCGTCCACTTTTTCTCTTGTCAGATTTTCGCAGGACGTGTTTTCCTTATTGATGAGTTAGTTTTGAAGCTGTGGCATGACTGTAATTTACCATCTTGTTTTTGGTGGGAGGGGGGATGGGGAGGGGTTATAAGTAACTGTTAGCTATAAAGGATTTTTTGTCCTAGGAGTTTCTCAAGCACTCGTTTTAGGTTAAGACACATTATCTTGCCTGAGTTTGTAAAAAATATGACATACTTCAAACTTCAGTTTACAATAATTTCTGAAAAACTAATATTTAATAATAATAATAAATGGAACTTATATAGCGCTATATCTTGCAAAGACAAATCAAAGCGCATGCATTCAACCTAATCTTACACAGTCATGCACAAACATTCAAGGTATGATCATTAAGGGGGAGAGTAGGGGGGATAACCTATGAAATGTTCAACTATGGACTGACAATGGTTCGATGGCATACAAAAGTATGTCAAACACAAACTCACATGAATATATTACACATACATACATTTATGTCTCTCACACACACACGTATGTCTCACATACACACACACACACATACACACACCTATAAAGAGACAGAGGCATGCAAACTTATAACACTTTTTTAACAAGGACTTCTCAGTTTATCAACAGATAATCTAACAAACCCACACAACGAAGGCAAGGCAAACGACAAAGACAGGTACCTGTTTGCGAATGGCGTTGGCATGGTAGAGCTGCCAGCGGCGTATGACGTTGGTCATAATGTTGTGCTCATGGTGGATGGTGGCCCTCTCTGCCTTCAGCCTCTGCACCACAGCTCGGTCCTTGGCCTGTCTGCCAGGAGTGCAGGTAGATGCGCAGGGTGCCTGATCACACACCATCACCAAAGTCAGATGCCAGGCTAGTTCTCAGCATCGGGTGAGATCGCCTATTTCTTATTCCTGATCCAGGCACAAATATAAACTTGTACACACAAATATAATAATAATAATAATAATAATAATGTATGGAATTTATATTGCGCTGAATCTTGTAAAGCAACAAATCAAAGCAGATTAGCTTTAAAAAAAAGAGAGTACACATATATGGGAGTTTAAAGCGCTTCATAAGCACAGGGTGTATTTATTTTGCACACAAAAACAAATCAGTGGGTGGTGGTAAGTTCCACAGACACATTTTGTCATCTATCAATATCATCATCAGCCACAGCAGAATGTTGTACATGCAAAAAATCTCCTCAACAAACTAAAAACCAAACCAAACCAAACAATGAATACAAAACACATATATACGTAGTTTATAAAAAATAATATATATATATATATAATATATATATATATATATATATATATATATATATATAATTGTCTTGATAAAAACCCACAATTCTGCTGGGCACCACTCCCTTCAAGCATACAGTTGAGGTAAAATAGTAAAATGGCAATAAAAACACGACTGTGTTCAGCTTCATTTCTCCTTTTATTTAGGTCAGCAAATTTTTGCTATATATATATATATATATATTCATCGCGACACACAAACACTGCCCACAGTATGTGAATCACTATACCAGAAACAGGCTGTTTTTCCTGTACAGGTGTTGCCTGGTCCCTTCCCTGTCCCACACATTGGTGCCCACACACTAACAGGTGCAGCAGCTGCCCTGTGTGGCTGGCACAGCTCCAAGAGACGCACCAAGGAATGGTAATTCTGAACAATGACGCTACATCTATTTCTCTTTTTTGTGTGTGTTGACAAAACTTTCCTTATTGTTGAATATGTTTGCCTGCAGTATTTGGCATGGGGCAGAAAAATGTGACAGTCAGTCTCTTCTTTTTCTCCTCCCTCTTCCTTAATGATGACTCAGACTGGTTATGTCTGTGTTTCCACAAGCCACAGAGAAAGCCATACCAAGTCTGTATTTAACATAAACTGGCAAATAGGAACACAACCCTTACTCTCAAGCCCCCAGGCTTAATCTAGATGTTACCAAGCAACTTGAAAGACCAACAGAGATCAAAGCCCTACCAGCTGCACCCACAGAAGCAAATTTACTCACACAGACGAAGGTGCTCTCTGGTCTCCTCCACTAAGCCCTCAGTCTGTGACTTCTTGTAGGCATGAACTGCAGCGAACCTTCGCCATGTCTGCAACACCTGCAAAGCAGCACAGTACCTATGAATGCACTGTCATCTGCTCCACAACCTTTATTTACTATATACCCTGTACCAATTTCATATCAGCAAGATTACTCAGGCTTTGAAATAAACAGATGTCCCCCCACAAAAATCAGGGTTTTTGTGGGTTGCTGTTGTTTTTTATACAGCAATCTAGGGTTTTTGTGGGTTGCTGTTGTTTTTTTTACAGCAATCTAAGTATTTGAAAAAGAGTCCATTTTTATCATTATCATCTTGAACACAAAATACTAATAGAAATTAAGTATGTTTTAATTCTCAATGCACTCTTCTTTCAGGTTTTGGTCAGAAAAGCATTACAAAACTGTACTAGGTAGTATTCTACTGTTCTATTATACTTACTCTGAACACTAAGTCTACACTTCAAAAACAAGCTAGATTTAAGATATAAGAATGTAATAATCATAATTCTGAATATGAAAAAACAAGCTAAATATATAGAACATCAAGTTCTACTCTACTATACTATTCTTGATCTGAATAAAAAAAAATGTTTTTTTAAACCCAACTGTATGGTAATATGAATCTTTAAAAGTCAACCCACACAAGGCCATGCAGACAATACACATTTTGTATTCCAGTTCTACCATCCCAATCTTCTTCTTCCTTTTTTGTCATGTTTCTCCCAGGGGAGGTTTGACATTGATGAGCCTTCTCCATCTCTCTCTGTTTTGAGCTTCCTCCTTATTTATGCCCCTTTCTCTAAGATCAACTGCAATACAGGCAGCCCAGGTCTTGCTAGGTCTTCCCTTTGGTCTCTTTCCATCTACTACGAAGTTCATTGCTCTTTTTATGATGTGGTGGTCTGCTTTCCGTTGAACGTGCCCAAACCAGCACAGTCTATTGCTACTAGCTACAGACTTCAGATCATTAACTTTGCACATTCTCCAATCTACCATCCCAATCATAAACACAAAATCTACTCATCAAGGCTGCAAAGTTGTCTTTAGAAGCAGTGTTGAAAACCATTCAAGTTTTGTGGTTTTGAGCTTCACCAAGACCATGTTTGTCCAGGACATGGGGTCCTACCTTGGCGAGGAGATGCCTGTTGAAGTGGACAGCAGCTGCCTGGTCGTACTGTCTGTCCTCTTTCTGTCTCTGGCAGTTCTCTCGCCAGGTTTCAAAGGCCCACCTGTGAGGATCACATCCAATACTGCATTAAAGCCACTCATGCCAAATATGTTCTTTTTCCCTCATGTATCCATTTAGTGTGAATTTTTTTTTTAAAGCACAATGTATGATATCGAAAGCTTTTGCTTAAAATAAGAGCACTAGTATTAAAACAATGTAGACTTAGTTTGAATCTGTATGCATATGTAAACATTGGGGGCAAGATAGCCTAGTGATGAATTTGAATGAATTACGGTGGATCGGTGGTCTAGAGGTAACGCGCCTGTCTAGAAAGCGAAAAGTCCGGGTCTGAAGTGTGCGGCGGTTCGTACCCCGTTTGGACCGGAAATTTTTCCCCCATCCATTAGACCATGAGTGGTGGTCTGGGCGCTAGTCTTTCGGATGAGACGATAAACCGAGTCCCGTGTGTTACACGTAATTATTTAGCGCACGTAAAAAAAACCCACGGCAACAAGAGAGTTGTCCCTGGCAAAATTCTTAGAAAAAGCCACTCTGATAGGGAAACAAATACAGCTGCAGAAAAAAAAAAAAAAAAAAAAAAAAAAGGGTGAAAGGGTGGCGCAGCGCTAAGTGGCGACGCGTTCTCCCGCTCTCCCCGGGGAGAGCAGCCCGAATTTCACAGAGAGAAATCTGCCATGACTTAAAGTGGTATGAAATAAAATCTGAGCGCTTTGATTTGTTGCTTTACAAGATTCAGCGCTATATAAATTCCATACATTATTATTATTATTATGAAAGCATTGAACTCATGGTCTGGTGTAACTGAAGGCAAAGGTTTTGAGTTTCCACTGAACTATACATTCAAAGGATTTTTACCCTGAAGTTATCACTGATGCTGGCTGAGTTCTACTGACTGAAAGTTCTTCAAACAACACTATAAACCAAAGCCCTGTGCTCCAACACACGCATAACATCTTGCACACACACACAAAAACCCATTCCCTTATGTAGAAGAGTAGGCCAGCTATGGCTGTTGGTATGGATGATATAAACATACCCAGCATGCACTTTGCAGCCTGGAGATGGATGGGTTCAACCAGTTTCAACTTACCCATGACACACTGCCTGAAAAATTCTCTGCAGTGCCACAATGACTCTTTAAGGAGTTCAGGATGAAACCAAGTCATGGCATGTACATGTACATACAAAAATAGGTTTTTTCATTTTAAGACAGGTCAGTCATATACAACATCAACCTTTCTTTCCCCCTGCACTTTCAGAAACCTTCAACAATTGTTTTCTCTACTAGTTCTGCATGTCATTCCAGAGTCTCTAAACCCATACCCATACGGGGGGGACGGGATAGCGTAGTGGTTAGAACATTGCGCTCGCAATCTGACGACCCGGGTTCAATTCCCGTTCAAGGGGATATTTTCCTCTGGGGTTAACATCAGTGCTGACTCCATTCTCCCCAAAAGTCCTTTGGATGAGACGATAAACCGAGGCCCCGTGTGCGAATGCATGCAGAACATCTTGCGCACATGTTAAATCCTGTTCCGCTTTTCGTAAGAGTAGGCCATTGTGTGCCGGTGGGAACAGATGACAGAATGTACAAAAACGCATACACACTGGGACTGGATGTAAAAAAGCACATAAGTGCTTATTCCATTATCCTCAATATAAAAGAATCAAATTAAATAAAATTAAAATAAAAATAAAATAAATCTCCGCCACATCCCCCAGAGACAGGACAGAAGAGGTCACAGTCACCCTGCAGTGGGTGGCCTCCCTCCCCTACCTGAGGGTCTGCCGACCCTTGGCACGGTGCTTCACGCTGGCGGCGGCACTGACAGACTTGCTCATGCCCACATACGTCTTCCAGGCCACCACACTCCTGCGGCATGCCCTCTGGTAAAAGTGGCGGTGTGCTCGTGCCTGCAGGATGTGCTTCTGTCGCTGAAGGTGAACATACTGAAACATAAATCAACGCCGCAAGTCCGGTTTGTTTTATAGACATTCTCTGGCACGTCACAACCAACAGATTTTTTCCCTGTTGAATAAATATATTATATTCAAGCGTTGGGAAAAGTGGCTACAAGCAGAAGATGAAATCAATGAGATAAATAAAAACAAACTGATTTACATGACAGAGAGAAATGAAGGAGCATTTTCTACTTGGTGGCCCTCTGAATGATGGACAAACAAATAATACAAACACACTCTCAAAAACCACAAAAATGTTAAAAAGACATTTGTCTTTTGGTAAACGGATTTGACTGTTTAAAACCTTTCCACAGCCGCAACTTTTGCAACGAACAAAAGAAGAAAAAAGATTGGGGTCTAAGGGCTACCCAAACCTTAAGGAGTGGCTTTTTTCTTCTTTCTCATCTCCACTGGGAGTTGCTGGGTTCTGCACAGAAGAGCTGTTCATGAATTTCCTTCACTTATGTTGGTTATGTGCCAAAGACTTGATCTCTGCTAATAGTTTTCATGTCCTTTGTAAAATTTTAAGATGTCACAGACTTTCAAATCAGCTCTCTTCTTGTGTTAATCTATGTCAAATGCATTCTTAAATTTTTTCCCCCCCTAGAATGACCAAAATGTGAATGAATAATCTCTCATTTTCCATCACACACATTCACAAACACCTTACTGCTGTGCATACTTTCAACCTAACCTATCAAGTTAAAAGCCTCTCAGTTCTTCTGATACCATTCCCTGAATCACACTTTTACTGACACTGTCGTACCTGTCTCCAAGCAGTCATGGATCGTTTCAACACCGCCAAGTACCAGTGACGTACAGACTTCACTTGGTCTTCAGCGCTGTAACAACAAAACAAGGCCTGAGTAAATACACATCTTCTTCTTTTATAACTCCCCTCTCCATCTTGACCTCTCCCCCACCCATCCCCTCTATCTCTCCCTCTCTCTTTGTCTCTTCCTCTCTTTCTTTCCTTCTCGACTTACTGTCTCATGAGAAAACTATTTGTTTTTCTACTGATTATATCCCTTTTATACTGCATATGGTCCCTTTGCACTGTATTTTTCCATATTCTTTGCTTTGGTTTGCTGAGTCATGTTCCCACACCCCTTCCTTCAGGATATTGGATTATAGAATGAATAAACCATCTGCATATCTCTTCACCACTCCCCTTCCCCTTCTCTTTCTTTTGCTTCTTCCCTCTCTCTTTGTTTTCCTGACCTACTTTCCTCATTCTGAAGCTTAAGTCAATACTACCAAGCATTTGTTTGGTTGTGCATTGCTACAAATCATGTTTTCCAACATATCAGACTATTTTTGAATCAGCGGTCACTTGTTTCACTGTTTCAGTAGGAACAGTGGAGTACATACATGGCAGAGTCGATGAATATGAACACCCTCGGGTGGAAATCTGATCTGGGTTAGACATTTAACTTCAAATAAAACTGGTAAATCCTTTCCTTAACTTCAAAATCTACAATCAAACACCAAGGTTTTGGAGAGCAGACATAAACATACAAAACACACACACACTCACACACATACACACACAAGTTCTCTCTCTCTCTCTCTCACACACACATTGTGTGCCAGTGGGAACAGATGACAAAATGTACAAAATTGCATACACACAGGGACTGGATGAAAAAAAAGCACATGAGTACTTATTCCATTATCCTTGAAATAAAAGAATTTAAAAAATAAAAGAATAAAAACACACACACACACTCACTCACTCACTCAATCTCAAACCGCATACACACGGGGACTGGATGTAAAAAAGCAATAAGTGCTTATTCCATTATCCTTGATATAAAAGAATAAATAAATAGATAAATAAATAAATCTCACATTCACACACACACACACAGGTCACAGGTACACATTTTTGCTCCATCCTTGCAGACAATACTTTAGCTGTCAGACGTTGTTCAGCCAGCAGCACGGAGTGCCTCATTCCCAGACCTTACCCTTTCCGGAGTTCCCGGACATGGCCACACCAGGCCAGGAGGTGTGAGCGACACAGCGTGGACCTGTAGTGCTCCTCTGCATCCGCCTGGAAAGGCACACACAACACGGGCAATGCACTCCTCATCTACTTCAGCAGTGAGGCCTGTCTCAGGTCAATCGGTCAACATCATCTCTTTTCCTGTTTACTGGAGGTGCGGCTACCTGAGGAGGGATAGGCTCCACCAGAGCTTAATTACTTGCCCAGGAAACATTGCCTTAAAAATCTCAGTGCTGTACCCCAAGGACTCCTCCTCAAGGGGTTAAACGAGAAGTCAGTCAGTAATCAGTCAGTATCAGTCAGCGAGCCACCCAGCAAGCCAGCCAGCCAGTTAGTCAAGAATACATGTTAACTGTTCTATGGTAATTGCTTTCAAAACATTGAATATCAAACTTAAAACATGATATCACAGAAACTGAGTTGCATTATATTTTATAGAGGAAAGAGAGGAAATGTTTTCCTGTATGCATATATACTATAGGGGACAGGATAGCTCAGTGGTCGGAGCACTCGCTTTCCCCCAGCCAAGTTAGGCAGCGTCGAGCGTGGTTATCAGTTGGATGGGTGACCGTTTGCGCGCCTTGGCTTCAGTACAGTTCCCCAGTTCACCCAGCTGTAAATGGATACCTGCCCTCTTCAGGGTCAGGGAAGGTAAAGCAGCGAGGGAGAGGAGATGGGCGCCGCCCTCAATATGCTGGCCCTAGAGAAGTGAGGTCTCTGACGCCTCGCTCCCCTACGACCTTATAGGTTATGGGACTCCTTTACCTTTTACCTTTATATATACTGTAAACAGGGACAGACTTACACCCCCCCCCCCCCACCACACATTCACTCATAAATATCTATGTGTGTGGTGGGTGTGAGAGTATGTCTGTGTTTGTGTGTACCTACTAAAGAAATGCTACACTTTTTTTTTTTATATCACTAACTGAAGCACTATATTCAAAGTTTTCTTTTCCCTGTTTTTTCTTTCTTTCTACCTAAAGAAAAAAAAAAAAAGGGGTGGCGCTGCTCTTGTGGCGACGTGCTCTCCCCGGGGAGAGCAGCCCGAATTTCACGCAGAGAAATCTCGTGACTTAAAGTGGTATAAATAAATAAATAAATAAATAAATAATCACTACTACACAGATATAACAGACAAATAAAATAATAATCAATACATCACAACCAAAACAGTTTTTGTTTTTTTTGATGCCTCATCTGTGACATTCCTATCCTGCTGTTCCCACGCCCCTCATTTTAATCTCTCCACCCCAGCTATACCTTGATTCCTCATGTAGCATCTTCAGAGTCCATAGGGAGCCCATCAATGTCAGGCCACCAGCCAGAGGGGCCCTGCATTGCTGCTGGGTCACTTTGGTGGTGTTCAGTGGTGCCTGTTCTGATCTGACATAAACCTACTAAGCCCCCTGTTGACGACAGTAATAGCTCAGTTGTGGACTGATGTGCCCACCTGGAGGTGGTAACCACCACAACATCCTCCAACAACTTTCTCCCACAAATCTTCAACTCCAAAGGCTTTGACTCAAACTCACCAGATGTTGGGGAAACCAAAATTGAGGTCATCAGAGACCAGTGCTGCTGGGGCCACAGAATCAGACTTGTTTCTTATTACATGATGATCATTGGTGATGAGGATGATGTAATGATGCTGCATGGAAGTGCATGTGCACTGAGAATATTTGACAGAGCTGTACTCAATGCTTCCTATCATAATATATCTCCACATAAACTGGGCCCAAGAGATACAGACACCTGCAGTGTTGGTCAGGTAATTCAAGCAACACTTTCAAAATTGTATCAATAAAGTGGATGAAGCTCAACTATGAGGTCTAAGTCTTCCCAATGCACCCATATCAAACTTGATCTGGGTAGGAACTGGCTGAGTAACCAAAAAGTCCCTATGACTCTCATAGGATTCGAATCGACAATCTTCCAGTCAGACCCAAGGCACTATCCACTGCACCAGGACAGCTGGTATCTAAGTAGGTGTTACCTCTTTTTCCTTCTCCTGCACCACCATGATCAGAGCGGCTCTCCAGCGCTGGAAGAACGAGTGGACCACCACACCCTCATGATGCAGGATTGCCTGAACACACACACAGGAATTTCAATATGCAAGCTCTTTATATACCAGTCATATACAAACATTCCTAACTAGCTATATTAGTTTCTCAATGGTCTTCTTCAAGGAGCCAGATACTAAGCTCATCATAAATTTACTACTGCATATAAACATATGCATCCCTGCTTTGTCTAACGGCATCCAGAAATTCTATGATTGCACAAAAACTGACACTGAGAATGCAGCCAAATCACATTGATTCTATACCCAATTATCATGCGTTTAAATGGACACACACACACCTATCCACTTACACTTCCCCACCCCTCACCCTCACTGCACACACAAAAAGAGAACCACAGACCAAGAATGTGCCCTGCAATCCTGATCTCATTGCTGATTTTGTCTCCCCTATACACAGTTCTAGACACACAACAGTACATTCACTTCAACTGACAATGTCATGTGAATAACAGAAACAAGCTAAACGGGCTGTACAGATAATAACATGGACAGAAAAGTAGTAGGTGAAAGCTCATAAGAACCCCATAAAAACAAAGAGACAAAAAGCAGCAGCATTGACCAACCATGCGCTGCTGAAGTCTGACATCCTTGCTGTGTGTGTAGGCCTGGTTCCAGGTGGAGAATGCCCTGATCAGCACACTTTCCCTGAAACCAAACAGTCACAGATTTGTTTATGAGGCTTTTTTGTTTTTTGTAAGTCAGCAACAATTCTGAAGTATACTAATGGTGAGATTTTTGCATGTGCAACCATCTTTGTCCATCATTAAGGTAACCACTTTCCGATTCAGGAATTGATGTCTAATCACAACACCAGCGTGTGTGTGTTTTAAAAATTTCTTAAATATTTTGTGTCATCCGTTCTTACTGGCATGAATGACCTACTCTTCCAAAAGGCAGAACAAGTTTTAACCTGTGTGCAAGACATTCTGCCAGTGTTCATACATATATGTTTATATGAAAAACTTAATCCCTGACTCTGCTTAAACTTTAAAAAATGCAACAAAAACAAACCTAAATGATGTGAGTGCGTATGTGTGCGTGAATGTGCATATGTGTAGTTGGTTACAGATTACATCTACCACCCTAAAGATATGTTTCTGTCCGACCCTAGAAAAACACACAATAGCACTAAAGACACCTATTTCACAGCTGACCTGAGGAATTCTGCAGCTTTTTCCTTGTTGTGTCGATGTGTTTTCCTCATCTGGACAAAGACCTTCACGCGGAACAGGCAGTATGGTGCCATGCGCAGGTAGTAGTGGGTGTCTGCCCTCACGTACTGAGCCTGGGAAAGAGGTGCACACATTTCATGAAATGCCGTCATGACATCAGCATCAGTACGTTGTTGCCAAAGAACCACAGTAATATTGAAACTACAGAATCTTTACCAAATTATAATAATAATAGTAATAATAATAATAATAATAATAATGATAATATATCAAATTTGTACAGTGCTGAATCTTGTAAAGCAAATCTATTAAAGCGCTTGCATTCAAAACATTCACACGCATGCAATTGTTCACAAAAGATTGACAGATTTTAAATTCACACACACACACCAAATCTTGCTGATGAAATCACATACAAATAAAAATTTTACAAACTTTCCAAAAAAAAAGAAAAAACCCCAGATTCGGGGTCTGTGAAGCTTGAAAGATCCCATCAAAAAGGTCTGTTTTTTCATAAATATCATAATCCCCAATACTCACAGCCTCAGACTATAAAGGGAAAGTATCTCCAAGGCACTGAAGGACACAAAGGGAATGTTCTACTTCTTTCATTTAAAAGTAAACATGTAACAGTGTTGGTGTACATGTGTAAGCACAGGCCTAGCTCTGTATTTTGGGTTTTTTTCATTTTGGTCCTCAGACAGAGCTTTAATGTTCACCAATGGAGCGACTTTTGTGTATGCCACCATTTTTACCCACCATTAAGGTAGCCACATTGTAACTTTGGCGATGATGCTTAAACATGACACTAATGTGCATGTGTTTTATAAAAAAAAAAGTTTTAATCTGTCATCCATTCTTACTGGCACACAATGGCCTACTCTTCCGAAAGTCAACACAGGTTTAATCGTGTGCAAAAGATGTTCTGCATGCATAGGCTATTCCCCACCACCACCACCCTAGGGCCTCTGTATGTGCATGAGCAAATGTATGTAAGTGTATGTGCATGTGCGTGCGTCTATGTGTGTGGTGTGTATGTGTGTGCTTGTGTGTGTGTGCTTGTGTCTTTGAGTACACAAGTATACATGTGTGTGCATATACATTCATACATATATGCATACACACACACACACACACACACTTGTATGCCTGCATGCATGGCAGTACAGGAATGGTTTACGTTTGCAACAGTACTGCACAAGTGCGCAAGTGAATATATCAAAGAAACACACAGAAAGCAACAAGAGAGAAACTGTGCCTGCATGTGCACATCACTCATTCTGTTTCCTTCTCCTGTTTCCCTAATAAGAGACAACTTACTTTTCGTCTGTCCCGCCACTGTTTGTACAACAGCATCTGCTGGAATGCTTTCGACAGGATAACTTGCCTGAAAAACAAAAGCAATGGGCATCATGACTCTTCATCATCTGGAAAAAAAAAATGATTACTTTTCTCACAGAAACACGATTACCCTTTCTTTTCTTTTAAAGCCAAGTATTTACTTTATCCTCTACATATAATTATGATTACCTCTACTTTCTAACACCCCCCCAACCCCCAACAAAAAAAGGAAGAAAAAAAGAAAAAGAATAAAAAAGAAAAAATCTGTTATCAACTAAAACCTCAATGCCTTTCAGTGACCTTTAAAATAAACAAAAGAAGATAAAGAATAAAAACAAACAAACAAACCCCCCACCAACAATGGTTTAACTGACAATACATTCTTTTCTTTCACAATTTTCATTACAATCACCAAGTTCTGACTAACATAACCACACTTTTTCCTACATCCACTATGAACAGTGCCTGACTTTCTTTCAAATTAAATCTCTGTTCACATACGCGTGAAAGGTGACATTTCTCTAATGCTTAAATTATTAATTTTCCCAGCTTCTCAAGAATACCAGAATTTCCTTCTTGAAAAACCAAATAGGTTACATGGAAGATCTTCATAAAGAAATTATATACAGATCTACACACGAGTTTTACATACACACACTGCACACTTACCAAACATTCAGTAATTCTGACAAGCATAGCGGAACTACAGATAATGAAATCTACTGAGGCAGATCAACAACTGATCCTCATGAACAGGTCCTGGATGGCAGCTTAAAATGTAGTCATGCCACATAGCATACGGTCAATTTTCTACGTGAATATAACTCAGAATAGTTCAGTGTTCTCAACTTTAGCATCTCCACAAAAGAAAAAGAAAACTAACAATACTTAAAGTCAACATCATCTAGACTGCAACTGTTCCTTTCCCAAAACTGAGTGGAAACTGACACCATAGCTGATCCGTCAATCTACAGAAATGGCCCAACCTGTAGTGTGTCCTGGCTTTGGCAGTTTGCAGGTACTGTTGGTCTTCTTCCCGCTCTTCCAGTCGATCCTGCCACACCGCAAACACCCATCGCTCCACCTGCACACAGTGCTCAGGTCTGACTGGCTGTGCTTTTGCTCATAAGCTTTTTGTTTCTGCTGACCACATGTATGCATGCATCGCATACCCATCCTGCACACTTATGCGTGCCATATACACCATGCACAAATACATACTCACACACACGTATGCATGAACGTATGCATATGCATGCGCACACACACACACCCCTACCTGTGTCTGTCTGAGCTGATCTGCCATGTTCTCCCTCATGACCTTGATGCGACGCTGAACCACACACAGCCGGAAAGCATTCAGACCTAGGCTCTGAAACCACCATACAACAGGGCATAAACTTGACAGGTAAGATAAGATGAGCAGAATATATACACTGTATCAAACATGGTGAAGACAGTATGGTGTGTGTGTGTGTGTGTGTGTGTGTGTGTGCGTGTGTGTGCATGTGTGATGCATGTGTGCATGCATGCTTGTTTGTGCGTATGAGTAAGCATGTGTTCATTTGCACATTCCTGTGTGCATATGCATGTGAGCTTTTAGGCATGTCTATCCATATTTCAAACATAAGGAAAACATACATGTACTGTAGGCAAAAGTATCTGCAGTTATTCAATCTTCAAACTAGCATTTAACAGAAACTAAAACATATGTCAGCCATCCTGGTGGAGTAGTGAGAGCAGTGAGATCATGAGTTCAGTCCCCTCTAAGAGTAGGTACCAGGGAGACTTTACCAACTCTGTCCAACTCCTGACCACAGTTGACGATGTTTTGAGTTTCATAGGAAAACTGGGAATACACAGCCAAATGCCTTCCACATTGCAGATGCAAATTTGAGAGCTCTGCCCAAATGACCTGATTAACACTGCAGGTATCTGTATCTGTCCAATCTAACTTACAACACAGCCTGGTCACACATACCATCCAAAATCTAGATAGACCTCCACAGCATCACCAATATCATCCTCATATCAAAAACACTCATCAGGCAACACCTAAACTTACCTCCACTTAAGCGATCCTATATGCTCTGACATATGATGATCTCAATAGGTCAACGACTTTCCCTCTTCTTCCCTGATTTAACCTGTGTTGTATTCATACTAGTCTACAGAGCTTGCATATTCATAAAAAGGACACAGTAAATGTAGAGTAGGCATCACCCGCTATCTGGCTCTTTAACTAAGCCGTTTTTGCTCTCAGAAGGTATTATGCAAGTGACTGCTCATTATGTTGGAACAGAGCAGGCACCACTGAAGTGACCCTGGAGAAGCACAGGGCCTGTTCTGGCTGGTGGCCTCATAACAACCTGTCACACATACCTCCTTGCAGACAGCTTCCTCTGAAGCAGTGACAGAACGAGCCTGCATGGAGTTAAGCACGGTGTGACTGGGGTAAGGATGATCAAATGTACCTACTGTGTGACAAACCTTGACTCATTTTCTATTTACACCACCTTCTTTCTTACCAAGAGGTGCATGTTGTGGTGCCAGTCAGCCAACTGCAGCTGCTCTTTCTCCAGCTGGACGTCCTCAATATCTGTTCTCTCATAAGAAATCTTTGAGCGGTATTTTTGTTTTTCAAGTGACACATTTGGGAAAGAGATTTTATTTGAATCTTTGACGCTGTCATCATCATTTTGTTCCAAAGAGCTCTCATTTATAAAAAAATAAAAACAAAACAAAAGCAGAAGTAAAACAAAACAGAAAAATTTGAGGGCAGAAAAATAATACCAATTTGTTAGGGATAAACGGGAAAAATAAGCCGGAGTGCAGCTGTACAAATAGTGAAAGGTAACTGAGTGTTGTACTAGGACCGGACCAACAAAGGAGGAAAAAACTCAGCCACGATCCCCCAAAAAGTTACCCGCCCCCCCCCCCCCCCCCCCCTCAAACTTTCCTTTCTGACATTCCAAAAAGAAAAATCACTGCAAGTGTACAAAACTGAAAAACTACAATATTCTCTGATTTTCCACTAAAACAACTTCTTTCACAAATGTTTCCCAAAAGAAAACAAATGATAACAAAAAGATTTTTTCAAAAATGACAAGCCAAGGAAGCCCTGATGACTGTAAGGTCTAATGTCAAGGCAGCACACTTCTTCTAAAACACCTACAAGCACTGCTTCATTCAAAAGGATACATCTCTGCCACTGACAGAAGAAGCGACGTGTCTGAAAGCGAACGGCCAGCAGGGCCATGTGCTCTTGGTGCTGCGTGATAGCTGTCCGCACCCGCCACTGCCGATACCAGTGTGCGAACATGCGTAGCTTCAGGCTGGACCCATACACCCGACAGGCATAAGCTGCACAGCAGAAACCAGATCTTTTGGTTAGCAAAGCAACTCGCTTCATTCAGGGTCCCCACAGATATATTAGAAAAAACAATTCAAGGACTTTTCAAGAAATTTGCTAGGAAATTTCAAGGACTGTAAATAAGTGAAAATTGAAATGTTTAACATTGACACCAACACTATAACAGTAAATCACATAGTAGTAGAATTTTTGTGTGTTTTAAATTAAGTGAAAAGAACAGTGCATGAGTATGTGTAAGAGAGACAGACAGACAGAGACAGATGGAGACAGAGAGAGAGAAACAGTGACAGACAAACAGACAGCCAGGCAGGCAAACAGACAGACAGGGTGATACAGGGAGAGACAGAGATGAGAGCAAGAGAGCAGGAGGGAAGAATGTGCAAATGACCTCGATACTGCTGCTTTGAGCAACGACTGCGCCAGTACAAGAGCCAGCCATGCAAGCAGTGACCCAGGAGGACTCTGTTCCTGTACTGTGCAGCCCACACCATGTGCTGCTTTTCCCTCTGCCTCTGCTGCAGGGCACAGCGCCACACCTGCCAGTGCTGAAATCACAGGCAGCCTTGTATGTTGTTACCACTACCACAGTGCTGAAATACGACTATTCTGGGGTAAGAATATAATAATGCTCAGCTATTGTAGCGGTGTGATCAATCAGAAGACACATTTTAAAACATACCAACCTTTCCATTGTATCTACATCATTCTTTTCTGGTGGAGTGGGGTTCACGCGTAAGTGCATGGCTTACACAAGTCCTATACCCAGATAGGTGATAATGCAAGTCTAGAGACAAAAAACCCCTGTCATCTGACTGAAAGTGATTTTTTTTAAAAATAAAACTTTTTTCCAAAAATGACGTTTGACTTTCTTTTTGCCTGGAAATGAAAAAAGAGCTAAAACAATCAAAACAAATGAACCTAATGCCTAACAACAGAAAGTAAATGAACACTTAACACGATTAATAAAGTATGTTCTTTCGAGCCAGAAGGCCCATAGAGCCGGAGCTTATCCCGGTTTCTGTAGCGTTAAGCGAACTGATGGTTTTTCACCACCCCTGTGACAGGACGCTAGTCTGTCGCCAGATACTTCCCCAGCAGAGCTGGTACCCACTTGTACACCTGGGTGGAGTGAGGAAAATAGGAGTAAAGTGTCTTTCCCAAGGACACAACACCGAGCCGAGCGGGGATCGAACCCGCGACCTCTGGATCACGAGTGGACCGCCTAAACCACTCGACCACGGTGCCTCCTACGATTAATAAAGTTATAAAGAAAAACACCCTCACTTAGCACACTATTAAGTCCTGCAGATGTCTCCAACATCTTTACAGCTTCATGCTCAAAAGTAATGCATACTCTCTCTCTCTCTCTCTCTCCACACACACACACACACACACACACACACACACACACACACACACACACACACACACACTCACACACTCACCACTCACCACTCACTCACTCACTCACTCACTCACTCACTCACTCACGCATATACACACTCAAGCAACCGTGCATGATACACACACACATGCCATACGCCTCAGATATGAACACATCAGCAGTAACCTGACACAACGCAGTAACCACTTACCTGTGCCTGAATGCGAAATGCCCAGAACTGAAGGGCTGCATGGTTCATGCTCAGCAGTACTTGCCTCTGCTCTAAATGGTCTTTCCAGGTCACCCACACATGCCTGAGTAACAAGAAAGTTTCAATAATTTTACTACAGCAATTCTCTAGAAACTAAACATTTTTCCTTTTTCATATTTTGTAGTAAATGATTAAAGGAGTGCCTTGAAGAAGTCTTCCTTTCCAAATGTTTGATTGGAAGATTCATGTTTTCTGGATAAAAAATTACAGCCTTTTCTACTAAAATTCTAACAAAAATCAGTTGCCAAATATATATATATATATAAAACGGACTATTGGCTGGCAAATCTTGGGACAGTGATGTCCTCCCAAATGTGTCGTGAATTGGTGGTCTTGAGATACACATCCATTTACCTAACAAGAAGTCTATAGTTCCAGTCCCATCTGAAACCAGACCTTTCCTCACATCCACTAGACAATGAGAGGTGGTCTGAATGCTGGTCTTTCACATGAAGTGATAAATTGGGATTCTATGTGTAACATATGTTAAGTGCAGGTGAAAGAACCTATGGCAATGACAGAGTTGTCCATGGCAAAATTATGCAGACAAGCCACAAAAACTGAAAAAACAAAAACACTGGCACGCAGAAAACAGAAGAGAAAGGAAAAAAACAACAAAAAAACCGATGTTTCAATACTTCATTAACATGGATATGGAAAGTGGCTGAAATTTCACACAGAGAAATCTGCTGTTATAATAAAACTACACTACAGATATGATACATAATTGTGGGGAAGGTTTCAGTTCCAGTTGATCTGACCCAGAGTGAAAATGCTACACACTCATCAGGGAGAAACCGCAAATCAAGTCATCCACTTCTTGACACATACACATCATGCATGCAGTGTGTGTGTGTGTGTGTGTGTGTGTGTGTGTGTGTGTGTGTGTGTGTGTGTGTGTGTGGTGTGTGTGTGTGTGTGTGTGTGTGTGTGTGAGTGTGGGGTGTGTGTGTGTGTTGAGTGTGTTGTGTGTGTGTGTGTGTGCGTGTGCGCGCAAGTCTCTGTATGTGTCTGTGTGTTTGCCAAATTAAGCATTCTGTGTATGCATACGCATGTATGTAGGTGCATGCATTCATGTGTGTGAACAAACATAAGTGCATACATGTGTGTGTGCTTGCATCTGAGCATGCATGTCTGTGTGTAAATGCACATTTTCATGTGTCTGCAAGAGTGTCATTACCAAATATAAGGGCAAACACTTTTTTCATCTGGTTTCAAACAATTAATTATTCCAAATTTTCCTCTTAAAATGACCGTTTCCCTTCACTATTACCAAGCTTGTGCTCTGTAACAGACCTGATGATCTTGGAAGCATGTACATTGTCCGCTTTGCGCCGTAGAGCAACTTTCCTGCGTCTCTCTGTCAAATATGTCTTCCAGCCTCGCAGGGCTTTTCTGCACAGTCGTCGAGAATCTGTCACAGAAACACAGCAACGCAGACATGCTTTGTCCATCTTCAGATATGTATGCAGATTATTACAAATGGCTGTATGGGTTTACAACTGAATGCAAGCACACAGTGACATGTATGGCAATCCTTTACAACTGTTTATGGAATGCATAAAAAGAGAATGAAAATTTAAACAAACATACAAACTCTTCTTTTTTTGTGCTTTTACATGATCTATACAATGCTTAGTATAAATGAACAACAAGACAAGAATATTCTGTAATTCACCACATTTAACTTCTCAAGCCTTGCATGCAATATTACTGGCAGTTCTCAAAAATGTAATCAAAGTTTACCAAAATAAGCAGTAAAAAAAAATATCCCTGAAAATTATTGAAATGCAGATACCATCTTCATCACTATACTAACTCTGGGCAGACTTGATATATCTTAACTTTCAGGATGAAAATAGCAAACAAAAGAAGAGTGATCAAAAGAGATATAAGGAGAATGATGTCCTCTTTCCTATCATAGCAATCACACATACAACACCCCTTACAGATGAAAGATGAGTACTCAACATCAAAGTATGCGCCTGACTGTCCCCTTTCCATTCATTCACATGCTAACCCACTTCAATATTCACATTTACACATAAAAAGCAAGACCTCAGAGCCACACACACACACACACACACACACACACACACACACACACACACACACACACACACACAGCAGCCACCAATACTCACACTGGTCAGTGGCCCTCTCTATCTTGGCGTTCTTCACCGTGCGCAAAATGAGGAAATCCTTCCATGCTCCAAACACTTTCAGCCACATCATGTACCTGCAATTTGAAAATAGATAAACATCCCTAACTGAGTGATAAAAAAGTATAAATTAGTTAGATACACTGTGACTTAACCTTTCTTCATAACTGAACTTTAACCAGAAATCCCTAACTGATGCCAAATTCATATGTAAATTCAATAAACTGTGATCTAACTTTTCTTTATACCCAATCAGTTCCTTTGCTGCTATTCCGTACAAAGAGTACTTTTGGTTTAAAAATTGTTCTCTTAGAAGGAAATCATGATCAAAATCATTTCAAAACCCTTTTTTTTCAATTACAAATTACAGTAACAAAAACAACACACAATAAAACACTGTTTAAAGTTTTCAAAATCTTGGAGGCTCTCACTCAAAACCTTATATCATCCAAGTTTTACATGGCTGCATTAAGAAGAGACCAATCATTACCCTGGAACATTAGATATTGCACTCACAAAGAGAAAATAAAATATTCACATCTGTAACACTGCTGAATTTCATTTCTAAAGGGGGAAAAGCAGTTTCTAAGAAAATCAAAATGCTGAAGTTTACCAACAACACAAACCAACTGAAATTTTCAGGTCTACAGACAGACAACATACAAGGATATGAATACAGACACTTGGTTTTTTTTCCACAAGTAGGGCAAAGGTTAGAGAACAAAGAGAAATTGAAATACATGTGAACATAAAGACAGATGACAGACACCACAATAAACTCAGACAAGTAGGGCAAAGGTTAGAGAACAAAGAGAAACTGAAATACATGTGAACATAAAGACAGATGACAGACACCACAATAAACTCAGACACACAATTAGGTTCAAGAGCAAAGAACACAAGGCAAATGAACAGCACCTGTAGTGACACTCAGCTCTGACCATCAGCCTCCACTCTTGTCGTAGTTCCCACCAGTAAGTATGCCATGTAGCAAACATCCTCCCCACCAAGGTCTCATTGTAATGAGCCCTGTAAGCAGACCCCCATGCAACCTTCAGTGAAAGGCTTTAAAAACAAACAAACAAAAGAAGAAAACAAAAAAAACTTTGACCCAAAGTCTGCAGCACTGAAGTGGAAGTCCTGAACACCCAAAGCCACTCACTACTCAAGCCAACATGGCAACAATGTTTAGCACTATTACGCCACTATTCAAAGGTGTGCCATACAAAAAAGACATTTAATACAGAATACCATCTACAAAAATATTACCTATGACAGGTCTGTCTGTCTGTCCCTGTCGTCTAATTGGCCTTCTGTCTTCCTGTCTCTCTCTCATCAATGACTCACACACAAAACACACATACACACATAATACACTCACACCATAAACTGTATGTACTGAGACTTTTATGTGTCTGTGTGTGTGTGTGTGTGTCTGTGTGTGCACGACATGTGTGCATATGTGCGTGCATGAATGCGTGCATATATGTGCGTGTATGTCACTATGTGTGTGAAAGTGCATGCGTACACACACGTGTCTGTGTGTGTGAGCATCTGTGCCTGCCTGCCTGCATATGCGCGTGTGTGTGTGTGTGCATGCGCACGCACATGTGTGTGTGAGTGTGTGCGTGCGTGCATATATGTGTGTGTGTCACTATGTGTGTGAAGGTGCATGCATACATGCAGCTGTCTGAGTCTGTGCATCTGCTCCTGCCTACCTGCATATGCATGCGCGTGTGTGCGGGTGTATGTTATTCTTTTATTTTAAGGATACTGGAATAAGCACTCGTGGTGTGTGTGTGTGTGTGTGTGTGTGTGGAGAGAGAGAGAGAGAAGAAGAGAGAGAGGAGAGAGAGAGAGAGAGAGAGTGTGGGAGGAGAGTGAGAGAATGAGTGTGTGTGTGTGTGTGTGTGTGTGTGTGTGTGTGTGTGTGTGTGTGTGTGTGTGTGTGTGTGTGTGTGTGTGTGTGTGTGTGGTGTGTGTGTGTGTGTATGTGTGTGTGTGTGTGTGTGTTTGAGAGGGGGCAAACATAAAAACAACAATACATACACCATACCTGTCCTCCATATACTCATGTTAAGAAACTACACATGTGTACTATACAGCAATGTAATTTAATGATTCATATAAAAATGCTTCATAACATACAATCAAAATCCACACATTTATAAATTACATACCTTGCCTGCGAAGGCAGCACTCTTCCGAAGACATTGTGAATCCACACATACAAATATTTACGTGCAAGATTTCTGAAAATGGGGAAATAAAGAGTCATGTCAATACAAATGTCACAGAAATACTTCTTAGAGTATAGTAAGTTTAAATGCTATACATATTTCTTAACTTATTTTTAGGTTTGTACAAAGTTTGAGCACCTTTCATTTTCTTTTTCCAAAATGTGTGAAAAAAAGGTAATGGTATTTTAGCCATCTACAACAGTAAACAAGAATGGTCATTTAATTAGATATGCTGCAACAACTACAAAAGTCAGAAATGCTTTGTTTCAGTTTAAACATAACTAAGCAAATGTTTGTATTCTTGTGAACAGTGACTGCACATACTATATACTTCTGAAACTGAAGCACACACAGACATGCTAGATTTTAATTAATGAACACAATATTTTTCATCTTTAGATATTTAATATTTCAATGCTTGTTTAAGTGTCAAATCAAAATACCTGATGCGAAGTTCCTTTACACGACCACCCCTATTCCACGTATAGTCTGGCCGATACTTGGAGATGTTTGTGTGGGATCGACTCTGGCCTCTGGGCCTGGTTCTCTGTGCCTCTGTATGTGAATGCTGTTGACGCCGCCGTAGTCTTGCTTGGGATACTGGAATCAGTGAGGGAGGCATTGGCACATCACGCCTCTGAGACAGGTTTTGTCTGAAACAAATTTTTAAAAAAAAATTATGATAGATCTGCTTTAAATGCTAAAAGTGGAATCTATGGCAGTATGTATCTCACTATCTCAGTAACTGTAACAACTTATGTACTGAATCATTTTCTCAAGTGCACAATGATTACTGTCAAATCTAAAAAAAGACTAAAGTGATAATAATTAATATATAATACAAATGTCAGTTTAATGTAAATTGTAATATACAGCTTCTACTATTTTCGTACAAATCTTTAAGTAAGTTCTAATATTACCTGTAAAAGGCAAATGTTAAAAATGGGTTTGTTTTCTTTTCTTGTTATGGCTTGGATTGCAATGACTTTTAACAATAAGTGAATTGGCAAAAATAATGAAACCTTTCCCACATAACAATTGATGAATTATTCTACAAAATCTCCTTTGGCTTAAGCTAGCTTTCTTTTTTGTCATGACAAGCTGTCATGTTTCCTTTGGGCATTTTTTTTTTATAGTTTGTTGGATTAGTTCATTTGTTTTGGTGTGGTGGTGGGTTTTATTGTTTCTTTCTTCTTTTTTTTTTGTTGGGGGGGGGGGGGGGGGGGGGGGGGGGGGGGGGGGGGGTCTGTTCTGCCTTTTGAATTTACCAAAATCAAGACCTATTTTCATTAATATTATTTTTTTAAAAGAAGAAAAATTAGTGTGAAAATTCTAGGGCATTCCATCAAGCATCACTTTACAATGATTTCTGTCATCTGTGTGGTGACATCTCTCTTACTCTTGGTCATAGTCTTAGCCTCTGGTCTCACATGGAGGTTTCTTCCAGTTCTTTTTTTCCCCTAATAACAATAACTTGTATACATTTAAACTATTTCTTACTGCATGCAAAAGTTAAAATTTTAATGCTATCCTATCTATCCCATATCAGCAAGCAATTTACCTTGCACATGTATACACTGTGATATACTGAATATAATTTCATAATGATCCAATATGCTTGTGAAGCCTTAGATTGCATGCTGGGCATTTTTAATAATTTTATACAAGTATTACAATGTACATACCTCACAAAAAATAAACATGTAATAAATGCACTTGAAAAGTTGCATGCATACATCTTGCCAATACCAACAAGTAACATCAGTTACTTGTGTACAACTTCAACAAGATCTGTTTTTATATTTTAAAAAAAAAGTACTTTGTCACTTTTGTATGTATTTTACCATCTCAGCATCTGTCTAGATAGTAGATACAGATCTGTGCAAATAAACAGAGTTAAGGTACTTGAAGATTGACTCATAACATGACCTGGAATATTGCTGAAAATCAAAATTGAAAAACAAAACAACCCCTCCCCCCAACGTGAATTCTCTTGACAGTACCTAGCACCACTAGTAGATTTCTTGTCTTAAACATCACACACATGCACACACTGTACAGTGTACACACACACACACACACACACACACAAACAGTGACACACACACAGTCACACACAAGCACACGCATGCATGCACACATGCATACATGCACATACACACACATCACATTAATACAAATTACTAAACAATCTCTTTGTGCAATGCAGTCACCCAATAATATGCAAATTCTGACATTATTTCTATCAAAAGTATCCCGAAAATTGTTATGACAGTTCACATTCTATTACAAACAGTATAAATGAATTTTGATACAGTACTGCTATTAATAAATTAGATATAGTTTCAATTAACTGTAATGGAAGTGCTTCATTATCAATATATATCATCATCACACTCACATATCTATATGCATCATAAGTTCATGACAATGCTAATAAAGTAATATTGATCACCAAAATTCCTCTGTTGTAAAGATTGCTTCATATGCATTAAATGCATATTTCTGGTGGGGATATGCATTATTCATTGTTTATTTCAAGCTACACCCACACCATCATTGTGGCAGTTTTTTGTGTGTAGTCTAGTGCGTCTTCTTCTTTCAATCTGTCTTGTCACTATGTCAGGCAGTCTGTTCAGTAAGTGACTGAGTGGAGACGTGAATTTTCTTTGGATTCAGGTATTGAGAGTAAATCTGTGAACCATTTTGTTCCTTAAGTGATGCATTATCTCAAGGCCAACACCTTTGTATGAGACGATCATAAACACAATCATGACTCACCTAATTTCACTTTCATTTTCTGCACGAGCTGCCGCTTGTGCCTGCTGCAGTTGGTCATTTTTTCTCTGCAGACGAATTCTTTCTGCCCGAACGGCTAGAGTCGATGTTAATTCCCTCAACAAAGTTCGCTTCTGTTTCGTGAGGTACCCATCACTGTCTCCATCAGCCCCAACTGCCTTCATCGTTCATGTTCGGAGTTAACTTTCTCAACTTGCAAATAACTGATCCTGACAACGAAAGTCGAAGCAAAAATCCCCGTTTGATTGAAAAAACGAAGATGAGATGACACAACCAAATCACTAGCTCCTGCTTTACAGTTTACTCCCGAATGCACAGATACGTTGCACAGAGAAATACAGTACTAAACAATCCATTTTGTGCTGGAGAAAGAAGGCCTTATTCATCAAAACTGTCCTTCTAGGTCCCTAATTCAAGACCAGACAAGTTTCTCAAACGGTGCCGCCATTTTGCATGTGAACCGTTTAGAGATTTGGTATTTTCTGGAATAGTTCACAGAATGTCTCCTGTTCAAATCCTAACCTGGACAACAACCCCAAAAGTGTTGTTTTTTTATTTTGTTTTTTATGTATACCATTTAAGTCACGATATTTCTCTGCGTGAAATTCGGGTTGCTCTCCCCGGGGAGAGCGCGCCGCCACAAGAGCAGCGCCACCTTTTTTTTAATGTTTTGTAAGTTTTGTCTGCAACTGTATTTGTTTCCCTATCAGAGTGGCTTTTTCCTAAGAATTTTGCCAGGGACAACTCTCTTGTTGCCGTGGGTTCTTTTACGTGCGCTGAAAATTTTGTGTAACACAGGGGACCTCGGTTTATCATCTCATCCGAAAGACTAGTGCCCAGACCACCACTCATGATCTAATGGATGGGGGAAAAGTTTCGGGCCCAAACGGGATTCGAACCACCGGCACACTTCCGACCCGGACTTTTCGCTTTCTAGACAGGCGTGTTACCTCTAAACCACCGATCCACATGTGTGTGTGTGTGTGTGTGTGTGTGTGTGTGTGTGGAGAGGGGTGAGGGTGGGGTTCCAAACCCTGAATACTTCATTGACACTTAGAGACAGGCTCATGGAGGATTTTTTTTAAAGCTTCTTTTTAAGCTTTTTTTTTTTCCATGGTTAGCTTGCTTGTTGGTTTATTTTGGGTTTTAACAAATAAATTAATGGTTTGTTGGTGGATGGTTTTTGTCATGCCTTCTTAAATTATCATAACCAGCTGTATTTGAAACAATACATCCCACCTATCACTTCCAAAAGATTGATCATAATTATAAGCATCATGATTAGCTAGTTTTGCAACCAGCTATAGGGCACTGGAATAAAGAGCAGCATATCTTGGTATCCTGCATAGGTTGCATCAGGGAAAGCATCACTGAATCTCACTTCTATACCACCCCTGAATTTCTCCCGAAACTCTGTTCCTCCTCCCGTGCCCTCAAATTCCCTTTAAATAATTTCTCCTACATCCCTCCTCCCTCCCCCGCCCTTCCCCGTTTACTACCCTCCACTCCACAAGTTTGCCCCTAAACCTTATCTCTACCTTCCACGCCCCCCCCCCCCCCCCCCCCCCCCTTCCCCTCCCCAATTTCTCCCTCTGTTGCCCTCCTGAACCTTTCTCCCAAATTTTACTAAACCCTTATCTCTTTCTTTTTTATAGTATATTTTCCCCCTCCCAGTATTTATTTCTAACCAGTTTTCTGTTACAAGCTGAGTGTATTAAGGACATTAATTCAACATTGAAAATGTGGTTAAACAATTTTTCAATGAGTAAATGAGGAGGAGAGACAAAGACTACCCCCCTCCCCCGCCTCCAAAAAAAAAAAAAAAAGAAAGAAAGAAAAAGAGGAACAGACAATTATCTAAGCATTTACAAAGACCCAGGCTTTGGCACGGAACAGCAATAAGTGAAGGAATCTATAGTTATTGGGGAGTTAAGGTAGAATAACTACAATGAAGAACAAACACACACACACACACACACACACACACACACACACACACACACAGTATGGTATCTCTGTGTTTTTCATTGTAGTTTTACGATGTGTGTAACATGTATAAGCTCCAAGGTTCACCAATGGTGCGTATGTATCAGGTTTTTTGCCGACAACGAATGGGTGGGGATTTTCTATATTTTGTTTTGTTTGGGATTTTTTGTTTTGTTCAGGTTTTTCTTTGTTCTGATTTGTTTTGTTTGCTAACCATTGACATGTTTTTCCATTAATTCTGACATTTTGATTTTATTCAATTAGTATTATTATAAACATACATACACACGCACGTGCCTTGTCTATTTTCCTTCTGTCGCCTCCTTCTTGTGTATTTTCTGCCCTCTTGGTCCATTCTCTTGCCCTCTTTTTTCCCCCAGAAAGATTTGAGATACAACAATTCTCTCCCCTGCTGAAGTCGAATGCACTGGGCCTGACTTGTCAGGCGCTTAAGGGCAGCACAACACATTTTCGCTCACATGACAGACAACAAAAGCTGCTGTCTTAGCGTTTGATGAAGAAAGAGAAAAAGAAGAAAATGACCTGGCCCTTTGAATTATACCAGTGAGGGCAAGACAACCTTGTGGTTAGAGTGTTGATCTCACGATCTGATGGCCTGGGTTCAAGCCAACACTGAGGCATCCGCTCTGATCCGGTTCGTCAGATAGCGAGCTCAATACTTCAACCACTAGGCTACCCCCCCCCCCCCCCCCACCCCACCCAAACCACTAGGCTACCCCCCCCCCCCCCTCCCCCCCCCTCTCTTGTGGATGAGGTTGAATTTTCAGTGGGATTTATCTTGTCTTTAACATATACACCGAAGTTTTCCCTGTTCTTTTTGTGTTTGTTTTGTTTGTTTACTTTTTCTTCGGGTTGGTTTTTCCTTCAATTTACTGGGTTCTGTGGTGTTTATATATATATATATATATATATATATATTTATGTATGTATGTATGTATGTCGTGTCCGACGATGACCTCCAAAACAGCAGAGGAGGCAGCTGCTGTTTTGGAAATTGGGCAGAAATTTGATTATAGTGGATATGCCTTGCCCACAGTACATCCCCACTCTCTCGGCCAAGTGGGCATAAGGACAGTCAGCGTTGGAGATGTTCTCCAAAGGCCAACTAGCCCCCAGGGCTGCAGCACATAAGGACTGTGCAAGTCAAGCCTCCTAGTTAGAGAGTCATAGTCGATCACTAAAGACTAAGCTGTAAAGTGGAATTCCATGAGTGGGAAATCACTGGTCATAACAGCCTCTCACTTTGCTGTTGCCCCCAGCATCAATGGCTTAATCAAGAAATGTGATAAAGCCCAGGCGCTGACGGCATATATATATATATATATATATATATATATATATATATATATATATATAATATATATATATATATATATATAATAATATTGTGTGTGTGTGTGTGTGTGTGTGTTTAGCTTTTTTTTAATGGTATCTTCTTCTTCGTGGAACGCTCAGACAGCAACTATTGTTGTTTGTTATAATATATGAGTGAAAATGCGTCACGCTGTTGTTAAGTGCCTGACAAGTCAGGCCCAGCACATTCGACTTGGCGTGGGAAAGAATTGTTATCTTTTAATTGTTATCTGGAAAAAAAGGCAGAAGAATGGACCAGGAAGGAAAGACAATAGGCAAGGCGTTGACAGGAAGAAAAGGAAGAAGGCAGAAAGAAAGAGAGTGATAGAAAAGAGGAAATGTCTAGCACAGAATTTGCAGAAGATGATCGATGGGGATGTTATTTATACTGACAGGTCTCCGGGGGGAGGGGGTGGGGGGCGTCCCCATGGGGGACTGGGAGAGAAGGGGGTCTCCTCTCTGTTGCAACATTGCTTTCTTTCTGTGTGGACGAACAAACAAACCTTCAGCACTTTCCTGTCTGTGCCCATATCCCGCAGATCCAAAGATGTCTGCACCTACCCTACATTCTCTTCTCGTACAAATACTGCCGCACACGTGCACGCGCACGAATGTGTGTGCACACGTGCATGTGCGCGCCCATATTGACGCTCTCACACATGTAACTTGCACCCGGGCCCACTCACACATGAACGCACATGCATGCGTGTACGCCAACACACTCATGTACATAGTATTCGTATGCCCCCTCCCTCCCCCCCCCCCCCCCCCCCCCCCACACACATCTACACACGCACACACGCACTCGCACACACACATACGCACGCACGCACGTATGAGCTCTCTCTCTCTCTCTCTCTCTCTCTCTCTCTCCTCTCTCTCTCTCTCTCTCACACACACACACACACACCATTTCACGTTATGGCAAACCGATTACTGATCCATTCTGCTCTCAGTGTGATGGCCAACAAATTGAAGATGTTTGTCACTTTTTACTTGTATGCCCAAAATATGCTGTATTGCGAAGAAAATGTATTCCTTTGTATTATTACAGATTTCCATCGAATCTGAAAGTGCAGCTTCTTTGTATGAACACTAAACCTAGTTTGATGTTTAAAGTTGGATTATTTCTTACTAAATGTTTAGATATCAGAAGTAAGGATGTTCACCTTACATGAAAGTATATGATTAACTGTTGTTCCTATGGGCCATATGGCCTGCAAAAACTGAATTAAAATTATTGTTATTGTTATTGTTATTATTATTGTTACACACACACACACACACACACACACACACACACACACACACACACACACACACACACACACACTGTTGTTGTTTTGGGGTGGGTTTTTTATATTTTTTATTGTTGCTCGTGAACTTAAGACAAGCACATAATTATTACAACAAATCAATTCACCCAACATCGTGTTATCTGTGTGTGTGTGTGTGTGTGTGTGTGTGTGTGTGTGTGTGTGTGGTGTGTGTGTGTGTGTGTGTGTGTGTGTGTGTCTCTATCTGTCTCTGTCTCTGTCTCACTGTCTGTCTATCTGTCTGTCTGTCTGCCTGCCTGCGTGTCTGTATATGTATGTATGTATGTATTCTCCTCTCTCTCTCTCTCTCTCCTCTCTCTCATCTCCCCTCTCTCTCTCTCTCTCTCTCTCTCTCTCTCTCTCTCTCTCTCTGGGACTGGATGTAAAAAAAAAAGCACATGGGTGCTTATTCATTATCCTCAAAATAAAAGAATTTGTCATTGTCATAATATTCTCTCTCTCTCTCTCTCTCTCTCTCTCTCTCTCTCTCTCTCTCTCTCCTCTCTCTCTCTCTCTCTCTCTCTCTCTTCCATTTTGTATAACTTTTGGCAGTGTCGTTCTAGGATCATTTATCAATAAACAGTGGAACAAAGCATGCAGTGCATCATGGCTTTCTCTTTAACTTAAGGAACGTTCTAGGTTGTTCCTTTATGGACTAAACATGGCAAACACATCTATGAAAAGAACACGGAGTTAAGGCCCACAAAGCGAAAACTGTTGACCACTGCGTCCCTCATCTCCTCCCCTAACCACCATCTAGCCAGGTCATGGGACTGGTGATGATGATGATGATGATGATGATGATGTTGATGATGATGTTGATGATGATGATGCCTATATGGAAAGCAACACAGCTTAGTGGTTAATGTGTGTGTGTGTGAGAGAGAGAGAGAGAGAGAGAGAGAGAGAGAGAGAGAGAGAGAGAGAGAGAGAGAGAGAGAGAGAGAGAGAGAGAGAGAGAGATGCTGTGCTGGTCAATTTTTTTTTAATGTGGAGATCAGGGGAGCTGTCGTGCCGAGCCGTTTCTGTTGAGATGCTGGCTTCCAGACACGATGCCATACAGTCTGAGGTGGTAGACCAGGTACTCCATGGCGTACATCAGCTTAGGCCTGGTGTAGTGGAAGCTGACGGGGTAGTCACTGACGTTCACCACGCTCTGAAACACAATAATATGCAGTCGTCGAGTGACAGCCAGGTCTCCTGGTTACGCAAGGCAACCTGCCACGGAAAATTTAGCTTGAGTTGTACGTCACAGAGACGGAAACAAAGCCCGGCAACTTTTTATCTCAGGAAACTGGGTTGGTTTTTTTTTTCTTTTGCTTCTTTCAAACTTCCTTTTCTTTTTCCTTCCTTTCTTTTTATTATTTGGAGGGGGGGAGAGGGGGGGGGGGGGGGCTGTAGAATGTTTCTAAAGTTAAAAAGGAAAGCCGTGATGTACTGCATGCTTTGTTCCACTGTTTATTGATTTATTTTTGTTGTTTTGTTTTGGGGGTTGGCTTTTGTTGTTGTTTGTTCTTGCTATTGTTTGAATATGGCTCCCCCCCCCCCCCCCCCCCCCCACTCTCCTCTCTCTCTGCTTTAGTGTTGTTGTTTTTCTTTATCTTGGGGTTGTTTTTTTAACGTTGCGACTGACACTTTAAATATGTAAACCTTTCTTTTTTTTTAATGAAAGAAGATGGTCAATATCTCCATGAGCATGTTCATTTCTTAGGAATCCAGCTATTCAGCCCGCATCTGCGGTTCATTTAGATCAATGGATACAGCCTTGCTCTAGTCGTTCAAGTAGTGAAGAATTGACACCCAAGGAATGTAAACTGTACCTGTACCGCTGTCCACTGTCTCAAAACGTCAATGTTGACTACGAAAGCAACTTTGTTGACACGTTTAGTGCTTTCTCTGCCGTTGGTGTGAATCAGGAGCGGTTTAGTAATAATAATATAAAAAGGAGGAAGAGGAAAACGAAGATATTGATAATAATGATGGTAATAATAATGATAATAATTATCATGAACACAATTGATAAAAACAATAATAAATGTTTGCATCATACATACATCTTGATCGTCGGGGTAAAGTGCTTTTCACGAACTCATTATTCCCAGTCTAATATTGGTAACATCTTGCCAAAACTGAACACACACATGCAGGCACACACTTATGCACAAATTCATGCTAAGTACACGCACGCCCACGTGCATGAGCGCGTGCGCGCGCGCGCACACACACACACACACACACACACACACACACACACACACACACACACACACACACACGTGCGCACATATATATATGCGTGCCGGAAGCACGCGCAAGCAGGAGTGCATTCAAGCAAAGAACAGCTGGCACAGCATACACTCGCACAAGATGCTTTCTCTCTGTCTGTCTGTCTGTCTGTCTGTCTGTCTGTCTGTCTCTCTCTCTCTCTCTCTCTCTCTCTCTCTCTCTCTCTCATATTTTATTATTGCCAAATTGTTTTTTTGGCGCGGGCGCGCGCGCACACACACACACACACACACACACACACACACACACACACACACACACACACACACACACACACACACACACACACACACTAAAAGACAACGGGATACTGGTAGCCTGGTGGTTTAGAGTGCTGCTCATTGTGTTCGTGATCTGCTGACCCGAGTTCGAATCCCGTTCAAGGGGATATTTTCCCCTGGAGTTAACATCAGTGCAAATTCCACTCCCCCAAAAGTCCTTTGGATGAGACTATAAACCGAGGTTCCGTGTGCGAACGCACGCAGAACATCTTGCGCACACGTTATAACTTGTTCCGCTTTTCGGAAGAGTAGGCCATTGTATGCCTGTGGGCATGGATGACAAAATTCACAAAACTTGCGGACACACGGCGACTAGATTTTAAAAAAAAATCACATGACCACTTATTCCATTGTTCTTGAAATAAAAGAATAAATAAAAACGAAAACGACAACGCCAACAAAAGCTAGGACGATGATAACGTGCACATACCGCCGAGCTGCCGGCTGTGTCAAACACGCTGTACCAGGGAGGAAACTTGCCTCTGACCGTGAACTCCAGGCTGAAGCAGTGGAACCTGGAGCGGCCCAGGCGGTCTGTGGAGGGCAGAAGCCTCACCTCCAGTTTGTTCAGACAGATGCCCAGTTCAGCATCTTCAGATCCCCCGTCCTGATGACAGAGAGAGGAACCATACCCTTTCGTGGCCAGTCTCCTCACGGCTTCTTTGCTTAGCACGTAGCCAGCCCCTCCGCTGGCGTATCCCTGCTTGGTGGCGATGTTGAAGACTTTGCCGAAGTAGACAGGCTCTTCCGTGTTGTAAGCTGATAACAGATACCGAAGATTTTCCATGATGACGTAAGTATCGTCATCCGCTTTCATGAACCAATCAGCGTCGTCCAAGTGGTGTTGGTACAGGAAGCGGAAAGCCTTCATGGTTTTGGCTGTGAGGTGATCGCGGCCTTCTGGGACGTCCAGGCCTATGGTGGGGAACTTGGCGTTGTGCTCGGAGCTCATGAAGAGCAGCTTGTTGGCGCGCTTCCCCCACGTGTTGCGCACGTGCACCGCTTTGGTGTACAGGCTTCGGGGCTCTGTCGTGACCATCACCAACACGCGGACACGCTTGGCCAGTTGTTTTGCTACCGTGTGGTCATCTGAAATGAAATGATGCGGAGCACAGTTTGTTCATGATTGTAAACACAGCTCTGTGTGTGGGGGTTGTTGTTTTTTTAAATCAGTATGTATGTCGAACGAAATTCTTTTGTTCTACTGTATCAAAGTCACTTTGCAGTATCCCAAAAAAAGAACAGTCTTCTTTCTACTTTAAAGAGGTCATGAAGATAGTTTTATAAATGAAAATAATTATGACTATGGATTAAAAATAGCCAATCTGCGCCCAGAAATACTGGGAGAGCTTGTTTGCATTCCTCTCTTCAAAACATACTTTAAGCTGATTCCATTGAGGCCCCAGGCCCTAAAGAGTTAGACCACTGCACAGAGTATATCCTGCACTGCTGATTGGCTTCTTGAAGGCTGGTCAGGACTCAGACTCTTCGATATCATTATTATGAGTTGTAGTTTTTTTTCAAATTTATTTAACGTCTTTTCACAAGTTGTCATATTAGACAAAATAAACACAAAATAGAGAGAGAGAGAGAAGGGGGGGGGGGGGAGGAGTTTGTAATGTATGAGATAAGGAATCTCAAAGTATTAATAAATGCTGAATGATAAAAGGAACTTTGCGTCATCAACCTCCTGAACTACAATGAAAAGAAAGGGAAATGCATTTTTAACCACATTGAACAAAACTGATGATTCCAATGAAAAATGTGAATAACTTTCAAATATCAAATTTCACTTAAAAAGTTATCACAATATAAGTGAGGAAAAAATAATAGCAACAATAAAACCAATGACAAAACAACCCCCTACATCCCCCCTCCCCACCCCCAACCAACCAACCGGGGAAAAAAACGCTGTCGTTTTATATTTGCGAAATACCCTATGTGGATACCGGGATCCTGTCAGTAAAATAGCATCCCCACCTTGGGGACGGGATAGCTCAGTGGTCGGAGCACTCGCTTTCCCCCAGCCAAGTTAAGCAGCGTCGAGCGTGGTTACCAGTTGGATGGGTGACCGTTTGCGCGCCTTGGCTTCAGTACAGTTCCCCCAGTTCACCCAGCTGTAAATGGGTACCTGCCCTTTTTAGGGTCAGGGAAGGTAAAGCAGCGAGGGAGAGGAGATGGGCGCCGCCCTCAATATGCTGGCCCTAGAGAAGTGAGGTCTCTGACGCCTCGCTCCCCTACGACCTTATTATAGGTTATGGGACTCCTTTACCTTTTACTTTACCTTCTGGTAACTCTGTGCCAGGTACTCTCTCTTTTCTATCCCTCTCTTTGTTTCTGTCTTTTTCCTTTCTCGTCCTGTCACCCCCTTCTTGCCTATTTTCTACCTTCTTGGTCCATTCTCCTGTACGGTTTTTTGTCCTAGAAATACTTAAAATAAACCAATTCTATCCCACGTCGAAGTCGGACGCGCTGGGCCTGACTTGACAGGCGCTGAATGGCAGCGCAACACATGAATTTTTCGCTCATATGACATACAACAATAGTTGCTGTCTGAGCATTCAAAGGAGAAGGAGAAGAAGAAGGAGGAGGAGGAGAAGAAGAAGAAGAAGAAGAAGAACAACAACAACAACAACAACACAGGAGGAGGAGGAGAAGAAGAAGAAGAAGAAGAAGAAGAACAACAACAACAACAACAACAACGAGGAGGAGGAGGAGGAAGAGGAGAAGAAGAAGAAGAAGAAGAAGAAAAAAAGAAGAAGAAGAAGAAGAAGAAGAAGAACAACAACAACAACAACAACAATAAGGAGGAGGAGAAAAAGAACAAGAAGAAGAACAAGAAGAAGAACAAGAAGAAGACGTCACGACCGAGTCTGCTGGCTTTGCTGTGGTCCTTACCATGATGCTCCTGCAGGTCTTCGAATCTCAGCTGGCCTGTCAGGGGCGGGCCGTCATCATCAGCAGGACAGGGGACCACCACCTTCCGCTGCCCGCCCTCCACAGGCCTGGGCTTCGTGGCCGCAGTGATGGTGCTGCTGTGCTCTTCTTCCCTCGGCTTTCTCCCATGCCCTTCTCGTCTGGGAGGTGAGGTGGGCAGCAGCAGCAGAGAGGCGGTCATCAGACCGGCAATGAACCCTACCAGATACTGGGAGTTCTTGCTGAGGAAGCGGCGGACACTCATCGTGGTGCAAAGTTGCTGTAGTGCTTAATTAACAGCGAAAGAACGAAAGACAGAGAACTGAACACCTTGAAGGAGGGAAAAGACTAACACAGGTGATGTCTTTGGTCCTTGACGCAGAAGAGGCGAAAACGTCGTAACACTCTGCGGGTGGGGGGATCTCGTTGTGTTGTTAATTTTATCATTTATAATCTGATTGTACGTACAAAGCAATACAGCGGGTCATTTTTTCAAACAAGGGTGGTTGAATCATCGCATGGAAGACTGTTTTCTCACGGAAAAAGTCCTACCGGCTTTTTTTTTTTTAAAGCAATTAATCCTGACTCGAAAAACTTGCATTATGTTAAAGCTATTCCAATGTTTTTAAAAGAATCCATCAAAATAAACCAACGAACACATAATTCAATAAATTCTGTAGCCTATACAACAAACAGTTGATGATGAGACGTCTTGTGCACAGACAGAATCCATTGACAGGCACAATGCCGTCCAGTGCTTAATCCGTATCAGAGGGGACTGGTTGGTGCACAACTTTGATTTTTCGGGTTGATACCGAACATTAGTCCACCGAGAAGCCACGTAGGAGATAGTGGGAGAAGAAAGACGGGGGTGGGGGGGGAGGGGGGGGGGGGGGAGGTCAGGGTGTGGGAGAGAGAAAAGAAGAGAGGAAAAGTTAGGAAGTAGAGGACGAGAGTTGGGGTTCTGATGCTTTGTGGGAGGTCAGGTTGAACCAGAGCTTATAAGCAGGCCTCACAGCAGGACAAGGACACTCCTTCCTGCCCGCCTCTCCTGCTCTTCTCTGCCGCTGCTGTCGTGCTGCTGTGCTCTTTTCCCTCTGCTTTCTCCTGCCCTTCTCTCTTGTTCTCCTGGAGGTGAGGCTGGGCACGCTGCTCCCTTGATTGGCAGGTCATAGACCGGCATTAGAACCCTACCAAATGGGGTTATTGCTGAGAGGGCGGCATAGGGGTAGCAAAAAGTTTGTAGTGCTAATACAGGAAATGAACGAAGCAGTAGATTGAACTGAGGGATTTGGATTTAAGGTTATGTCAATTAGGTCGGATTGTCGAGAAGTTATAAAAGTCGTAAACGACTTGCGGTTGGCCGGATCGCGTTGTTGTATTTTATCATTTAAATCAGTACGTGAAACATATTACAGCGTGTCATTTTTCAATCAAGGGTGGTTGAATTCATGAACTTTTCTAACTGGATAGAAACCTAGCTTTTTTTTATTGTTAAGTTAATTAATCCTGATCGAATATAATGTTTAATTAGATTAAGCATCATGTTTTTAAGATCCTCAAATATTACCATAGAACAATGTTCGGATAAATTCTGTAGCCTTGCAAAGTTATGTATGACGTTTGTGACAGACATTAATTGACAGGCACAATCTTCATTTGCTTTAATTACCGTATCAAGGTACTGGGTTGGGCAACTTTGATCTTTCGGGTGATAGCTAAACTTAGGACGAGAAGCCACTATGGTATCTAGTGGAATTTTTGAGAGAGCGTGTTGTTGGTTGTGAGGTGGTTGGGGGTTGTGGGTCAGTGTTGGGTGTGTGGTGTTTGGGAGAGAGGGAGGGGGGGATTTGTGGGAAGAGTAGATATAACGAAGTTGTAATTCAAATAAGCTAGGGCAAGCTTTTGTGATATTCTTCGTTCGGTTCTCTTCTCTCTCTCTCTCTTCTCTCTCTTATGGGTTTGAGTTTTTGTGTTTTTGTTGATTTGTGTGTGGGTGGTGGGGGGGGGGGGGTGGGGGGTTATGGGTGATTGGGTTTTTGTATAGGTTATTTTAGTATGAAGATGTATCCCTAAGGACGGGGACTGGGTGTAAAAAAGCACATGGGTGCTTATTCATTATCCTCGAAATAAAAGTATATGATTTGATTTGTTTGGTTTTTTTGTTTTTCTTTGTCGAACGCTCAGACAGCAACTATTGTTGTCTGTTATATGAGCGAAAATGCGTCACGCTGCCGTTAAGCGCCTGACAAGTCAGGCCCAGCGCATCCGACTTCGGCTCAAGAGAAAATAGTTACCTTTTAAGTTCTTTCTGGGAAAAAGGCAGGAGAATGGACCAAGAAGGCAGAAAACAGACAAGAAGGAGGTGACAGGAAGAAAAAGAACAAGGCAGAAACAAAGAGAGGGATAGAAAAGTGGAAATTTCTAGCACATAATTTCCAGAATGTGGGGATGCTATTTATATTGAAAGGCCCCCGGCATCCCCTCGGGGGTATTTGATTTGATCTGTTTTTTGTGTGAGAAGATATTATGATCAGCTTTGGAAAATGGAACATTTGGCTTCACCACATAGTGTGTTCAAACTCGTGTATTTGTTTAAGACTATGATAGGTGTACTTTTTCAAATATGATGGCATTATGGAACGAGTGGCCTACAATGCATGAATCTTTTTGTGAATAGGTCTGCACACTCACATCAGCTAACTTTGATATTATAAATTTCAAATAGCCACAGGATGGTGGGGGGGGGTGTGCGGGGGAAGAGGGGAGGGGTACTTTGGAATAAACTATTGAAGTCTAAAGTCTCACTGTCACAGCTGGCTGAAATACAGGCATTTTCAATGTTTGTCAGCAATTTAAACGAACTTTTACATACGTGAGATGTCTGATACACTTGGCTCTGTTGTCCTAGTCTATCTCTTAAACCTCGGTTGCACATGACCCTACTCTTGGGTTCCTGTTCATTGTGTGTGTGTGTGTGTGTGTGTGTGCGTGCGTGCATGTGTGTGTATATACATGATTGTGTACATGTGTGTGTTATGGCGTGTGTGTGTATGTGTGCGCGCGCTCGTGTGTGTGCGTGTGTGCGTGTGTACATGTGCATGTGTGTGTGAAGGGGAAGGGGTGTGCACGTGCACGAGTCATACATTGAACACATGTACATAAAGTAACATTTTAATGTGTATATAAAACAGCAACGATATATAAGCATATGTTTCACTGAATTTACAGCTGGTACCTGTAAAAACCTCGAGACTTTTCGATCCCACTACCCGTGGCCCCTAGTACAGTGTCTAGCAACGTTCAACCTTTACTGTCCCTTTCTGTGTGGCCTGATATCATGCTGCTGTAAGTCCTCTCTCAATGCCCCCCCTCCCCACCCCACTTCCCACAAATCCTACCCCCCCCCCCCCCCCCCCCCCCCCCCCTCTTCCAACCAACTCTACAATTTATAGAGTGCAAGGCCATTAGTCATGTTAGACTCAAGATAACATTTAGGCCTGCCAGATATGGGACTTTGGCTTTTGAAATTAAAACTTTCTTCTTCTCTCAGCTGTCAGTATGCCATCGACGCAAAATGACACAGGCATGAACCAAGACACAACGGCATATGTGTGTCTTTATGTGCACACACAGACGCACATATGCTGTGGGCCTATACACGTGCTTGTTTTTCCATTAGATAAAACAAGTAACCTAGATATACTCTCTCTCAGTGAAAGATTCCAAATGTACAGACAATTTATAGGTTCACATGGTGTCAAACCTTATCTAAAGCTTGATATGGACATACATTTGAAAAGAATTATGTCTAAGTTTATACTTGGTTATCAGACATAAATGTTCATAAATTTAGATATATAGAACATGATAATGATGACCTCAGGTTGCTATGC
>CM054136.1:30680888-30705888 GCA_028751875.1 Rapana venosa
GCTGAATCTACAAAAAATAAATGGAGAAAGCAGTTGGTGGGTTTGATGCAAGGTTTGTTGTAAAGGACTAGGATTAAACTTTGACTGATGTATCAGTGTATAGGCACCTGAAGAATGAAGACCGGAACAAATTAAGTATTCATTCTGAAAAGTGGTGGTGGACACTTGTGACAACCATGTTACTTTATTTTATTTATTCTTTTATTTGGATGATAATGGAATAAGCACTCATGTCCTTTTTACACCCAGTCTCCATGTGTATGCAGTTTTGTAAATTTTCTCATCCATTCCCACCAGCACACAATGGCATACTCTTTCAAAAAGCGGAACAGGATTTAACGTGTGGGTAAGGTGTTCTGCATGTTTTCTGCATATGGGACCTCGGTTTATGGTCTCATCTGAAAGACTTTTGGATGAAATGGAGTCCGCACTGATGTTAAGTCCATGGGAAAATATCCCCTTGAATGGGATTTGAACTCGGTCAACACATCTCGAGTGCATTGTGTAACATTCTAACCATCAGGCCATCCCGTTCCCCTGACACTGTGTTGTGTAAATCTTGTTATTGACCATCCATGATTGTATTGTATTGTATACCACTTAAAGTCTACTTAAAGTAACCTTTTGTGTACTGAAACCAGATAGAGAAGACTTCTGTGTGCATAAGTAGGTAAAACAGAACAGGTCAGAACATTGTGCTCGCAATCTGACAACCCGTTTGATTCCCATTCAAGGGGATTTTTTTCCCCTGGAGTTAACATCAGTGCAGACTCCACTCTCCCCAAAAGTCCTTGAATGAGACTATAAACCGAGGCCCCGTGTGCGAACCCACGCTGAACATCTTGCACACACGTTAAATCCTGTTTTGCTTTTCGTAAGAGTAGGCCATTGTGTGCCGGTGGGAACGGATATAATTCTATCCCTATTCCCTGCATCTTATTTGGTTCCCATTTCTCTAGAGTGGCCAGTTTAACACAACCACCTGTGTTGTTTTTTGTTTTATTCAAAGCATGCACACTGGTGTCGTGTTTAGACATCATCCCCGAAGTCAGAATGTGGCTACCTTAATCTGAGCAACAACAATAAAGTCCTATATCTAAAATCTCACCATTTTTGTGAACCGTGGAGCTCTAGATCTAGCTGAGGAATGGGAAAATGCGTGCGTGCGTGCGTGCGTGCGTGCGTGCGTGTGTGAGTGTGTGTGTGTGTGTGCGTGCGTGTGTGTGTGTGTGTGTGTGTGTCTGTGTGTCTGTGTGATCAAGAAAAGAAAAAAAGAAGGGGGTGGCATGGCGTCTTACTGGGACAGGGTGTTGTCTCTGGAAGCAACAACGGCCATGTCACACACAGAAATCCGACATGGCACTACAATGCTAGAATACAATACAGTACAATACGCCAGACTGCCATACAATACAAAACAATGTCAAACAATACAATCCTGTACAATAGTTCGTTACACAGACTATGCCGTCTTCTTATTGTAGTGTGTGTGTGTGTGTGTGTGTGTGTGTGTGTGTGTGTGTGTGGTGTGTGTGTGTGTGTGCTCGCCTCTGTGTGTGTGTGTGTGTGTGTGTGTGTGTGTGTTCGCCTCTGTGTGTGTGTGTGTGTGTGTGTGTGTGTGTGTGTGTGTGTGTTCGCCTCTGTGTGTGTGGGGGGGGGGGGGGGGGGGGGGGGGGCTCGCCTGTGTGTGTGTGTGTGTGTGTGCTCCCCTGTGTGTGGTGTGTGTGTGTGGTGTGTGTGTGTGTGTGTGTTGTGTGTGTGTGTGTGTGTTCGCCTCTCTGTGTGTTCGCCTGTGTTTGTGTGTGTATTCGTTCTGTGGTGTGTGTGTGTGTGGGTGTGTGTGTGTGTGTGTGTGTGTGTGTGTGTGGTGTGTGGTGTGTGTGTGGTGTGTGTGTTGTGTGTGTGGAGTACATTTCCGAAGAAGAATCAAAATGCATAACAGTTTTACATTTCAAAAAAAAAGGAAAAGCAAATAGAAAGAAAAGCAAAAACAAAAACGAAACAACAACTGCAACAACAATAAAAAAGACAATGCACTCTATGTATCTTAACATTTCACTTTTCTTCCTCGTGTTTCAAGTAATGCGGGAGTGCATTTTCTCTCTTTCTTTTTGTCTTTTTTTCTATCCTTTTGTTCTTTTGTTGTTGTTTTTTCTCAAGGTGGTGGGGTAGGACAGATGGAAGTGACAGCGGGCAACATCGATGGACAAAATGTTGAAACAGTGCACTTTTTCCACCTTTTGGTTTCTCTTCAGTAAGGGCAAGCAGCTTTATCATACCTTGTGCTGGTAGGGGAGGTAATGGAGCACACTGACCGCCTGTACAAGGCTTTCTATCGCCACACAACAGGGGGCTGGCAACAGCCCGCTTTATGCTTGTTATCTCCCCATTCAACCAGCACCCCCACGACTGTCAGCCCCTGAACGATTTATCGTTGGTCGCCAACAACTCTGTCATTCGCACTCGGCTGCTCCAGGGTTGAAAAGCTTGAGCACTAGGACAGGTTAACGATTTGTGGGGGACACTCCAAGCCTGTGCTCCCCTCCCTGCCCTCCTGCTGCCCGCCTGCCTGCCTGACTGCCTGCCTGACTGCCTGGAGACTCTCTCTCTCTCTTTTGCCCGCCTTCACAGTAGTACCACGTGTGACACTTTGCTGGAAACATAAGAGTGCTGTCTTCAAGCTATGGAAAAAAAATATTATGGTGTTTTACTGTTTGTCTGTGGTGTTGAAGATTCGGTTTCTTGGTTCTTCATTGGAAATCTAGTGTTTCAATCGTGAGGAAAAATGTTTGTGGTTGAGAATGATGGAATGGTTAAGACAGCTGTAGACATATAAAAACAACAACAACTACAACAAAACATGTTGCTGCGATTTCGGTCATAAATCTCTCGTGAGCCAGAACGATTCCTCTGTTTATTTTTTTCCTAAAGTGTTAGAACTGTTGATGGCCCAGGCTGGAAGTTTTCATGGAACGGCCGACTGTCCGGCTGAAGATAAGTTGTGAAAGATGGTCATAGAGGCCATTCTCAATTTCAGTCTTCAAGTGATAGGTATCAGAAACTTGCATTTTACAGGAGGCGGATTAAGAACAGAAATATCGGTTCTAGTACTACAGAACAGGTTTAGAAGTGAGGGAGGAGGGGAAAAGAAATGAACTCAGCCAACGGCGAGGGTTTTGCCAATACACGACAACAGCAGTAACTTCTGACAAGGTGTGTTGCCGAATATCATCAATTCTGGGGAAATGTTCTTGCGTAACAGAGTACAATCTGATGAAAGAATCATAACTAAGCCAAGCCCACGTCTTCTTTGATGTGCAAAATAGCATACCATCAGTGTTAACAAAAAAAGAAGGATTACACTGATACGGTCATTTCAGCAACAATGTCCGGCGCTTAACGACAACGCAACGCATTTGCGCTCACACGACAGACAGCAATAGTTGCTGTCTGAGCGTTCGACGAAGAAAAGAAGACTTTCAGCAAAAAGAACTATACAATATAAGTTTCGTAGAGGTAGACATTTCTTCGCTGCTTGCTCGCTCGTACATGCGTTAGACTACCATTTTCAACAACAACAACAACAACAACAACAACACAAGCAGACACCGTTCTGTTCTCACAGCACCTCCTCTCTTCCATCGGAAGCAGCTGGTCTCCCAAGCTACTGCCCGTTTCTCTGCCAGACTTTCCATCGTTCTCTTCTAGCTCGTCGGGGGCATTATTTTCTTCGCTGCAGACTCCTGTCTGGCACTGCAGCTCAGGGAGGATGTGCGTCCATCACTTCAGCCGCAGTCACCTGCAGCTGCTGCTGGGCATCAGCCTGGGCCTGTCCCTGTCCTTCCTCTTCACCTCCTTCCAGCAGCTCTTCCTGCCTACCGCCATGGTGGCCGTGTCCAGAGAGAGCAGGCAGAGACAGAGCGGCCTGGAGGAAGACGTCAGGCCCATGTCGCTGGACACAGACCTGCCGCTGCATCGTGGTCAGTCAGTCTGGACACTACCGCTAGAATTGGGTTCAGTGTGTGTTGTGCGTGCGTGCGTGCGTGCGTGGTGCGTGCGTGTGTGTGTGTGTGTGTGTGTGTGTGTGTGTGTGTGTGTGTGTCTGTGAGTGCGTGTGTGTGTGTGTGGTGTTTTGTGTGTGTGTGTGTTTTGTGTGAGTATGTTTGTGTGTGTGTACGTGTGTGTGAGTGTGTGTGTGTGTGTGTGATGTGGTTTGTTTGTTTGGCTGGTCGGTTGGTTGTTCGGGTTGTTGTTGTTGTTGTTTTGTTTGTTTGCTTGGGTTTGTTGTTTTTTGTGTTTGTTTGTTTTGGTTTGGTTTGGTTTTGGGTTGTTGTTTTGTTTGTTTTGGGGTTGTTGTTGTTTTTTGTTTTTTTTTGGGGGGGGGTTGCTTGCTTCAGTCAAGTCAAAAAGGGAGCGGAATGCACCAAACATCTTACTTCACATAGTCTTCTTGGCAGATTTTTCCAGCTTCATCACCCCAAGCGTCTCTCTCTCTCTCTCTCTCTCTCTCTCTCTCTCTCTCTCTCTCTCTCTCTCTCTCTCTCTCACACACACACACACACACACACACACACACACACACACACACACACACACACACACACACACCACACACACTCACACACACCCCTAACTCCCCGAGGAGTCATTGGGACACTAGTCCTGAAATTCTCAGACCGTGTCTCTTGGACAAGTTGAACCTGGCGTAGTCCATCCCTCTTTAGGTACAGGGTGCATGCTGGGTATCTGTGTGTTTCCATAATCCACCGAACGCTGACATGAATCACGAGATCTTCAACGTGCAGTTTTGACCTTCTGCATGCCTATACAAGAGGTTTATAAAGGCCCTGGCTGGTCTGCACTTAAAGCTGGCCCAGGAGATGGTAAAAATCCACCACCCTCGAGTAATCCTACGCCGCTGTCCTGTCATGATTGGAAGCCAGGATTCCCTAGAGTCAGAGGACGGAAAGTCAAACGCTCTGAGTTTCTTCAGCATCAGTGTTCCCAAAGTCATGGTGAAGTCTGGCAGAGAAACGGGCAGTAGCTGGGAGACCAGCTGCTTTTGATGGCAGCCTGCTTGCTAGCTTGCTTGTCTGACTGGGTTTGGTTGGTTGGTTGGTGGGTTGGTTGGTTGGTTGGTTGGTTGATTGGTTGGCTGGTTGGCTGGTTGGTTGGTTGGTTGGTTGGATGGTTGGTTGGTTGGTTGGTTGGTTGGTTGGTTGGTTGGTTGGTTGGTTGGTTGGTTGGTTGGTTGTTTTCGTTCCTCGTTCACAGCTTCGAGGTTCCCCAATGGTGAGATTGTGTGCATGCAGCCGTTTTTACCCACCATTAAGGTAGCCGAATTCCGACTTTCTATAAAACTGGGCCTGTTCTGTTACAATCGATTAAAGCATTACCATTGAAATAAATGTCCCCTTCTGGGAGCGGTCATGTGTAAACGGTGTTCTAAGTAAGAACTGTTAGCACCAGATGGTGCGAAATGTTTCTTCACTGTTAATCCATCTCGCCATTAAAGTCGACATTCGTTCTTTGGGTCAATGCTTTAGTAGTCTTTGTTCAGTACGTCGCTTCATATGGTAGAGTTTGTTGTTCACATCTCTCTCTCTCTCTCTCTCTCCTCTCTCTCTTCCTCTCTCTCTCCTCTCTCTCTCTCTCTCTCTCTCTCTCTCTTCCCCCTGTGTGTGTGTGTGTGTGTGTGTGTGTGTGTGTGTGTGTGTGTGTGTGTGTGTGTGTGTGTGTGTGCCTGTAAACTCTGCCTTTGGCTAAGATAGAATCACACTGTCCGCTAACACGTGGACAGGTTCTTTTTAATGCTCACCTTAAACACACACACATACACACACACAAACATGCACGCATGTAATCACGCACACAAGCGCACACATGTAGGTAGTCACGAAAGAAAGAAAATCCACTTCTACATTACTTGAAATACGGAATACGAGGAAGAAAACTGATATGTTAAGATATATAAAGTGCATTCTCTTTTTCTTTTTCTTTTTTTTTGCAGTTCTTGTTTTTTTCTTCTGTTTTTTGCTTTTCTTTCTATTTGCTTTTCCTTTTTTTTAAAATGTAAAACTGATGCCTTTTGATTCTTCTTTGGAAATGCACACACATGCACGGACGCACATACACATACGCGCGCAAGCACACACACACGCACACACACACACACACACACACACACACACACACACACAACACACACACACACACACACAACACACACACACACACACACACACACACACACACACACACTATGTAAGGAACTCGGAGCTTGGCCAGTCACCGGTGCAGAAAGATACTGTATACGTACATGTGCACCGGTTCATCCTCTGGTGAGCAGATTTAAGGGGGGTTGCGGACTAGCCCAGTGGTTAGAGCTTCATAGTCTTGATCTGACGGTAACTGGCTGCTCGAGCCTCCTGTAAGGTGTCGGTTTAAGGAGATCCCCTCCGCCCCCACCTCCCCCTCTGCCTGAACTGATATTGGCACTAACGCCACTCCTCTGATAGTCCTGTGAATAAGAATTGAAACCAAGGTCCTGATGCCCGAAGTTTGAATGCAGCTACCTTCATGGCGGTTGAAATCGGTAGCACACACAAAAATCACACCATTGGTGAACCTCGGAGCTCTAGCCAAGGAACGGGGGAGGGGGGGAGGGGGGCACACAGAAAGGTCGCTTGTGTCAAGTAGAACATCTTGTGACCACGTTAAAACTTCATTCATCTGTGGTTTTTAAAAGAATACGTCAGATATGGCTGATGGGATGGATTTCAATTACGAACAAACCCAGCATGCATCTTGATACCTGGAGAGGGCTTGGCTCCGTCGTTTTCGACTTGCCTGCGATTTACCGCCTGAAAAATGGTAGTGTAGTAGCCGGGTGACCCCTCGAGGATGTTACGAGAGACGTGAAGTATGTTGAAACAGAGTGTTTGCTTTTGTTTCCTCTGCTTCTTTTGATAGTGTACACAAGGGGTGTGGCTTACTTGGTACGTTCTGCATTCAGTGGCGTCTCGTTGAAAACTCTGATACAGAAACATTGTGGAAACCTTATAATGTTGAAACAACTTGAGCATAATCATAGACATTAGTTTTATATTTCCTTTCTTCTCTTTCCTTAAAGTTTTTCTTTCTTTCTGTAATTGCTATGTCTATCTATTGTCATGATCTTTAAAAATCATAATCATAGAATGAGTTGAATACCAGAATGTAAAAAAAACTGTTGAATCACAATCTGTTGCTAATAAGCTCTAACCACTAGGATAACACCACCCCCCCCCCCCCCCCAACTTTTTCCATTTTAATTCTTAAAATGTGCTACAAAATCATGAAATAACAATCAGTAAAAGAATCAGAAACATTGGTATTAACAGATTTTTATTCAGAAAAGAAGATATACGTTGCACACAAATCGATTTGGAGCAGCAACAAGTTAATAACTATATTATGTACTCCATCAACAAACAAAAACAAAATGTGTTGTTTAGAAGCCAAGGGGGAAAAAAACACCATGTCATTGTCACAACAAGTCAATCCTTTTGAAACAAGTGTGATCAATAAATTAAAGACATCATTTTAAAACTTGCTGCCTTCACACCTGTGAACACTTTGAAACCTTATATTTTGCATATTAATATTACATATTTTCAAAGTCGAAAGAAATAAAGAAAAAGAAATAACATTGATCAATCAGTCAGCTTAACAAACAGCTTAACATGTCAAACAATTTTAACCCATGTGTGTGTGTGTGTGTGTGTGTGTGTGCGCGCGCGCGCGCGCGCGTGTGTGGATTCAGATGATGACAGGAGGGCCCAAGAACTGTACAAACAAGTCCGCGTGCTGGTGTGGGTCATGACGGCGCCCCAGAACCTGGACAAGAAAGCGGTGCACGTGCGCCAGACATGGGGCAAGCGCGCCAACAAGCTGCTGTTCATGAGCTCCGTCCACAACCACTCTTTCCCCACCATCGGCCTCAACGTCCAAGAAGGCCGCGCCCACCTCACCGCCAAAACCATGCGCGCCTTCCAGTACGTGTACGAACATCACCTCGACGACGCCGACTGGTTCATGAAGGCCGACGACGATACCTACGTCATTCTGGAAAACCTGCGCTACATGCTGGCTTCCTTCAACACGCAGGATCCCATCTACTTCGGCAAGGTGTTCAAGGTGATCGTGAAGCAAGGCTACGCCAGCGGCGGAGCTGGCTACGTGCTGAGCAAGGAGGCCCTGAGGCGGCTGGTGACCGTGGGGGTCAACGGCTCCATCTGCAGGAAGGACGGGGGGCCTGAGGACGCCGCCATTGGCAAATGTTTGAGCAAAGTGGGGGTGAAGCTGCTGCCCTCCACCGACAGCCTGGGCCGTACCCGCTTCCACTGCTTCGGCCCTGAGGCCCATCTGCATGGCAGGTTCCCCAGGTGGTTCTTCAAGTATGACGTCCACGGCGGCAGGAAGGTCAGTGGGGGGCTTGCTGGTTCTCTTCTCTCTCTCTGTCTGTCTCTCTGTGTCTCTGTGTCTGTCTGTCTGTCTGTCTGTCTCTGTCTCTCTCTCTCCTCTCTCTCTCTCTCTCTCTCTCTCTCTCTCTCTCTCTGTCATTGTCAGATATTGTCATTGTCTCTCTCTCTCTCTCTCTCTCTTCTCTCTCTCTCTCTCTCTCCTCTATCTCTCTCTCTTCTGTCTGTGTGTGTGTTGTGTGTGTGTGTGTGTGTGTGTGTGGTGTGTGTGTGTGTGTGTGTGTTCAAAATTCATTTAACCTATTTTCACAAGATGTGATATTAGACAGAAGAGAGAGAGGAGAGAGAGAGAGAGAGAGAGAGAGAAGAGAGAGGGGAGAGAGAGAGACGAAGAGAGAGAGAGAGAGAGACAATGCCAAATTAATTTAATTCGAGGATAATAAATAAGCACTCATAGTGCTTTTAACATCAAGTCCCCGCCCGTAGGATAGCATCATAATAATAAACCCAATCTCATACACTCACACATCAAACAAAGGGAAAAAAACTTATTTGAAAACCAAAAAAACCCAAAAAGAAGCAAAAAACAAAAACAAAACAAAAACACAAACAAAAAAGAAAAAAAGAACAAAAACTTATAAAGTCATAAAAATAAACATCTACACATTATAAATAAGGTACACATAGTTGTTACGGGCAACAATAAGATATTGAAATAAGACATTCACTAGAACTCAAGTACAGTCAACAAGCCCAATAAAATATTCAAAATATAAAGGACGAATACGTCTTTCATCAGGATGTACGACAACTGTGACTATAAGCAAAACAATTAAAGGGAAGAGAGAGAGGGAGAGAGAACGGAGATGAGAGAGAGAGAGAGAGAAGAGATGAGAGAGAGAGAGACGACAGAGACAGAGACAGAAGAGCGTGGTGTGGGTGTCAGCAGAGGGGGGATGGAGTTAGTAATGTATGGAAGAAGGAATTCAGGGATCAATGCATGTGAAATGATAAATAAAAAGAACCCCACTCTTTACCTTACTAATCTACAGAACTACAATCAACAAAAAGAAAAATGCAGCTCTAACAATTCCTAACAAAATCAGTAATTCCAATGAAAAATGTAAATACATTTTAGCTACTGAATTTCACATGAGATAAAAGAAAACACGCGCACACACAACACACCACAACACACACATCATAATGTAAGTAATCCCCCCCTCCCCCCAACAACACAAAAACCAAAAAAAACGGAGAACACCCAACAGTAGTAGCAAAAAACCAACAACAAACAGCAACATCTCTACCCCCCCCAGCCCCCCCCCCCCCTCCCCCCAAAAAAAAAAAAAATAAACAAAATAAATTACAATAGGAATACAAATACTGTGAACTTGAGACCTATTGCAAAACAAAAAAATAATAAACCACCAAAAAAGTTACACACAAGAAAAAATCATTGCCAGGTTAGAGCCTCATTAAGTCCAAAGCAATCGCAATAAACCAACTGGACTATGCGTCAGTGATCTAAAAAAAAGAGAATTTTTTAAAGTCATACACAAGTGACAGACTGTTCAATATTGCTGATGGAGAGGATAGCATCAAAACCGGAATGTGGGCATGGTAATATATGATCTACTGTTATATTATTACCGCATATGCAAAAAGCATTCCCAGTATATTAGTTTTTGTCTTGGAGCAATTCAATTTCCATCTACAAGCAAAGGAAACAATCTGCTTTGAACAATATATATCATGCTCTCGTGTTTTATCGAAAGACTCAAATTTACGTAGTTCCTTGTATGCATCTAGACAGCCAAGCCTCCTTTCTTCACACTGAAATAACTTTTGCTGTGATTTTATTACAATTTCATAACACTCATGCAGTGAAAAGGGGAGTACTAATTGTGTCACCTCCGATTAACCTTTTGCTCCTGTTTTTTCTCTCTGGGATGTCATCTTTTTCATTGTAGTAAAACACCACCGTGCGATGGAATCCAACAGAACGTTATTTCTGAGCCCTTTATGAATCAAATGACATATTTCAATGACGACTTCAGATCTAACTTTTGTTTCCAAAGAACTAATGGCATAATGATTGATTTGGAGTCTACTCAAAAGAGAATTTGAAAAATTATTTTAGGAAAACTGACGAAATGCGGTGTGTGTGTCTTTTCTCTGTCTCTTTTGGGTGATTTTTGTGGGGGGTTTTATGTAGATATTTTTTCCGTATACTGTGTGAGTGTATTGGTATGGGCTTTATTTTATTTTATTTTATTATCATATATATCCCTAAGGGCGGGAACTGGATGTAAAAAAGCACATGGGTGCTTATTCATTATCCTCGAAATAAAAGAATTTGTCATTCTCTCTCTCTCTGTTTCTCTCTGCTCTTCTTTTCTCTCTCTCTCTCTCTCTCTCTCTCTCTCCTCTCTCTCTCTCTCCATCTCTCTTCTCTCTCTTCTCTCTCTATCTATCTATCTATCTATCTATCTCTGTATGTGTGTGTGTTGTGATAAAATAATAAGTCAAGTCAAGTCAAGTCAAGTCAAAACACTTTAATCATCCCATGAAGGGCAATTACAATACTGACAGGCAGATTGATACTCATCAAATATATCAAAGACACAAAAGCTATATTTCATATTGGTTTTCAAATAAAATGTCCGACACAACACACACCACACACACACCACACACGCGCGCATGCGCCACACACATCAATTGTGAACACAATTTTAAACCCATTGACTAGAAGACATAAAAACTTATTTTTACGCACGCATATACGCAGCACGTACACACGCACGTACGGGGTGTGTGCGAACACGCCCACGCACACCCACACCATACACCAATATATGAATTCAATGTTTAAGACAGTTGACTAGAACACAGACTTATTTCACACACCCACGCACCACACACACACACAACACAACACCACACACACACACACAATTATGTATTAAACTACACTCGTAACAATGACAATCAGGCAGATAATTCAGAGAAATGTAAGAACTAGGTAGTCAACATCATTGTGAATTCAGAAGTCGAATGCTTACTGGCACAAAAGAATTTCTTTTTCTGTTGGTTTTGCTGATGGGACACTGAAAACGGCGTTCCGAAGGCAACATTTGAAATTCTGGAAACAAAGCATGAGAAGGATCAGCCGTATTTAAAACTGTCACACAAACTAGAAGGCATTTTGTCATTTTCGTATTCATAATGAAACTCGTTGAAGTAAATCACTCAACAATAATTACTACAAATGGCAATTAGACAAGACATCACAACTGATATCACATAAGGAGGCCCTGTCATTTCCAAATTGTATTCTAGGGTGTCACTTTGATACCCCTCAAAAACGGTTCACTGATTACAAAATCGACATGACTCACAGCCTGTCCACACTGAACATGAAAAATATCAAACTGAAGAGAGGAGACTTCTCATACATCTGCTGCCTAGTACACACCTCCATCCAACCAACAACAACAAAGAGAGAGAGACAGACAGACAGACAGACAGACAGAGGGAGGGGGGAGGGTACATATTTACAGAGAGAAAAGAAACTTTGATTCTTATATATTACATATTTACAGACAGACAGACAGACAGAATGAGAGAGAGAGGGGATAAATATTTACAGAGAGAAATAAACTTTGATTCTTATATATTACATATTTACAGACAGACAGACAGACAGAATAAGAGAGATAAGGCATATATCTTTACTGAGAGAAATAAACTTTGATTCTTATATATTATATATTTACAGACTGACAGACAGACAGAGAGGATATATCTTTACTGAGAGAAATAAACTTTGATTCTTATATATTTTATATTTACAGACAGACAGACAGACAGACAGAGAGGATATATATTTACAGAGAGAAATAAACTTTGATTCTTATATATTATATATTTACAGACTGACAGACAGACAGACAGAGAGGATATCTATTTACAGAGAGAAATAAACTTTGATTCTTATATATTATATATTTACAGACAGGCAGAATGAGAGGATATCTATTTACAGAAAGAAATAAACTTTGATTCTTATATATTATATATTTACAGACAGACAGACAGACAGACAGACAGAGAGGATATCTAGTTACAGGAAGAAATAAACTTTGATTCTTATATATTATATATTTACAGACAGACAGACAGAGAGGATATATATTTACAGAGAGAAATAAACTTTGAATCTTATATATTATATATTTACAGACAGACAGACAGACAAGACAGACAGACAGACAGACAGAGGGGATATATATTTACAGAGAGAAATAAACTTTGATTCTTATATACTATATATTTACAGACAGACAGACAGACAGACAGACAGACAGACAGACAGAGAGGATATCTATTTACAGAGAGAAATAAACTTTGATTCTTACATATTATATATTTACAGACAGACAAACAGACAGAGAGGATATCTATTTACAGAGAGGAATAAACTTTGATTCTTATATATTTACAGATAGACAGAATGAGAGGATATCTATTTACAGAGAGAAATAAACTTTGATTCTTATATGTTATATAGTTACAGAGACAGAGAGAGAGAGACACACAGAGAGAGAGAGAGGGAGGGAGAGGGAGAGGGAGAGAGGGGAGAGATCTGACCTGACTTGTCCCTTATCTCATGATATGAAAGAGTTTCCCAGGCTGTGTAAGTCAGCACCACTCTTAAATCAAGGGAGAAACCCCCCTCGAGCGGAAATCTCAGTTTAGACCTGAATCCGGGGGCGGGGTAGCCTAGTGGGTAGAGTGTTGTGCTCGTGATTTGATGGCCTAGGTTCGAGCTTACCGCCGAGACGCCTGTTAGAGGGGATTTTTCTCCTGGAATTAACATATGTACCGACTCCATTCCATTGAAAGTTCTTCTGTTGAGAACATAAATCGAGGTCTCGTGTCCGAAAGCACCCAGAACATTTTACGCACACGTTAATTCCCGTTCTGCCTTTCGGAAGAGTAGGGTATTTGTGCCGGTGAGAATTGATGACAAAAAAGAAATCAGTAAAATCAACGCATGCATACTGTACTCCCCCGTGGGACTCCCGGGGTATGCTTACAAGTGAGCATTGCAAGAATAGGATCCCTGCCCTCCAACCAGGCATGTCGTAAGAGGCGACTAAGGTGGAACCCTTCCTCCAGGTTGGGGGTTGGGCACAGGGCTAACAACCCTCTCCCGTAAAAAAAGAGCAGTTACAGAAACAGCAACAGAGAAAACTGATACTTTTGCGTGCGAAGGACCTCCCGAGTCCAGTGAGACTCGTATGAATGCTGACGGCCAAAGCCGAGAGGAAGCTACCAGCAGGATAAGGGAAGACCTGAACACCACCAAAACTAAGATCAGACTAGGACATTGGAACGTGAGGACGATGTATGAGACGGGCAAGCTGGCACAGGTAACATTAGAGATGAGAAGATTCAACCTCCATGTCCTAGGAGTAAGCGAGAGTAGATGGACTGGATCTGGGAGAGTGAGAACCACCACCGGAGAAACCGTCCTCTACTCTGGGAGAGATGACGACCAGCACCACGAAGGAGTTGCCATCATCCTCAAGAAAGGCGTTGAGCGGTGCCTTATGGAGTGGAAGCCCATCAACAGCAGACTAATGAGTGCGAGACTGAAGGGAAGACACATCAACATCACCATCATCCAGTGCTACGCACCAACCAACAACAGCAGCGATGAGAGCAAAGATGACTTTTACCATCAGCTGCAGACAGAGACAGAGAAAGCCCCACGCCATGACCTCATCGTCATCATGGGGGACCTAAATGCCAAGGTCGGAAGTGACAACACCGACTATGAGAGAGTCATGGGACAACACGGGGTGGCAACAGAAATGACAACGGGGAGAGACTTGTGGAGTTCTGCGCCATGAACAACTTAGTGATAGGAGGGACCCTATTCACGCACCGGGACATCCACAAGCTGACTTGGGCGTCGCCGAATGGGAGAGATATGAACCAGATTGACCATCTGATGATCAATGGTAAGTGGAGACGATCTCTCCTGGATGTGAGAACCAAGCGAAGTGCGGATGTCGGGAGCGATCATCACCTGGTGACAGCACACATCCAGATGAAACTGAAGAAGAACACAAGACCAACCACTCAAGCGCGATTTGATACCCAGCGATTGAGAGACACCAACGTGAAGTCTGCATTCGTCAACGATCTGAGGAACAGATTCCACATCCTGCAGAACATGACAGAACAGCATGACATAGATACGACATGGAAGCAGATCTGTAAACTGTACACTGAGAGCAGCAAGGACAACATCGGCCATCAAAAAAAGAAGACCAACAATGACTGGATCCAACAAGAGACCCTCGATGCCATCAAAGAAAGGAGAGAGATCAAGAAGAGACTTCTGCAAGTAAAGTCTCCACGGCTACGAGAGAGGCAGGAAGAGTTGTACAGAGAGGCAAAACAGGAAAGTGAAGAGACTCGCACGCCGTGACAAGAGAGAAGCCATGGACCAGCTGGCAGCTGAGGCAGAAGAGGCGGCGGCCCAAGGAGAGCAAGGAGAGAGTCTAACAAAATCACCAAGAAAGCATGCAACAAATTTAAGAGGAGCGCTGGGGGACCAATCAGGGACAGACAAGGGAAACTGTTGACAACAGAGAAAGAGCAAGAAGAAAGATGGGCTGAACACTTCCAGGAAGTTCTCAACCGACCACCACCTGACGAGACAGCCGACATCCCAGAAGCTACAAAAGACTTAGACATTGACGTCAACCCCCCCAACAAAGGAAGAGATAGTGGCTGCCATCAAGACCCTCAAGAACGGCAAGTCACCAGGCCAGGACAACCTTGGTGCCGAACTGTTCAAGGCAGATTCTGAACTAGCAGCTGACATACTGCAACCACTGTTCACAGCTGCATGGAAGAACGAGAAAGTACCTGATGGGCTGGACCAAGGGAGTGATAGTCAAAATCTCAAGAAAGGAACCCTGAGCGACTGCAACAACTGGAGGGGAATCACTCTTTTGTCTGTGCCAAGCAAGATACTGGCCAAGGTCATCATCAGAAGAATATCAGACGCTGTGGACGATGCTTTGAGGAAGGAACAAGCAGGGTTCAGGAAGCAACGAGGATGTATAGACCAGATATTCACGCTCAGAAACATCATCGAACAGTGCACAGAGTGGCAAAGACAACTGTATGTGAACTTTGTGGACTTCGAAAAGGCATTTGACAGCATACACAGAGACAGCCTTTGGAGTATCCTTCGACACTATGGCATCCCATCGAACTGGTACACCTTATCAAAAGCTTCTATGACAACTTCAGATGCTCTGTGGGCCATAGCAACACTGTCTTCGAAGTCAAGACTGGAGTAAGACAAGGATGTGTGATGTCATCAGTTCTCTTCAATCTGGCCATTGATTGGGTGATGAGGAAGACGACAGAAGACACCCCAAGAGGGATTCGCTGGAGCCTGTTCTCAACACTAGACGACCTTGACTTTGCGGATGACCTGGCGCTGCTGTCCTACACACACCAACATATCCAGGAGAAGACCAGCAGACTCCAAACATTCGGACAGCAAGTGGGGCTTCGTATTAGCACCAAGAAAACAGAGACGATGTCGCTCAATGTGAACACACCAGCCCCTGTGAAAGTGAATGGAACTGACCTGCGCCAGACAGACAAGTTCACATACCTTGGCAGCATCACCAAACCAGAGGGCGGCACAAAAGAAGACATCCACAACAGACTGGGCAAGGCCAGGAGTGTGTTTAGGGAGATGAACAATATCTGGAGATCAACTCAGTACAGCACCAACACCAGCTGAAGCTATACCAGAGCTGTGTTGTGTCTACGCTCCTGTACGGTTCTGAGTGCTGGAGGATGACGGAAGTGGATCTTACCAAACTTCGATCCTTCCACACCATATGCCTGCGAAGAATTCTCCGGATCTTTTGGCCAGAGAAGATCTCCAATGAAGACCTACTACGGAGATGCAGGCAAGAAGACATGGGAACCATCATCACCAGAAGACGGTGGAAGTGGATTGGGCACATCCTCCGAAGAGACCCACAGTCAATCGCAAGAACAGCATTGCACTGGACCCCAGAAGGAAGGAGAAAGAAAGGAAGACCAAAAGCAACGTGGAGAAGAACTGTAGAAAGTGAGATGAAGGTCATGCAGCACTCTTGGGGATCAGTGACTAGGTTGGCCCAGGATAGGCAGGAGTGGAAGCGCTTTCTTGCTGCCCTACACACCGCTGGGTGTAATGGCTAATGATGATGATGCATACTGTACTGGTGTCGTGTTTAGACATCATCCCAGAAGTCGGAATGCACTACCTTAGTGGTGGGTAAAAACAGTCGCATACGCAAATATCCCACCATTGGTGAATCTGGGAGCTCTAGCGGAGGTATGAAACAAAATGACCTGAATACCCTCTCTCAGATGCCACCATCACATCTTTTGTGAAGGGTTCTATGTGTATGAATATTGTGAATGCAAGCGTTTTGATTTGTTTGCTTTACAAGATTTAGCGCTACACAAATTCCATATTATCATTTATTATCATCATCACGAGCACTAGGCTGTATCAATTATTTTCTTTCATTGCTCGAGGGTTGATGGTGATGAGGAGGATGATAGAACAACACTAATGAGGTGAGACCACTTACTTTACGGGGCTGTACTCTAAGCTTCCTTTTATAACATAATTATCCCGGCTGTTAACCAGGCCCGAGAGATACAGTCACCTGCAGTTTGTTGATCAAAGTTATTTCAGCCACACTCTCAAAACCGCTATCGTAATATAAAGTGGACGAGGCCCGACAGCGTGGTCCCAGGCTTTCTTTCCCAAGACCGTTCCATAATACACTCAGACTATCATTCTGGGCAATACTAATAGCCTGACCGGAGTGCGGAAAAGCCTTTAACCATTATGAGGTGCCTCAGTATTGAGGTGATTTACTGCCACTGTTCCAACTGAAGAGTTTATACATACCAGCTGGGGAGACAGACTGTCGGTGAACAAAAGCCGCAGCCACCACCTAGTTGTGGAGCTAGTGGAGCGATTGATTAACAGCAATTATGTGTTTCTTATCTGTGTTTGTGGTAATGTTTGTCTGTGTGTATCATTATTTCTCTGTCTGGTTGCTTGAATGTTTGTCTGTGTGTATTTTCATTTCTATGTCTGTCTGGTTGTTTGTGTGGATTATTATTTCCCTGTCTGTCTTGTTTGAATGTTTGTCTCTGTGTATTATTATTATTTCTATGTCTGTCTGGTTGTTCGGCTGTCTGCTCAGCTGTTTCTTTCTGTGTATGTCTGTATCTATGAGTAGGTCCGTCCATATGTGCGTGCGTGCGTGCGTGCGTGCGTGTGTGAGTGTGTGTGTGTGTGTGTGGTGTGTGTGTGTGTGTGTGTGTGTGTGTGTGTGTGTGTTTTGTGTGTGGTTGTGTGTGTGTGTGTGTGTGTGTGTGTGTGTAGTCACTGTTTACCAAGAGAAAGAAAGTATGTGATACTGCGGTTAATCCATCGAATGCACTCTCTCCTCTCTCTCTCTCTCTCTCTCTCTCTCTCTCTCTCTCTCTCTCTCTTCTCTCTCTCTCTCTCTCTCTCTCTCTCTCTCTCACATGATATTGATGACCTCAGGCTGCTATGCCCATTATCTAAGCAAGCACCGGAGGATGAAGTACATTTTGTGTTGTGCTGTCCAGTATTTGAGGATGTTAGGCAGAACTACATCCCTGTTCAATATAGTAGACAGCCTAATTTATTTAGGCTCTGTTTACTCCTGGCATCAAGTCATCCTGAGGTTGTGCGCAGCCTCACTATATTTTTATGTAAAGCTTTCAGAATAAGAGAGATAATGTTATCCCAAGTGATATTTTTGTAGCTGACTTTTTGCTATACAGTAACATGTTGTCTGTGTGTGTGTGTTTTTTTATATTTTATTTATTTATTTTTTATTTTTTAAACCAAAATACTAAGCAGTTTGGCAACCCCCTTCATGTATGGGCCAATGGCCTTTTTGTGAATAAATCATTCGAGTTCTCTCTCTCTCTCTCTCTCTCTCTCTCTCTCTCTCTCTCTCTCTCTCTCTCTCTCTCTCTCTCTCTCTCTCTCTTCTCTCTCTCTCTCTCTCTCTCTCTCTCTCTCTCTCCTCTCCTCTCTCTTCTCCCTCCTCTCTCTGAATCACTTCAATGGTCTTGGTTTTGCAAAATGGGAATAGAAAACTTATCACTGTTGCTGCAGTGCAATGCTTGCGATCTGAACCAGAAAGTGCTATGCATCACTCCACCTCAAGGGCTAAGTAACTATTACTTGCTTGCTTACTGACTGACTGACTTACAGACAGACTGACTGACTGATTTACAGACTAACTAAATGACTGACTGACTGACGACCTACTGATTGGCTGACTGACTGACTGACAAACTGGCTGACTTACAGACTGATTGACTTACAGACTGAATGGCTGACTGACTGAATGACTGACCGACTGACTGACTTACAGACTGACTGACTTAAAGACTGACTGACTGAATAATTGACTGACTTACTAACTAACTAACCGACTGACTGACTAAGACACTGACTGACTTACTTACTGACTTATAGACTGGCCGACCGACTGACTTACAGGCCTGGCTGACTGACTGAGTAACTGACTGACTTACTAACTAACCGACTGACTAACTAACACACTGACTGACTTACTTACTGACTTATAGACTGGCCGACCGACTGACTCACAGGCCTGACTGACTGACTAACAATCCCTCTAAACCCCAGTGCAGCCATCCTCTCACCCCGCCCACCATTCCATACCTTATTATCATTATTATTATTATTATTATATCATCATCATTGTTATCATTATTATTATTATTATTATTATTATGACCATGCTGTCTACGCTCCTCCCTGTTGCAGGGCATGGAGAACATCAGTGACCACCCCATCACCTTCCACTACATCGGCGCCAGAAGCATGTACGCCCTGGAGTACTTCACCTACCACCTCAGGCCCTATGGCATCCTCTTCAGGCCCCAGGATCTGCACCCCCACCCTCCAGGGAAGACCACGTCACCCTGATGATCGTGGTGCAGGCTCTTCTCTCCTCATGGCATTGTGGACTTCTCCAGCTCTGTGTGTGTGTGTGTGTGTGTGTGTGTGTGTGTGCGTGCGTGTGTGTGTGTTGGAAGATGCTGCCGTTGGTTGGAGGGAGTCTGGTTGAACAACTAAAATGTCACCCAACTAGTGAGTGGTGTGTGTGTGTGTGTGTGTGTGTGTGTTGTGTGTGTGTGTGTGTGTGTGTGTGTGTGTGTGTGTGTGTGTGTGTGTGTGTGTGTGTGTGTGTGTGTGTTCAAATTCATTTAACGTCTTTTCACAGTTATGATATTAGACGACTGTGTGTGTTGTGTGTGTGTGTGTGTGTGTGTGTGTGTGTGTGTGTGTGTGTTGTTTGTGTGTGTGTGTGTGTGTGTGTGTGTGTGTGTTTGGAAGATTGCTGCCGTTGGTTGGAGGTCTGTTAACAACAGTGTACCAACTGTGTGTGTTGTGTGTGTGTGTGTGTTGTGTGTGTGTGTGTGTGTGTGTGTGTGTGTGTGTGTGTGTGTGTGTGTGTGTGTGTGTGGTTGTGTGTGTGTGTTCAAATTCATTAACGTCTTTTCACAGTTGTGATATTAGACGGACTTGTGTGTGTGTGTGTGTGTGTGTGTGTGTGTGTGTGTGTGTGTGTGTGTGTGTGTGTGTGTGTTTTGGAAGATGCTGCCGTTGGTTGGAGGGAGGCTGGTTGAACAACTAAAATGTCACCCAACTAGTGAGTGTGCGTTTGTTTGTAAGGTGTGGGTGTAGGTGTGGTGGTGAGGGTGTGGGGTGGTGTGGTTTAGCGTGTTGAGTGTATGTGGTGTGGTGTTTCGATTTAGTCTGTTCATTAAGTGATAGCAAGGTTGGTGTGTGTAGTGGTGTGGCTGTTGACTGTGTTAGTGATGTGTGTGTGGTGTGTGTTGTGTGTGTGTGTGTGTGGGGTGTGTGGTGGTGTGTGTGTTGTGTGGTGTGTTTACACACATGGGCGCGTAGGAGCATGCGTGTGTGCATACATGCCTGCATGTGCGCGTGTGTTTATATGTGCAGTAGTTAGAAGTAGTAGAAGCAGCAGTAGGAATGGTGTCTAAACATGACACCCGTGTGCATGCCCTTTTTGTTTGTTTGTTTTGTTGTTGTTGTTGAAAATGTTGTCTTCCATTCCTTCAAGCATGAAAATGGCCTGCCTTTTCCGAAGGCAGAACGAGTTGTTAAGGTGTGCACAAGATGTTCTGCGTGCGTTTGCACACGGGACCTCAGGGGAGTCAGCGTTGATATTAACTCCGCGTTAAAATTCCATAAAACGGTGCCTTAATCCATGGCTTGTGGCTTAATCCATCCAGAGCTGTTGGTTCAGGAGTGCAAGGCTAGGGTATCCTGCCCTCCAGAGACTTTTTTAGAATTCATTTGCAGGGATTGTAATCATAGGTCCAGAACTATTACATTCACCTGCAAAATTGTAATTAGAAATATGTAAAGTTACCTGTAGGTCTTTGTAATGATATGTATCAAACTGTTTTATTCACTTACAGGGCGTACATTTTTTTTAATGTCTGAAACAGTTTGATTTACATGCAGGTTGTAATGATATCCTGAAATTTATGAGTCCAAGACGTGTATTTATAGTCGAAACGGTTCTTTACGTGCATAACGCATAGTCATATAATCTGAAACTGTTGAATTTGCGAGAATAGCATGTAATTGTAGGTCTGAAACTGTTTATTACATGTGCAGGACGTGTACCTGATGGTCCAAAACTGTTGATTTCACGTGCAAGACGTGTACCGCTTGGTCCAAAACTGTTGATTTCACGTGCAAGACGTGTACCGCTTGGTCCAAAACTGTTGATTTCACGTGTAAGACGTGTACCTGGTGGTTCAAAACGGTTCATTTCACGTACAGGACGTGTACCGCTTGGTCCAAAACTGTTGATTTCACGTGCAAGACGTGTACCTGATGGGCCAAAGCTGTTGATTTCACGTGCAAGACGTGTACCTGATGGTCCAAAGCTGTTGATTTCACGTGCAAGACGTGTACCTGATGGGCCAAAGCTGTTGATTTCACGTGCAAGACGTGTACCTGATGGTCCAAAGCTGTTGATTTCACGTGCAAGACGTGTACCTGGTGGTCCAAAACTGTTGGTTTCACGTGCGGAGTGTGTACTCGTTGGTCCCAAATCCGTTGATTTTACTAGGACATGTACTTTATTTGTAGGTCCAAACTGTTGAGTTCAGTTGCAAAATATGTAATAGGAGGTGGGAACTGAGCTTTTATGGCTCAAGTACAGGACTTGAACATTGTATTTTCCTCTGTGATTGAATAACTCAGTGCGGGATGAGTGTCATAACATGCCTTAGACCGTCTGAACCAGGTTTAATGCTTAATTGTATGACTAGAGTTGAAACTGAATGATTGAGATTTGTAACTGTATGAACGGATTCAAAATTGTAAGCTTGAACTTGGAATTGTATGATTGGGAATTCCCATTGTAAGATTAAACTTGGAACTGTGTGTTTGGACTGGAGTTGTAAGTTTGGGCTTGGAATTGTGTTTTTGGACTTTGAATTATATGTTTGGATTTGGAATTGAATGAATTGGTTAGGAATTACACGAATTGGCTTAGAATTATATTACTCCACTTGAAACTGTATTATCAGGACTTGGAAATTGCGTTTGAATTGTATGACTGGAATTGGAATTGCATGACTGGAATTGGAATTGTATGTTTGGACTTGGCATTGTAAGTTTGGACTTGGAATTATGGGATTGAACTTGGAATTGCATGATTTAAAATGTTAATTGCACGATAGGTTTTGGAATTACATAATCGGGACTTGAAAATGTATGGTTGGGAATGTTAATTGTATGATTGGACATACACTTGTGAATGGACCTGGAATTTTATGTTTGGACTTGGAATCGTATGATTGCGATTTGGAATTACATGCCTGTATTTGGAATTGAATTACTAGACTTGAAATCGTATTACTGGACTTGGAAGTGTATGGTTCGAATGCAAGATTTATTTCTGGCTTTATGTTTCATGTGCAGGTCATATGCAAGACGTACAATAATATGTGTGAGACTGAAATGCCCACTTGCATGATTTCTTTTCTCCCGATGTCGTTTGAATGATTCAACTAACGTGTGTTGTGTGTGTGTTGTGTGTGTGTGTGTGTGTGTGTGTGTGTGTGTGTGTGTGTGTGTGTGTGTGTGTGTGTGTGTGTGTATGTGTGTGTGTGTGTATGTGTGTGTTGTGTGCGTGCGTGTGGTGTGTTGTGTGTGTGTGTGGTGTGTGTGTGTGTGGGGTGTGTGTGTGTGTGTGTGTGTGTGTGTGTGTGTGTGTGTGTGTGTGTGTGCACTCTAGAGAACAAGGCTACTATATATTTATTTTAACAGAAAAAAAAGGCTAGTATATTTGAGATTGTTTAGTTTTACGAAGCGAAATCAACTTTTTAATTATTTAACATTTTGAAGGACAGTCTTTTGGATTTTTATTTTCTTGGTCAAACGCTCAGACAGCAACTACTGTTGTCTGTCATGTGAGCAAAAATGTGTCGGGCTGTCCTTAAGCGCCTGACAAGTCAGGCCCAACGAATCCTACTTTTGGGGTGGGACAAAATTGTTATCTTTAAGTCCTTCTAGGGAAAATAAGGCAAGAGAGTGGACCAAGAAGGCAGAGCATAGACAAGAAGGAGGTAACGGGAAAAAAAAGGAAAAGGCAGAAACAAAGAGAGGAATAGAAAAGAGGAAACACGTAACACAACATTTCCAGAAGATGGGGATACTATTTTAACTGACATGCCCCCGGCGTCCCCACGGGGAAAGGGGGATACTTTAAGATAATATTCCTGTTGCCGAGTGTGAAATAGTGTGTTGTCCATAAAGCTGTATATGCAGCACTGTGTGTACTTTAGTCTTTTGTGTGTGTGTGTGTGTGTGTGTGTGCATACCTTATACATGTGTGTATTATGCTTTTCAACACCTAACCACATATCACAGCCATTCACTGGGTCATCGGGTTTGGCTTAAAGTGGGGGAGAGACATTACCATCTCACTAAGTGATGGGCAAATAACTATACAAACAAATGGAAGAAGAAAACACTTCTGTCAGAAATAACGTTTTGCTACGTATTTCTTTTGAATCCTTCAACATCTGCAAGCAAACAGCCCTGAAGGACTAACATCTGTATTCAACGGGGATGTATAATTATAAACTTCTCCGCATCAGCGCAATTCTTCTGTCTTTCCCTTTCCAGCATACGCCACCAGTGAATATCAATAACTTCTTTCCATCTCAAAGCTTGTATCGTCATGCCTCTACTCCTGCCCCCCCCCCCCCCCTTCCAACCCCAAACACACACACACACACACACAGGCACGCACGCACGCACGCACGCACGCACGCACCACACACACACACACACACACACACACACACACACACGGGGTTAAACAGCTGTTTCCCGTTTTCGTTTATATTGATGTAAGTGCCTGCATTAGGGTTTGGTCGATGATAGAAGTTTGTAATTAAAAGACAAACAAACAAACAAAATAATCCACTGTAAACGTGTCTGGTTTTTGTTTTACAACAGAAAACAAACCACCAAGATTTCACTGTAAACGTGTCTGGTTTTAGCTTTACAATAGAAAACAGTTTTTAAAAGCGCATCAATGACACATTCACAGACTAGCAAAATGAGAGCTATTTGTGCAACAAAATTACGGTGGTTACAAGAGAGTGACTGGACATGCAAAATGCACGGGTGCTACGGCCTAGTTCTATGTGTTTAGACCATCAAACCGACCAACAAACAAAACCTTTTATGAGAACAATTTGAAGCTAAGCCCGAAGAGACCGAAGGCTGTTGCAGCAACAATCACGACTACTGCCTCTGTTGTTGCTGCACTTGCTGCCGCTGCTTCTGCTGCTGCTGCTGCTGATGATGGTGGGGAGGGGGGGTGGGGAGGGGGGTGATTAATTCCTAGCAATTGTCATATAAGTCTTATGGTCACAGTTTAGCTGTATTCTCCTCGTTTAATTGCTTCTGGTATTTTTTTTAAATGGTGTCCTAAATGTTGTTTAGCTTTCTCTCGTGACAAAAAGTGATCGTGACGGTACTGACGCTGATCGTTTTAACTTTGCTGTGCTGTTGTTTTTCTTGTTGTTATTGTTTTTACTGCTGTGCCGTTGATACTCCTATTGCTGCTGCTGCTGCTGCTGATGATGATGATGTAATGATAATTATGATGATAATAGTAATGATAGTAGTAATACCAGTGACTCCCACGACGGTGGTAATAACAATAATAATTATAATGGTAATGATGATGATGATGATGATGATGATGATGATGATGATGATGATGATGATGATGATGATGATGATATTGCTTATGATGATGTCAAATTAGAATAAAACCAAAAGATGT
>CM054136.1:30710888-30723388 GCA_028751875.1 Rapana venosa
TTACATTGACACAAGAAATTAATCAGTCTTCAGCACTGTAGCCCTGTGTGTGTGTGTGTGTGTGTGTGTGTGTGTGTGTGTGTGTGTGTGTGTGTGTGTGTGTGTGTGTGTGTGTGTGTGTGTGTGTTTTCTTCCTATATCTTCCACTTTGTTTGCCTTACGTTTACCACGTGCACGCACGCGCGCGCACACACACATACAAACACGCACGCACGCACGCACGCATGCGCGCGCACACGCACGCACACACACACACACACACACACACACACACACACACACACACACACACACACACGAGTCCTTAGCTGGATTCTTACGTAATTCCGCCTGTGCCATGGCTCTACAGTGACATTTGGATACTTCCAGCTTGAAATACGTTTGGAAATGAAAGAATCATATATTTCTTTCATTACTCCCCCTCTGCAAAATAATGTCTTTTTTTTTTCAAATTTAAATCTTATCATTTTTTTCACACACAAAAATTTCCAAACGTCAGTTCTGTTTAGATGTGCAAATAAGTATTTCATTTCTAAGAGAAAAGCACTGTTGCATGTTGCTGTCGACAGCTTCCTGTAACACAGTTCTGTTCTTCACTTTGTCAACCTGATCTCTCTGCCCAATTCAGTGGGTTGTTAATTGTCGTCATGTTATGAGCTGGTTGATATAAAAGCAGCTGTGAAATGTCCAGCAGTGTTAGCCTAACCAGCATCGGATGCATTGCAAGGGTTTTGTGTGCAATGGTCTGGAGAGAAGCAAAGCAAGATCAAATTGTTTTTCCAGTTCCTGATCTCCCTCCTATCAGGGATTATAGCATGATTGTTAAGCAAAACAAACAAAAACAACAACAAAACCATCAGCAGCAACAACAACAACGCACAATAAAACCATAAGTTTATAACAAATTAAAGGGAAAATATACATCGACGAATATTCATCATCACCCCCCCCCCCCCCCCCCCCTCAAAAATAAAGAAAAAAACACAACAAAAAACAAACATTAACACTAACAACACAAACACGAAATCTAATAGATTGGAAAATAAAAACAAAAACTACCCATATGTATCTGAAAGAAGGATGATGCACGCGTGCGCGCGCACGCACGCACGCACGAACTCACACACACACGCACACACACACACACACACACACAACACACACGCACACACACACACACATGGGTTGAAGGCCGAATGTGGCAAATCCAGCCAATCAGCTGGCTCAAAACGAACACACCTCTGACGCCCAGCTCATTCCGGTTCGCTTGTCTTTTCTTCACGCGAGAATTCCCCATTTTCTCAGTAGCTCAGTCATAGGACTAGGCTAGGACCAGGCACCACAAAACAGCAAAGCTACCGCCTCTGACGATTTCATCAGAAAGGTGAGACCTTGACCGATATAGTGTTTTTAAGTGATTGTGCACATAACCTGCAAATGTTACTTTTTTCTTGCAGTGCATACCTTTTGCTAGCTCACGTTAGAGAACGTGACACTTTTAGACGCCTCTGTTATCGATAGAAAATAAATCCTTCGATCCAGATTTGCATCTGCTTTTGACGTTAAAAACATGACGACAGACGTTTTACCATATTGAGTGGGAAACTTTGATGCAATATCTGCAGTGTGATAGATAAGTATTTGAAGAGAAAGGAAGAACATAGAACGAAGATCGACGTAACTGAACCATTTTCAAAACGAAAGCACAGCAAAGAACCCTGACCCGATCAGTTTCATAGATACTGACCTTAACCTGTCCTCGTCGGGGCACGTTCAGTGCGCATCAGCATTTTTTGTTTGTTGTTTGGTTGGGGGGGGGGGGAGGGGGGGGTGTCGATGTGTTTATAGGTTTAAGACTAGAGTGCCTTACTTCAGTTTTAATTTTATGTATAAATGTTTTGTGATAATAACATTAATGTGCTCAGAAGCTAAAAATCAAACATGAAACACACACAGGCATGCATTCATGCACGCACCCACCAACACACACACACACACACACATACACACCACACACACACACACACACACACACACACACACACACACACCACAAAGGATAATTTAGATCTAATTAGAGAGGTAGACAGATGTTTCAGAATTGTCATATCTTGTCCCCAATACTGCTTTTGTACAATTTTTAGCATATTTAAACATTTTCTTCCTTTAGTTAAGATTTATTCAATGTGGGCATTCCAAGTTAACTTTGAAGAAAGAAAAACACCTAAAAAAACCTTTACTAAGTGCTTAAATTCAGTTACTGTCTACTGAAGCAACATCCAAACTTGTCACATCTCTCATTCTTTCTCGACTGGATTACTGTAATTCTCTCTTGGCTGGTTTGCCGGCATCATCCATCTACTCCCTTCAACGCATACAAAACTCTGCAGCTCGACTGGTCCTTAGAAAGAAAAAATCTGAACACATCACTCCTATTTTGCAATCTCTTCACTGGCTGCCTGTCTCACAAAGAATAAAGTATAAGATTAATACCATTTGTTTCAAATGTCTCCACAAATCTGCACCTTCTTATCTCTGTAACTGTCTTCACCTGTATACTCCGTCCCGTTCCCTTCGTTCAGCTGCAGATGCGTTGTGCTTTCGAACACCCAGATTTAAACAAACCACTGTTGGCCGTCGCTCTTTCTCTGTTTCCGGACGCTCCACATGGAACGACCTCCCTCTTCCACTTCGCCAAAAGCCTTCATTTGATTCTTTCAAATCTAGCCTCAAAACGCACTTATACTCTACTTGAGATCTTCCCCTGTTATCTGTTCCTACATCTCAGTAGCTGCCTTCACCTCCACCACCCCCTCCTAAGTGTGTTGTGTATATAAATTTGATATTTGTTTATCTTGATATTTATGGCTGGTTGCATGCGTGTGAATGATTTGAATGTAAGCACTTTGATTTGTTTACTTTGCAAGATTCAGCGCTATATAAATTCCATACATTATTATTATTATTATTAGTTATCTCGTTTTCAATTTTGAACACAGGTAAGTTGTCTGGATTGCCACCATTGTTAAAAAGCATCATATGCATTTTTTCTGTGGATAATTTTAGGCCATTTTCAATTATGTACTTATTTAAATTATCAAGGTCTTTTTGGTACAGTTTTTGATATAATTTGAAGACCTTTTTGATGTGTTTTGTTTCCTAGTAACGTTCATCCACATGCATATGTCGTCTGCATATTGTACTAGGACAACGTTCTGAGACAAATGTTTGGGAAGATCATGTAACAGGATATTAAATAGAATTGGTGCTATAAGGGAGCCTTGTGGTAAGCCCATATCAAGATTTCTAGGATCTGAATAGTTATGTCCAACTTTAGTGCACCTAAGTACTTATTAAAGAAGCTTCAAAGTGTAGACTGTAAGGCGTACAGACTTGCTCTAGGTATGCCATTTCATGCCTCGGCACTTGATACATACAAAGAAATTGGAATGTTACCACTGGATGAGTACCGACAACTTGTACATGCCAAATATGTTCTGAGAAGCTCAACACCTGATAACTTTGCTTCAGAAGAAATAAGAATGAGGTCTGAAACAGATTTTTCCAAAAGAGCCAACACATAAACTCTTTAATGACAATAAGTACCTACACATCAGATCTTTATGAGCGTTCTGAAATGTTCAAATCTGATTAGACTCACACAGAGCAGTTTCAGTCTGTCCTGTTTGGGAAATGAAACAAGCACACTTTGATGTAGATCATATCAACATGAAAAAGATTGAGAATCCAAATATCATTCACATAATTACTATCATTGTCTTAAAATTTATACAAATGGCTCACTTTTAGACAATCATCAAGCAGGTTCAGCATTCATCATACCAGCACTAAAAGTAGAAAAGTTGTATTATGTTGGTAAAGATCGATCTGTTTTTACAGCTGAACTGATCGCTATTCTCATGGATTTGAATTTCATTTTAGATCATCCATACTGTTTCTTTCACATATTACTTTGTGTGGATTCAAAATCAGTTTTATATGCCTCAAAGTCTATAACTTATAAGCAATCTACTAAACTTCCTAAAGGTTTATTGTTAAGTCCTATAGGGCACTTATTGTAGTTGTAGTTCTTTTTAAATTTCATTTTTTGGAAAAATGTTGTTCTTGATCTGTTGATGTTAAGAATACTATATGTGTATTTCCCTTGTTATTACTCTTTATTTCACACACACTCACACACATGCACGCACACACTACACAAAGTAAATCTATCTATCTGTCTATCTAATCTATGTATCTATCTATCTATCAGTCTGTCTGTCTGTCTGTCTATCTATCTATTTCTTTTATTCAGTCTCCTATTTTAGGACCGTCTGGTATCACTTAAAGTGGAAAGGTGTTAAAATTAAAGACTTACTTACTTACACACCACACACATGCATGCCCGTGCACACACACACACACACACATGTACATGCACACACATAATTATTATTTCATCGCTAATTCTGTATTTTCATTTTGCTGGAGTTAAATATGTCGTGCAGATTTTTTGTGCACTTTTTTTTTTATCATACAGACCTATGTATTCAGAGATTCATTTTCAGATTCATTCCCTCATTGTCAAGCAGTAGCCTACTTCCTGGCCCTATACTTGACAAGAAATCTTTGAAAGGAAAGTGGATGGGGAAAAAAGGACTGTAATGTATTTAAATAGATACATAAATAAACACACACATATCACACACACGTACACATCATCATCATTAAGAAATTTGTTCTTAGATGGCTTGATGGAAAAAAAGCAAATGCATTGCTTATTCAATGTACCATCTGGAAATAAAAATTTGACTTGACTTGACTTGACACACACAGTGACACACACACTTCAGTGTCTTAACACACACACACACACACACACACACACACACACACACACACGCAAGCATGCATGCATGCACGCACGCATGTGTACACACACACACTTTAGTGTCTTCACACACACACAACACTACACACACACACACACACACACACACACACACAAACACACGCAAGCATGCATGTGTACACACACACACACATTTAGTGTCAAACACACACACACACACACACACACACACACACGCAAGCATGCATGCATGCACGCATGCATGTGTACACACACACACGCAAGCATGCATGCATGCACGCACGCATGTGTACACACACACACTTTAGTGTCTTCACACACACACACACAAAAGGAAAAAACACACCTAGATTACCCATGGAGATAGCAAAGCACAAGCAAGAAATCCGTGTGAATTCTGTATTGATATCCAGATGGGGGGGGGGGGGGGGGGGGGGGGGGGGGGGACAGTGTACCCTTTTGGTTACAGCCTTGAGTTTGTGATCTGACAGCGCAAGTAGTCTGAGCCATCACGGGGACACTCGTTCAGTGGAATTTTCCCCCTGGAGTCAACATCAGTACTGACCCCACTCTCCCAAAAGTCCTTCAGATGAGACCATAAACCAAGGTCCCGTGTGCAACAGTGAACTTTGGAGCTCTAGCCCAGGAACAAAAAACAAAAAAAAAAGCTCACAATCAGAGAGCTAATCTTGAACCTTTTCCCAGGTTCAAGACAACTAGACACTGTTCTGGTTCTGTGTACATACATGTATATGTATGTCGGTCTGTGTTTTTAACCTGCTTTGTAAGCATGCCATGTGTTTAGAACAGTTTGCACTGCATGTGGTTGTTTGTGTTTCAGCGTGTGTGCCAAGCCACTGCAGTTTAGAAGTAGATCATATCTACTATAATATCACATACATGTAATCTTTTAATTAAATGTGTGCAGGGTTAGAATCTACTGGCTTGTGTGTGTGTGTAGGGGGGGGGGGGGGGGGGGGGGGGCTTGGGGTGGTTGTGTGTATGCATGTTGTTGTTGTTGTCTTCAATTTAACGTCTGTTCACTCTAAGTGATATTAGACGAGGGAAGTAGAAAGTGTAAAGGAGTTTAAAGAAGGGAAAAGAAGGAGTGGAAGGAGAAAGGATTAAGAAATAGCATCCGTGTTGGATGTTTGTTTGTTTGTTTGGTTTTTAGAAAAAAGAAATAATAATAATAATAAAAACAACAACAAAACCCAACAACACACCTAGAAAGGTAATGATAATACTCTTAAACAGGAGCAAAACTTAAAACTCAACAACGTAGAAAAATGAAATAACAATAATGTAACTACAATAAATAATCGAGTGGACTATGCAATAAACATCTAGCAATGGCAAGGGCTAACTTTGAATTTTAAAATATATTTTCCAGAGACTGTTCAGAAAATGTAGGTAAAAATGGTTTTACAATAGGGCACTCAAATATGATATGAGTATTGGAAATATGATCTCCTCATAGACATCTGACATGTTTACAAAATTTTGTAAGGAATGCATTTAACTTCATTCTAAAATATAGTGAATGAACCCTTCTCACAGTTATAAAACGCGAATCTATTTGAGAAGGAGTCATATAACCAAAAATATGGGAAGTGGTCCGGCAATTTTTTAAATATCGTTCCTTGAATTGACCAGATTCTTTAAACTTACCCCATGAAATTTGTTCTAATATACGGTATCCCTCCTGTATATATGCATGTGTGTGTGACTGTGTGTATGTGCGTGTGTGTGTGTGTGTGTGCGTGCGCATGTGATTTCATGAGAACACCCTGAATTTTCTGTTTAGTGGTAGTGTTCAATTTCAGGTGCAGTCATGCCACACTAGTAGTAGGTTTTGCACTAACGAAATGTACCACTTGTACAGAAGTATGTAACAGGACACAGTTGGTAAAACCAGCTGAGAACTTGACCATAGTATGCTACAGACAGGTCCATTTTAAGATGTATCCTGAATGAATGAATGACTGTCTTAGTCATTGAGCACATAAAGATCCTCACAGTCACATCCGTAAGGAATTTTTGAGAGAGGTGGTAGCATATGTGTGTGAGGGTGTGTGTGTGCCATGTGTGTGTACACGTAAGGACATGGAGATTCATATATAAATTTGTGTGTGTGTGTGTGTACACATGGATGTGGAGAGTCATGTATATTCTATATAAACCACTTATTCTTTAAATCATTTGATGTATTCATGAATTCATTATGATGAATATATGCTAGATTAATTAACAAAAGAAGATGTATTTTCCAGTTTCTGCTTTTCTTTCTTTTACTATCTTTTTTATAAGTATGTGTGTGTGTAAATCACTTTATCATGAATAGACAATATACTAATCAAGAGGGAGAAAAACGGAGACTGGTAGGTACGGTTTAAAGAGAAATCAGAAGGATATTGGGGGGTGGGATAGTTTAGTGGTTAGAGCATTGCACTCGCGATCTGACCACCCTGGATTGAGCCACCGCCAAGAAACCTGTTCAAGGGGATTTTTCCCCTGGAGTTAACATCAGTACCAACTCTGTTGCCCAGGAATTTCCTTTAGATGAGACTAAACCATGTTCCCATGTGTGAACACACATAGAACATCTTGGGCACACATTTAAACCTGTTCCACTTTTTCAGAAATAGGCCATTGTGCACTGGTAGGAACGGATGACAAAAAAAAACAACATAAAAAACCAACACACACAAATGGTGTGAGTGACACATGTACATTGGAGTCTTGTTTGGACATCATCTCTGAGGTCAGAATGTGGCTACCTAAATGGAGGGCAAAAACAGTCCCATACACAGGATCTCACCATTTGATTGTTAAACCTTGGAGCTCTTGCAGAGGAGCAAAAATGTTGAAAATGAAAAAAAGGAAATGAGAAAAAGTGCAAAACTCCAAGTACAATCAATGAATAGATAATAGTACAGATTCATTCTAAAGCATGGAAATGTATCTCCCACTCTTCCATAGAAAATACATGTACAGATTCTTCGAACATGAACTACATAAATTATATGGAACTGCGAGAGGCCTGACCTTCTAACATCAATATTTCAATGCCACCTCTAACTCTGCCATTCATAGCATTTAAACATGTGGACCCACAAATATTCTAAGGCTAAATCATAAGATGGCAGCTGCAACTGACAATCAAACTATAAAAGACTACTTGGTGAGAGTATGGGAGTGTGCACAAAGTGTTTATTCGCATACATACAAGTATACATGTATCCATACATACACATATGTACACACACACACACACATTGTTTAGACCCGGGTTCGATTCCCGTTCAAGGGGATATATTCCCCTGGAGTTAACATCAGTGCAGACTCCACTCTCCCCAAAAGTCCTTCGGATGAGACTATAAACCGAGGCCCCGTGTGCGAACGCACGCAGAACATCTTGCACACACGTTAAATCCTGTTCCGCTTTTCGTAAGAGTAGGCCATTGTGTGCCGGAGGGAACAGATGACAGAATTTACAAAACCGCATACACACGGGGACTGGATGTAAAAAAGCACATGAGTGCTTATTCCATTATCCTCGATATAAAAGAATAAATGAATGAATGAATGAATGACACACACACACAACTATGCATGCACTCACACATACGCATGCATGCACGCACGTACACACACACACTTACACAGCACTCACACAGCTCTCTCACACACACACACACACACACACACACACACACCCTCACTCACTCACTCACACACACAGTTCTCTCACACACTTACACACATACACACACACACAGTGACACACACGCATATAAAGGGACAAGCATGTAACTTTCTTAAAGATAGATGCTTGATTTTTGATAGCTAATATGACAAGTTTACCAGCTAAATCTTAATAAGACAAGATAAAGATCAGATATTGAGGTATTCCTTGAGTGTGTGTGTGGTTTTTAGAAAGCCTGTATTTAACTGTCATATGTTTATTGCTATTAAAGTTAATTTTAACTTTGTCAGAGTTTTGTTGTGTTTCTGACAAAGTCGTGACACGACTTGACCATCAAAGTGTAAACAAAGTCATCTGTATATTATATTCAGTTATTTATCCAAATGAAAAAAAAATCATAGTCATTATAACCTATTACTGTGTATGAGAAGCTTCATATCTATGATCTTGGTTTTTTGGTCGTCAGTGATTAAGCCACTACATCTCCAGATTTAAATTCTCAGTGAAAGCCGAGGTCCGGGGTGTGAACGCACACAAAATATCTTGCATATATATATATAGTACACATTTAAAACACATTCTACCTTTTGGAAGAGAAGGCCATTGTCATGATTCTGTGCTAGTGGGTACGGACGACATAATTTACAATACCGTGTGAACACTGAGACTAATTGTAAAAACAAAAGCACACCAGTGCTTTTAAATTGATTATTCTCTGAAGAAAATATTTGAAAAGCTGTTCTGAAAAATGTAACTTCTTTTTTTTTTACAAGTCAAGCCTGGAACTCTCACTGTACCAAACTTTATTTTGTGTTGAGACTTGCCGTAATCCTTCTGGTACTGACATTGCATTTTTGGAACAGTGAATGGCTTACTGCATGTATACAAGGGTTGTGTCCCTGTACTCTTGACTCTCGTGCTTTGACAAGATAACAAGACTCCAGCAGACTGTCAGCGCCCAGTGATGTTCTGCATGTATGTAGGATTGGCAGCCTTTTACCGTGCATGAGCACTGTCTTCAGCTGTATTTTCATCATTGATTTTTTTTCCCAGCATGGGCATAAAATTTGCCTTTTAGTAGGAAAATGGCTGGTGCCAGGAATTTCTTCAGAACAGAATGGTTGGCAGTGAAAGGGCTAAACATCTTTGTGGGAGCTTAGAGTCTGGATCCCATCGATTTTCATATTGGAGTAATCAGAACTCTGATCTATCACAACACAAAGTAGGAGAGTGCAGGCTCCCTCAGTTTTTTCCTTTTCTTTTTTGTTCCATTCGCAGACAGAGTGCTCAACCATTTCAACGATATTATATGTACTTGACAAAGGTTCATGTGTACAAAGGATATCTGTCTCTCCATTCAAAATCACTTTGAGTGAATGACATAAGATCATTCTCAAAATGTTTTGCATGACAGTGATAGAAACAGACCTCTTTATTCATGCACTGGTACTGAGTGGCCACACACACACACACACACACACACACACACACACACACACACACACACACACACACACACAGACAGACTAGTAATTCTTTTTTAATCTTTATATAGTTCCTGAGTTTTCTGAATACAATACTTTCTCCTTTTCCTTTTGTTATACTTCTGACTGTGCCAACTTTATTTATGAACATTAAAAAGGTGTGGACTCAAGAGGCAACCCTATTGTAACACTCTTGGACATTCAAAGTAAGCTGAATAACCATCAGTCAGCCACACACATGCAAACTTCAGATCATAAGGACCTTTATGGGCCATGTTTAGTCTGTCATAGTACCAACCATTGAGACCTTTCTTATGCAGCGCATTCCATAGAAGAAAAAGACTAGTTACCATTTCGTGTTAGAATCAAACTCAAAGGCTTTTATTATGTCCAGGTGTGTGTGTGTGTGTGCGCTTGTGTGCGTGCGTGTGTGCATGCGTGTGTGTCAATGAGTGAGAGATGGAGACCATAATTTTTCATTGTGTAGGTTACTTGGTTTTTCACTGAAAATCCTGACATTTCATTCAGCATATTGTAGGTGTCAAAGAGCTGTCATTCAGCCATTACTCCCCTGATTCTGAGTCACCCTGACTGCTGTAGTCTGTAGACCTACACCACTCCTCACTGGTCTGTCTGTCTTCTTGGGAAATGTATGTTCTTTCGAGCCAGAAGGCCCATAGAGCCGGAGCTTATCCCGGTTTCTGTAGCGTTAAGCGAACTGATGGTTTTTCACCACCCCTGTGACAGGACGCTAGTCTGTCGCCATATACTTCCCCAGCAGAGCTGGTACCCACTTGTACACCTGGGTGGAGTGAGGAAAATAGGAGTAAAGTGTCTTTCCCAAGGACACAACACCGAGCCGAGCGGGGATCGAACCTGCGACCTCTGGATCACGAGTTGACCGCCTAAACCACTCGACCACGGTGCCTCCCTTCTTGGGAAATGACTCATCTACAATGTTTTCAGAACAGTGCAATGTATCCAGAACAGAACTGCCTGCTTGATTGTCAGGAAATGGAAGAAACATTATTCACTACACTTTTTGGTTAAATTCCACTGGCTGCCTGTCACAGCTTGGATCAATTTCAGAGTAAAGGTTTTGCTCTTTTTGATGACTCTGTGCCTCCTCCACATCTATCAGCATGCCTGCCCTCTCTGATCTTATGCCCCGTAAAAGAACTGTGTGTTCCTAACACCTGCTTCTAATCTTTTGGCCAGAGTTTAAGTTCCAGTTGTCTGGAACTCTCTCCCACCCTCTCACATAATTATAACCATTCATACACTATAATATGCTTTCAGAATTCATCTGAAGATTTACTTATTCTGGGAAAGCTATGATACTAGTAGCCTATCAACCTGAAGGTAGGAGGCACGGGATTTGTTCACGATAGCATTTTTGAAGTTGCATGAGGTTTATTTTTGTGCAAGTTCAGAGTATTGGGGGGGGGGGGGGGGGGGGGTTGACCTACAACAAAGACAGAGACATAGAAAGGATTTTTAAAAAATATACTCTAGTTTCATGTTATCAATTTTCAGATATTTTCAACAAAATAAAAGTATGAGTGAGGAGAGAGAGAGAATGTCTGTTGTGTTACACACACACACACACATACTCACACACACACACATGCACACACACATACACACACACTTGCACATGCACATATATATGCATAATATATACACAGTGATAAACTCTCTCTCTCTCTCTTTCTCTCTCTCTCGCACACACATGCACACACACAAAGATACACACACACTCTGACAGAATTTACAAAACCGCATACACACGGGGACTAGATGTAAAAAAGCACATGTGCTTATTCTATTATCCTCAATATAAAAGAATAAATAAGTAAAATAAGTAAATAAGTGTTTACACAGCGTAAGTTTATGGCAGTGTCAGCTTAATTGAAATACAGTACCGGTAATTATTTCCAGTTTTATTCATCCTCAGATTTCCATTGTGTAGCACATGTTATTTATGACTTTATGTGCATGTTACTTTTTTTTGTTTCCCTCTCATTCCTTAAATTTCATATCGTAACTTGAGCAAAAGTGGTTGCACACAAAAATAATGCCTTTTGTGAACCTTGCAGCTCTAGCCAAGAAATGAAAGAAAAAAAAGAGGAAATGTAACTCATAGATCATTATATTGTGTTGTTTCGCTTTGCTATGTGTTGTTATAGTTTTGGGGGTCAGAAATTGGTTCACCCGCGCGCACACGTGGGAAGACTGCTGAGGAGGGGACACACATAACTTTTTTTTTGGTTGTTTAAGTAACCTAGATTAAGTTTTATCAGTGAATCCACTTGGCACAAAAACAGTGTGAAGATAATGTGTGCTGAAGTAAGGGTAACAGAATACACATAATGTGTGACCCTCCACCGCAAAATGAGTCGCATTGCAGTTGACCCACTTTTCAACTAGCAGC
>CM054136.1:30725888-30793611 GCA_028751875.1 Rapana venosa
ACTTCTTCATCACCACCAACCCTCTCAACCTCTTCGTCTCTGGTGCGCAGCTGGATGAAGCCAAAAGCATTGTCGAACGATACAGGTGATTGTGTGTTTGTGTTGAAACGATACAGGTGATTGTGTGTTTGTGTTGAAACGATACAGGTGATTGTGTGTTTGTGTTGAAACGATACAGGTGATTGTGTGTTTGTGTTGAAACGATACAGGTGATTGTGTGTTTGTGTTGAAACGATACAGGTGATTGTGTGTTTGTGTTGAAACGATACAGGTGTTTGTGTTGAGTGCGTGTGTGTGTGCGTGTACATGTGTGTGTGTATGTTGAGTGTCTATGTGTGTTGTGAGTGTATGTGTGTGTGTTGTGAGTGTATGTGTGTGTTATGTGTGTGTCTTTGAGATTGTGTTTGAGGAACTGTTTTTAATTTGTGGTGTTTTTACTGTAATGTACTGTTTTAGCTTTGTTTTGGTTTGCATGCGCATTTATTTATTTATTTATTCATTTATTTTTACAGTTTGTTTGGTTGAGTTTTTATTATATTGATTTATTTGGGCTTCTTTTTCTTTCAAAGGAGCACTCTGGGTCAGTGTTTGAAAAGGGGTATGTGTTTATTATGGCTTAGGAAATAAGTTGTTCTCTAAAGCTTGAATTTTAAAAAGTCACCTATCAGAACAGATGACATATTCCTGTGGTCAAGACTGTTCGACTTCAGTCCCATGAAGTCGTGGGTTTGAATCTCGGCGGCATTTGGTGAATTAAGAGTAGGGATTTTTACGATCTCCCATGACAACTTCAAGTGCAGACCTGCCAGTGCTTTAATTCCTCTCATGTATATACACATCACATGTAGAAGATGAAATATACACTTTGAAGATCCTGCACTTTGTGTCAGGTGGGTTATGGAAACACAAACAGACCCAACATACATCCCTGAAGTTGGAATGTGGCTACCTTCATGGTGGGCAAAAACGGTTGCATAATGCATATATGGAAAATCTCGCCATTGGTGAACCTCGGAGTTCTAGCTGAGGAACAACAACAACAACAACAACAACAACAAAAAGAAAACATAAAATCAATATGCCTTGAAGAGAGGGTCCTTTCTGTTTAACTATCAGTCTTCTTTAGAAAACAGGAATAACATTTTTTGTTTGAACTCTTTATTCTTTTAAAAAAAAAAAAAGGGAGGTTTTGTTGTTGTTTTTTTTTTTGGGGGGGGGGAGCAGAAGATAAAAACTGGAAGATCTTGTCCAGGCCCAGAAGTTTAGACTTTATATCTTTTTTCCCCCTCATCTCTGTCTGTCTCTTGTCTCTTACTCTCACGTCTCTGTTGGTCGCTCATCTCTGTCTGTCTCCCTCTTTGACTGTATGCCCTATGTATCTCTATCTGTCTGCTTGCCTGACGTCTGCCTGTTTGACTGTCTGTCTCCCTTTTTTCTGCCCTCTTGTCTCTCACACGTCTGTGCTGATGCTGGTGCACTCTTTGTCTGGGCTTTGTTGTCCCCGTGTTTTGTCAGCCTCCACAGCTATATTAATTACGCACATGCATGCATCATCAGCACTGTCATAGAATTTCACAGCTAAGCAAAACGTACTAGCTGCCGAGTGGCGCAGTTTGTTTTTGTAAGGCACACTTTAAAAAAGAGTTGCTTGTTGTTGCTCCTGGCATCTGTACTGTATAATAATATCTTTCTGAATACAAGGTGTATCAGTGGGCTAGAGGTAACCTAGAAAACAAGAAGTGTGGGTTCCATCCCTGTTTGAGTCCGAGCTTTTTCCCCAGTCCACTAGACCTTGAATGATGGTCTGGGTGCTAGTATTTCAGATGAGGTGATAAATCGAGGTCCCGTGTGCAAAGTACATTCAGCACATGTAAAAGGACTCATGGCAACAAGAGAGTTGTCCCATAAAAATTTCTGTAGAAAAAAAAGCCACTCTTATAGGGAAACAAATACACAGTATACAAACAAGGAAAAAATATGGTGGCGCTGTTCTTGTGGCAATGCAATATCCCCAGGGAGAACAGCTCGAATTGGTTTGCACTGAAATCATCTGTGACTGAAAGTGGTAAAGAATGCAATATACTATGCAATATACCATGCAATAATGCAATGCAATATTCAAAACAGTATACAATACAATACACAGTAAATAAACAATGCACTCTACAATACAGTATACAAATCGGTATACACATTACAATACAATAAACAATACTGTATACAATGCAGTATACAATACATTATACAGTGCAATATACAATAAGTTTTATGATAGTAGTATGTTCTTTTGAGCCAGAAGGCCCATAGAGCCGGAGCTTATCCCGGTTTCTGTAGCGTTAAGCGAACTGATGGTTTTTCACCACCCCTGTGACAGGACGCTAGTCTGTCGCCAGATACTTCCCCAGCAGAGCTGGTACCCACTTGTACACCTGGGTGGAGTGAGGAAAATAGGAGTAAAGTGTCTTTCCCAAGGACACAACACCGAGCCGAGCGGGGATCGAACCCGTGACCTCTGGATCACGAGTTGACCGCCTAAACCACTCGACCACGGTGCCTCCTTAACTTTTATGATGCAATATATAAAACAATATACAATGATCATTATTGCAAATATAGATTTTTTTTCCCCTGTTTTGTTCCTCAACTAGAGCTCTGAGGTTCAAGCAGTGGTGGGATTTTGTATATATATGTGACTGTGGTTTGCACATTATTACAAATACAGATTTTTTTCTTTTCTTTTTGTTTGTTCCTTGACTAGAGCTCTGAGCTTCATTCACCAATCATGAAATTTTGAGAACGTGACCATTTTACCCACCACGGAGGTAGCCGCATTCGAACTTTGGGGATAAATCTCTCTGTCTCTCTCTCTCTCTCTCTCTCACTCTCTCTCTCTCTCTCTCTCTCTCTCTCTCTCTCTCTCTCTCTCTCTCTCTATATATATATATATATATATATATATATATATATATATATATATATTATCTTCTTCTTTTTCCTTTTTGTCATGTTTCTCCCAGGGGAGGGTTTGACATTGATGAGCCTTCTCCATCTCTCTGTTTTGAGCTTCCTCCTTACTTATGCCCCTTTCTCTAAGATCATCTGCAATACAGGCAGCCCAGGTTTTGCTAGGTCTTCCCTTTGGTCTCTTTCCATCCACTACGAAGTTCATTGCTCTTTTTATGATGTGGTGGTCCGCTTTCCGTTGAGCGTGCCCAAACCAGCGCAGTCTATTGGTACTAGCTACAGACTTCAGATCATCAACTTTGCACATTCTCCGTAGTTCTTCATTTAAACATATATATATATATATATACAAACTACCTGTGTAGGCAGAGAGATGCCTCCCTGAACGTGACAGTGGACCAGCTGTGGCGGGCCAAGCAGCTGTACGATTCGGCCTATCACCCAGACACCAAGGAGAAGATGTTCCTCTTTGGCCGCATGTCGGCCCAGGTCCCCATGAACATGACCATCACCGGCTGTATGATGACTTTCTACAAGTGAGGGCTTTGTGGGGGTGTGTGTGTGTGTGTGTGTGTGAGTGGATGTGGTGTGTGTGTGTGTGTGCGCGCGCGCGCGCGGTGTGTTGCATGTGTGTGTGTGATGTGTTGAGTGCATGTGTGTGTGTGTGTGTACACGTGTGTACATATGTGTGTGTGCACATGCGCGTGTATGAGTGTGTGTGTGAGAGTGTGTGTGTGTGTATGTATGTACCCAAATGATTTTTGTGTGTGTGATTTTTTTTAATTTACCATTTTACTCATTGATAAGAAAAATCCACACAAAATCCTTCGACACCACCCCCCCCCCCCTCCAAAAAATCCCACAAAAAACATTACGAAAATCCCAAAACAACACTAACAAACAAACAAAAAAACAAAGCCAGATAACTAGTATAAAATGTTGACAATATTTCGCCTGAAGTAAACAACACCTGCAGTATGGAAGTTTCAGTGTGTCTTTCGAAATAATGATAGGTATCAATGTGCCTGTCAGTATTGTAATTGCCGTTCATGGGATGATTAAAGTGTTTTTGACTTGACTTGACTTGAAACATTTGATAGTCCACTATGCAGCACTTGCGATACATCCACTCCGCTATAATAGCCTGAGCATCTTTGAATACCAAGCAGGTGCAGTCCATAAATGCTCAGATGAAATGCTTGATGGGTGTTTTCTTTGTTTGTGGAGCAGCAGCAGCAGCAGCATCGGCCATATAATCACATAAAGAATTATATGGATGATTTTTGTAGAGCTGAGCAGCATCAGCTGTGTATGACATTGAAACAATAATGGTTGATCTTTGTAGTAGTAATACAGTACCTGCTGCACATAAATGCCAAGACAACATTGGCATTATATATGTGTGTACTGTATGTATGTATTGGGTTTTTTTGTGGGGGTTAAGAATGACTCCTTTAGTGCATGAATTTCCAGGGGTTTTTTTTCATTCCTCGGCTAGAGCTCCGAGGTTCACCAACGGTGAGATTTTTGTGTGTATGTGAACCTCACTGTGTACTTGTGAGCAGATGAATGTCTTAACCACCCTGCCACCCTCCTTCTGTTATGTATTCATGTATAAACTGCCAGAGAACAGTTGACCGGTGTTTGTGGTTTGCAGGACGACACCGGCAGTGGTGTTCTGGCAATGGTTCAACCAGTCCTTCAACGCCATCGTCAACTACACCAACAGAAGCGGTGACGACCCCATCCCTCTCAAGTAATTGTCACTGTTCAATGTCTCTCGTCTCCCAAGTGAGGATGCTAGGGACCTGTCAGTATAAATAGCATACCCACGTTCTGGAAATTCTGTGCTGGAAATTTCTGCTTTTTTATCACTCTGTTTGTGTCTGCCTTGTTCCATTTCTTCCTGTCATCTCTTTCTTATCTATTTTCTGCCTTTTGGTCCATTCTCCTGAACTACTCATATGGTCTGCTATGTTGTGGGGTGGGGGTGGGGGGTTTGCCTGTGCTGTCAACATCTGTGTTCGCTTCTTTTTTACAGTGTTATATTACGTGTACCATATCACCTTTTGCTGCAGTATGAAGCTCATATTGTGTTATATTTTGACATTATATAACTGTTGACTTTAACTTTAGAAACAAAAAATAACTTATGAGTCCTTCTAGTTGAGTAGAGTTAGGACGCCAGCTGCTGTGGTACGATAGTTAGTGCACTGGGTTCTTGGCTTGAAGGTTATAGGTTCAAATCCCATAAAGAGTCTTGGGGATTTTTCGGACTCTGGCCAAGTCCTACGCAAAGTGAGTTTGCTGTGGGCTTATCATAAGAGTGGGACCACGTAGTTGAGCATCGTTCACTTTACAGATGGTCGTTTGAGTGTTGCTCAAATTACCTAATCAGTACTGCAGGTGTCTGTGTTTCTCAGGCCTGGTTGATGTTGGGATATACTTTGATAGGAAAAGTAGAGTACAGCTTTTGTCATGCGGTCTCAAAGCTGGTCTACTTCCTTAGCGTCATCGTGCCATCATCCTCATTACCATTTATCGTCTTGAAATTATTCTCTGATTCAGCAGCCTGTATCGGTCCAGTCTTCTGATGACCCTTACTTTTGGTCTACCATACACATCTGAATCTGCAGTGAATTCATGTCAAAGCTTTGGGAGTCTGGATATTGATGAGAGACAGTTGTTTGAATGACTTTCATCACATCATGGAGGAACCCATCCCACAATCAATCTGATGTCGTGACTATGAATTTTGTTGTCATCAGCAGGGGCAAAGTAGGGTTCATCCTGTGTGTATAAGACCAGAACAAACACCTCTGAAGTGACCCAGCAACAGTGCAGGGCCCCTTCTGGATGGTAGCCCTGAGGTAACGACAAGAACAGTCTGGAAATGGCTGAGCTGGTGAGATCGGAATGAGTGGTGTGGAAGCAGTAAAGCAGGTGGATCATAAAGGTAAAGGTGTCCCATAACCTATGTGGTTGTAGGGGAGTGAGGCATCAGAGATCTCAACTTCTCAAGGGGTCAGCTTATTGAGGGTGGCGCCCATCTCCTCTCTCTGGCTGCTTTACCTTCCCTGACCCTAAAGAGGCAGGAACCCATTTACAGCTGGGTGAAATGGGGGACTGTACTGAAGCTAAGGCACGCAAATGGTCACCCATCCAAGTGGTAATCCTGCTCGATACTGCTTAACCTTAGCTTGGGGAAAGTAGATCATAGGGTAGGAGGTAGAAAAAAAGAACACTTGAGTGGGGTTGTTAATTGAGGGGACGGGATAGCCTGGTGGTTACAGTGATGTTTTCGTGATCTGTTGACCCAGGTTCGATTCCCGTTCAAGAGGATTTTTCCTCTGGAGTTAACATCAGTGCAGACTCTACTCTCCCCAAAAGTCCATCGGATGAGACTTTAAACCGAGGCCCGTGTGCGAACGCACGCAGAACATCTTGCGCACACGTTAAAACCCGTTCCGCCTTTCGGAAGAGTAGGCCATTGTGTGCCGGGTGGAACGGATGACAAAATTGACAAAACTGCATACACACGGGGACTGGATGAAAAAAAGCACACGAGTGCTTATTCCATTATCCTTGAAATAAAAGTAAAAAAGAAAAGAAAAGAAAGGTCAGTGTATGGGGGAGTGACAGAAAAGTGTGTAATGTTGTGTGCAGACAGTTGGGGTTGTCCTACCTGCTGGCCACTGGTGGCTCCATCACCACTGCCCTCACCCTGAACAGTATGGTCAAGGTGAGGCCGTGTGTGAGTGAGTGTATGTGTATGTGTGAGTGTATGTATACACTTATAGGCAGGATGTGCTGCATGTGTCTCTCACTGGTTGAGGGTCCATACATTGAGACTTGTTCACTCTTTAAAGTCCGAAAAATCCAAAGATAACATTTACAAAGATGACTGTCTCCCACAATTCTGGACTGGTCTACTTTTGCTAGTAAGCTCGCAGACTGCCCGTATATCCTTTGCCAAGTGGTGGGGTGGGGTGTAAGTCACTTTTACTCATCATTCACTGTCTCATGATAGTGTGGAAAGTTATAAATTGAACCTAACTCTTAGTCAGCTCTTATATAAGTCACTTTTAAAACACTCATCACTCACTATCTCATAAGAATGTGGAAAGTTGTAACTTGAGCCTAAGTCATAGTCAGCAGAACTATTTTAATCCTGTCAGGTGATCTTAAAACTATTAGCCAGGACCTGTTTGATAGTCAACTTGACATCGTACATATTAACGCTAAAAGTCTAGTCAGATACATTGATCTCATTGCACACATGCAACCTCGCTCGCTCACACACACACACACACACACGTAAAATCAAAGACAACAACAACAACACACACACACACACACACACACACACACCACACACACACATACACAATCTCCTCTCCAATTCTCTTGCCACCTTTGTCCTCTTCTCTAGTAATCTGCTTCTTATCTAGAACTTTGAGGTAAACCACTGAGGTTTTTGTGTATATAATTATGTTCCTTTTCCAATAACTCGCATGATACCAGAGCCCGTTCACTTCCTCAGATCCATTCCTACATGCACATGATAGCCTACTCTTGGGATTTATTTCAGGGGATTTATCACCTGGAGTTAACATCAGTACTGACTCCACTCCCCCAAAAGTTATTTTGATAAGATTGTGAATTAACACATGCAGAACATCTCGTGCACATGCTAAAACCTGTTCTGCCTTTTGGAAGAGAAGGCCATTGCATGCCAGTAAGAACAGATTACATTCTTTTCTTTTTTTTAATTGCATGCACACTGATATCATGTTCAGACGTTATAGCCAAGGACAGAATCCAGCTGCTATAATGGTGGGTAAAAAAAATTGCATATGCAAAAATATCACCATGGGTGAACCTTGGAGCTCTAGTCAATGAACTGGGGGGGGGCAAAGAAAAGAGTCTTTTTCTTCTTGGTGGTTGAGCGGGAATCAAACTTGTGATTCTTGGACCGCATGTCAGATGTTCTGGCCCCTGAAGCTGGCAGTCCCTCTCCCTCCCTAAGTCTTTGGTTTTGGTAGACAAGATCACAGTGTTTCCCCATGGCGGTTTACACCAATCCATGCCACCTACACCATGAAACAGTTTCTCACCTTAAGACCCATACACCAGAAAAAATACAAATTTAACCTAACCCCCCCCCCCCATCCCCCAATCTTATTAGATTGTTATGATAACTCATAATCATTATGCACATATTGTGAAATTCGACAGGAGAGGTGTGACTCCACTGTTTATGTGGGCTGATGTTACAGAAGTTCCCGCCTCTGGTTGGACGCTTCGTGCCATTTGCAGCTGTCGCCGCCGCCAACTGTATTAATATTCCATGCATGCGTAGCAGGTCAGTACTGATGATATTATTGCAGTTGTTGCAGCTGTTTGTGCTATTATTCCGTGTGTTATCAATATCAACGTGGGGTTTTTGCCATTGTTTATTTGGTATCATTACACTTTTTGTTTACTTGTAAGACCTTTCCATGAAGTATAAAAAAAGTAACGAGTGTGAGATTATTGCATTTCTAGGTAAGTAAGCTTGGCCTGTGCAAGCTAGCTATTTGTCCTAGGATAACAAGAAAGGTGGCAGGATGGTTAAGACGTTCACCTGCCTAACAAGTAAACCATGACGTTCTGGGTTTGATTCCCAGCCTTGCCCTTTCTTCCCAGTTTAACAAGAAAACCGAACTGAATGGTCATAGTCCTTCAGATGAGACTATAAACCGAGGCCCTGTGTGCAAATGCACGCAGGACATCTTGCATACACATTAAAAACCGTTCCTCCTTTCAGAAGAGTCGGCCATTTCATGCAAGCAGGAACAGAAGACAACATTTCAAAAATGCATGCACCAGGTGTCGTGTTTATACACCATCCCCGAAGCCAGAATGCCGCTACCTAAATGATGGGAGAAAAAACCAGTCGCATACGCAAAAATCGCACCATTGGTGAACCTCAGAACTCTAGCTGAGGAGTGGGGGTGGGGGGTGGGGGGTTGTTCTAGGATTTGTATAGAAAAGGTTTCTTAGTGGGGATTTTATGAGCTCTTTCAGTGTGACTACTATCTCCATGTAAAAAGTATGGGACTGAAGCCATCAATTTCTTTTGTATCAGTCTCTTTGCCTTTTTGTGTGCTTCCTTTTGTTTTAACTTCAACTCTTCATTTCTTGCTTAGAATAGCTTCATTTATTTATACGGCACCTAAAGTTTGTTTGATCTTTCTCTTGAAGATATGATATAAAAACACAATTTTAAATTTTAACTTTTTGGTTTGTTTTGGGGGGGTGTCCTCTAGGGTTTATGCATTGCCTGATGGCATGTTTTAAATGCATATACCTCAACATGCTGGCCCCAAGAGAATTCTCATCAGCACATGTCAACCTGCTGCCAGATTTAATGACTGTTCACATGCTCTTTCATAAGCTCACAGTTCTCCCGTGGGATGCCTGTCTGCCTAAAATAGCATCCCCACCTTCTGGAAAGTTTGATGCTAGGAATTCCCTCTTTTCTATCCCTCTCTTTGTTTCTGCCTTGTTCCTTTTCTTCCTGTCACCATCTTCTTGTTTTTTCTGCCTTCTTGGTTCATTCTCCTGCCTTTTTTTTTTTCTTTTTTTTTTTTATCCCAGAAAGACTTAACAGTTCTCTTCCATGCCAAAATCGGATGTGCTGAGCCTGACTTTGTCAGGGGGCATAATGCCAGTGCAGGGCATTTTTCACTCATATGACGGACAACAATAGCTGCTGTCTGAGCGTTCAGTGAAGAAGAAACTCACAGAACCAATCGACAGTCTGACATATGACTTGGCCTGATTCTTTCCTTCCTTCCCTCAGCCCCTGGAGGAGTGGCCGGGGCACTGCACTGCAGTGAATGTTTCAGGTCATGTGTGGCGGGCAACTCAGACCCTGCACAGCCCATCCCTCTCCATGTTGCAGGGTGCATGCTGGGTAAATTGACTTGTGCAGGTGCAAAATGAAATATCTTCATTTATTTTGAATGGTGTGTCAGGACAAGATGTGGTTTCTTGGAATAAAACATTCTTGTACAGTGTGTGTGTGTGTGTTTTATTGATTTAAATGACAGTAAAACAGATTCTGGTTTGTAGGGAAATAACCGGCACTTTCAAAATTAAACATTCTGATACAGTCTGTGTTGGTTTTTGTTGTTGTTTCTTTTTAAAAATCTTAATGACAGTGGGACATATTCTGGTGTGTAGGGAAATCACCAATGGCATTCCAGTGTTTGATGAAAATGGCAACCGGCTTGGGGAGTCGTCACGAGCGGCCACAAGCGCCATCACCCAGGTTGTGGTGTCCAGGGTTGGCATGGCTACACCCGGCATGAGTAAGTGTTGTTCTTCTTGTTGGTGGTGGTGGTGGTGGTGAAGCTGTTGTTGGTGTTGTCGCTGGTGTTGTTGTTACTGTTGTTGTTCTTGAAGGGATTTCCTAGGTTTTACCCCTTGGGGTTCACCCAGAACATACACTCCAACTCGTACATCCCACCTGGGAATCCCTGTGAGATTGAAAGTACACACTGGATGAAAAGTTTGCAAGTGTGACCGTTTTCAAGTGTCTCGCCACATGGCCAGTTGTACTACAACTTCAGAGGGTTTCTTTTTTTCTCCTTTAAAGGAGAATGCAAGTTGTTATCAGCATAACATTTTTAGCACCATTTTCATGTGGATCTTAGCATTTTGCGTACATCAGTAACTGATGCATCTTTTGGCCTGGGCCAAGGAAGATCATCTGTAGTGTTGTTATCATAGTTCTGTTGTTTAATTTCTGCTTTCAGGACCAAAAACGCAGAGTTGATTCTTTTTCCACTGGTCATTCTTTTTTTCTTCTTTGGTTTTTTTTTGGAGGGGGAGGGGGGGGGGTGTTGATTTTTTTGGTATATTTTGAGAGGAGAGGCATTTTTTTTTATAAACAGTATCTTATTTTTTATTTTTCCTATTCTGAGATGATGACATTGTTAAAAAGGACATTAATTTTTTAAACATTTCTTCTTCTTTTTGGGATATGAAATAATTTGTCTTTATTTTTGTTTCAGTGATACCGCCATTTATAATGAACTACCTGGACAAGAAACCATTCTTGCAGGTGTGTGTTGTGATTTTATACATCTGGTATTTTTTCTTTCTTCCCTTTATGCAATATTAAAAGGGATTGTGTTATCTCTAGGGTGATTTGTTCAGGTGACGTTAAGAAAAAAGAAAGTAAAAAGGTGTTTTCATAACCTGTGCAAGCTTTGGGAAGTGAGGTTTCAGAGACCTCGGCTTTTTCCAAGGGCCAGCATATTGAGGGCAGTGCCCATCTCCTCTCCCTCACTGCTTTACCTTCCCTGACCCTAAAGAGGTGCCCATTTACAGCTGGGTGAACTGGAGGGCTGTACTAAAGCCAAGGCTACGCAAACAGTCACCAATCTGCTAGGTGACCACACTCAATGCTGCGCAATCTTAGCTTTCAGAGAGCCAGTGCCTTGACCACTGAGTTACCCCATCCCCATAGGTGACTTAATGGTGGGGTTAAAAGCAAAGGAAACAAAGTGGGTTGCCGCTGAACAAAATTCTGACAAAAATGGATAGAAGATAACTTTAAATCAAGGACAGTGTGCTTATTTGTGTATGCTATGTTTATTTTCAGAGGATGTCAAGGTTAAGTGTGTTTATTCTTTAGGTATTGTCAGAATGTACCATGGTTAAGTTATATTCAGAGAATGCCATGGTTGAAGTACAGTTGTCCATTTGTTTATTCTGTTGTTTGTTTCTTTCAGAAAATGCCTTGGTTAAACGCTCCCATCCAAGTGGGGCTGATTGGTTTCTTGTGAGTAACTGAGAGACTGAATTCTTTGTATCTTGGCTCACTGTCTGTCTTTGTCCGTCCGTCCGTCTGTCTTTCTATTCATCTCTTTCTTTCCATATGTTATCTGTATGGCTGTGTTTGGCGGTCCTTCCCCCCCCTCCCCCCCACCCTCTCTCTCTTGCTCCTTGTTTGCATTCACACAGACGTCATGTTTAAGACACCATCCCCAAAGTGAGAAAGCAGCTACCTAAATGACGGAGAAACACATGGGCACATACGCAAACATCTCACCAGTGGTGAACCTGAACCCTCTAGCCAAGGAACAGGGGAAAAAATAAAAAACCCCAAACTGGAATCACTGTGAGACCGTACGTACACACTGGGTGAGAAGTTTGCATGTACGACTCATTTCTAATAACTCACCATAGAAACAAAAGTCATGCTCCATTTTCAGATGATTTTTCACACTAACTGACAAAGCTTCTGGCATGGACCAGTATCAGAAAATGATACAGTTTAAAATGTATGAGGTTTTTGTTATGAGTGGTTTAAGATTTCTATCAGTACACCTCATAGTCATTCATACCTCCGGCACTCTTTCACTTTGTGACTGGAGGACAACACAGCAGAAACAAAACCATGAAAGCCCACCTGTAAATTGTGATGATAGGAAGTTGTCTCTGTGTGTTCCAGCCTGGTGTTTGCCACTCCCCTGTGCTGTGCCCTGTTCCCGCAGAAAAGGTAAGGAGCAGGATTGAGTGTACAGCTTGTGAGCTGTAAGGGGCAACTAAAGTATGCTTTACGTTATCATCTGAGAGATGCTATTTCAGCTCTGTAACTCAAGGGGGACGGGATAGCATGGTTGATTAAAGCGTTGCGCATTGCACGCATGGTCTGTTGACCCAGGTTTGAATCCCATTCAGAGGGATATTTTCCCATGGAGGCAACATCAGTGCTGACTCCACTCCTCCCAAAAGTCATTCGGATGAGACTATTAGCCGAGGTCCTGTGTGTGAACGCACGCAGAACATCTTGGGCCTGCGTTAAACCCTGTTTCGCTTTTTGAAAGAGTAGACAATTGTGTGCCAGTGGGAACGGATGACAAAACTGTGTACACACAGAAACAGGACATACAAAAGCACACAAGGGGTTATTCCATTATCCTCGAAATAAAAGAATAAATAAATAATAAATAAATGATCATTAAACTGCAAATTATTGATGAACTGTAAGCTACAATTTGAGCACCATAACTCATGAAAGAAGCAGTAGTGCTAGTACTATAACTCATGAACTTTAAGCATCATATTTTATACTCTTTATAACTCATGAGCTGTAATCCGCAACTTGAGTGCTGTAGCTAAAAAATCATAAGTTAGTTCGTAAACTCATACACTATAAGCTGCAGTTCAAGTGTTGTAACTCTTGAATTTTACCCTGTAGTTTTAGTACAATAACTTATAAACTATAAACTGCCACTTAAGTACTGTAACTCATGAACTGTAAGCCACAATTAGTTGTGTAACTCATGCACTATAAGGGGCGATTCAAGTGCAGTAACTCGTAAGCTTTAAGCCACAATGTGAGTACTACAACTCATGAACTACAAACAGCAACTTGAGTACTGTAACTCACACGAATTAACCACAACTTTTGGTTATGCTTGTGTGTATGCACATGTGTATGTGAGCACGCACATATTCACATTTTTTATGTAACAATAACAATAACAATTCAGTTTTTGCAGGCCATATGGCCCATAGGAACAACAGTTAATAATATACTTTCATGTAAGGTGAACATCCTTACTTCTGATATCTAAACATTTAGTAAGAAATAATCCAACTTTAAACATCAAACTAGGTTTAGTGTTCATACAAAGAAGCTGCACTTTCAGATTCGATGGAAATCTGTAATAATACAGAGGAATACATTTTCTTCGCAATACAGCATATTTTGGGCATACAAGTAAAAAGTGACAAACATCTTCAATTTGTTGGCCATCACACTGAGAGCAGAATGGATCAGTAATCGGTTTGCCATAACGTGAAATTCCATTTAAAGGTAATCTGTTTGACCTCAGTAAACATATACCTCTACGGTATTCTAAAGATTCTACTTCACATACATAATTTGCTCTACAAATAATCGGGTGATAATCTAAGTAGTCAGGGTATGCTGATAGAGAGTCATGCCATTTTTGTTGGTACACATCTTGTATTCGTATTTGGAATTCTTTCATGAAGGATGAAGAATTACCACAATTTTGCATTGTCCAAACATAACCAAATCCGTGGGTGCATAAAATCTTTCTAACATGTGTTACCCAATTTATTCTCCCTGCTTCATCCTGTCTACACAACATATTGTAGCATTGTCTGGGATATCTATGATCAGGCATATCCAAAATTTTTAGCCAATATTTGATTACTCTGGTAACAGTGTCAACAAAACATTTTTTATGTGATGGTGTGTGTGTGAGTGTGTATGCTTGCATGTATATGCGTGTGTGTCTGTCTCCATGCATGTACATGCATATTTTGTGTCTGCTGCAGCTCAATGAAAGTGAGTCACCTGGAGGATGACCTACGAAAGAGGATAGAAGCCCTGCCCACTCCTGTGGAGATAGTCTACTTCAACAAAGGCTTGTGATGAGACTACACAGCTGCTGTGTACATAGCTGGAGATCGCTAGTAAAGACCATAGCACCATCGATGTCTCGGGAATAACACCTGCCAATATTTTACTGTTGTTGTTGTCATTGTTACTCTTGTTGGTTCAAGAGCTGCTGTTGTTGTTGTTGAGTTTAGGCCCAGATTCCGTAAAAAGGATGAACTAGATAAGGTGGTGGTGGCGGTTAATGGATTGTTAACAAAATGTAGAGGGGTTTTGGGTAGGTTTAGTTGGGTTTTTTTAGTGTGTTTGTTGTAATGTATATCTCTCCACTCCTCCCGACTGTTTTCACACTTTTAATACTGTGCGTTTCTATGTCCATTCCTTTGACCCACCGTCAAGAATGCTCAGATTATTATCATTATATTACTTTGTTGTTGTTGTTGGTGTGTGGGCAGTGGTTGAGATGTGTATATAAGCATATTGGTGACAGAGAATGCAGACAATACAGATTTATTATATTATTGGAGAAGATGTTTAAAGCAAGTGACTGTTTCTTTTTGACAGGAGACAACTCTTGTTTGCAGTATTCGAGCATTCCTATCAAAATGTCTTCCTGAGTTTTCTCTCTTGTTTTTATCTCTTGTCTCATTCTGTCTATCTGTCTGTCTCTTTTTCTTCTTTCTACCTCTTTCTTTCTTTCTTAAATCTTTCTGTTTTAATTTCTTTTTATGAAAATTAACATGAATATTATCTCAAGTAAAGAAATTCATGGTATTTGCTTCTTTTTCTCTCTTCAAAACCATTTTATATCTTACCAGCATTTTTTAAATTCACGATATAGTGTGTTTACTGTTTTGTTGCATGCTTGCAGTGTTTGCTCTTTTTTTTTGTGCTTTTTTTTCATCAAGGGCTGGATGAAAAATATTTCGAGTACTTTCGCTGATACCCTCAGATAATAAAAGTTTTGTTTGTTTTATTTCTAATGTCTTTCTGACCTTAATGCCTGTTTTCTCTTCTCTCTCGCTCTGTCTTACTCTCCTCCTCTCTGTCTCTCCCCCCTCCCCCCCTCTTTCTCTTACCTCACCCCCCCCCTTTCTCTCTCTCTTTCTCAACACCTTCCACACCATTTTCCATTCCGTACTCGTCTAGGTCCTGGCACAGCTTCTGTGTAGATATGCATCACATAGCTGCCTGTGTGCACTGTTAGTTCACCATAAGTAGTCTTGTAGTTGTTGGCTTGGTAGGGTCTCCGTTCATTAAGGGGGATATCAGAAACACAGCAAGGCTCACAAGATGGACAGGATTGTAGGATTGATAAGGGAGATTGTGCTCCTTGAAGAAAGAGACTTCTCCTGAGTAAGTAAATGTTGGTTGAAGAAGAATGTGGACCAGATTATTATGTGATCATAGCCTTTTTTTTTCTTTTTACAAAAACAAATTTAACATGGCAAGAGATTGGTGTGGTATTTTGTCGCTTTTTAAATCCATACATCAACTGGTGTGTTGTTTACGTTTGTCTTATCATATGTATGAAGGCACACATGCATGTATGCACATGCTTCCTTGATTTTTATGTATGGAGTTGCTTTTTGGAGGGTGGCTGGCTGGCTTTGTGTTTATCATTTGTGGTTCATTGTGACTGATATTACAACTTCAGTGGAATGTCATGCCCATTTGGGAACCATGTACATACAAATTTAAAAAGATTTGATCACTAAGCAAGATCATAATAGGTTTTCCTTGTTGGGTTTATTTTTTCTTTCTTAAGCTAGAGCTTTGAGGTTCTCCAGTGGTGAGATATACGACTGTTAACCCGCCATTAAGGTAGCCGCATTCCGACTTTGTGCATGATGATTAAACATGACGCCGTATGGATGCAGTTTTGGGATTTTCTTATCCATTCCTGGTGGCATGAAATGGCCTACTCTTCTGAAAGGCGGAATGGATTTTTAATGTATGCTCAGCACTCTCAACTACTAGGCTATCCTGCCCCTTATAATTGTCTGAGTTAAAGAAAGTTTAAAAAAATAAATAAATAAATCATGGTCCAATTTTGTAGTTCAGATTTTTATGATTGGTTGAAGTATTTTCTTAATTCCAGAATGAGATATTAATTATACAGTTTGTAATGATTTTTTTTTTTTAATGGGAGTGGGGGGGGGTGTTCAAGTTTTTTTAGTATTATTTTCTAAATTTGTGTAAGAATTTAAGATGGTCTTATATTAAGATCATCTTATATCTGTCTGGGAAAGTTATAGTTTTTAAAAAGGCTCCACAAAAGAAGTAATTTAAAACTGTGAGAGAGAGAGATAAGTAATTGGCACAATAGACACTTTGTTAAGAATTGTTTACAATTATTCTCCTGCTAGGTTATTTTTTTGGAGATTTTTGCTTTTTAACCCTCCACTTGTTGAATTCTTGCTGTACAATTTTGTTTTCTAATACATTCTTGTTATTTTGTAGACTGTACAGAACTGTACACTTTGATCTTAGATGTCACTCTCAGGTGATGCACATCTGCCCACATGTTCATACCATTGTGAACGTGAACATTTACAGTATGGAATGTTTGCTCGTGTTTACATTCTTGTGGACTGCTTAAAAGATGCTATATTTTCAAGACTGTGTTAATTTGAAGTAATATTTGATTGCTGCAGAGGAAAGAAAAGTGAAATGACATTGTTGTTTTGTACTTTTTGCTGGAGTGTTTTACACGCTTGTGAAATCACGTTTGCCAAATGAGATTTTTAGTGTGGGTTTTGGCTGGGTTTTTTTGGTGTGGTGTGCTTAGCAAAACATCTTATGTTTTTCGCTGTTGAATTGTTTAGAATCAGTTTAAACCTGTTGTCCATCAAAATGATGGAACTGTTTATTTTCTTGTTATAAACCTGTCATGTACTCCATGTGATTTTCTGTTTCTTTCTTTGTGTTTCTTTCTCTTTTTCTGTTTCTATTAGCCTGCCTCTCTCTCTGTCTTCTTCTTGTGTGTGTGTTATGGGTTGGTTTGTTTGGGATTGTTTTTGGTGGGTTATTTTATGTGTGTTTTGGGCTGTTTGGTTTGGTGGGGGTTTTTTTGTTTTTAGGAATGACCAATCTGAAAGTAGAAATAGGAATTCTTTTTCTTTTTTTGGTCCTTTTTTTGTTTGAATGGAGTGGTTTCATGTATTGTGTTTATGTTGTATCAGTGTTGGTACTCTTTAACTGAATGTAGTTTGCAGTTTAGTAGATTTGCTTTCTGCTGGAGGAAAGATGATTTCTTCACTGATCAGGTTCAGCTACAAAGGGCTTCAGTAAAACTATGACTACCATAGAATATGTATAGCAGTAAATGCTTATGATCTGTGTGTGTGTTAGGTTGAGTATGAACTGGATGGTTGCTGCGATACGGATTGTGATTTCTTTGTTATCATCCTGATCAATATAAAATGGAGGGGAAAAAAAAGATTATTTCTTCACAAAACTTTTTGTTGTTTTTTGACGTGTCTGCTTGGGGAGGAGAGTCTGGTTGTTTTTTGTTGTTGTTGTTGTCAGGGCTTTTTTTTTTGGGGGGGGGGGGGGGGTATGTATTCTTCTGGGGAAAGAGGGTGTTTCTAATTATGTGTGGAATGATAATATATTACTGCAGTGAGATTTTGTCGAAACTTTTTCTGTCTGTTCATGTCTGACTGACTATGCATGGGAAGCAATATCACTGTAACTGGACTGATGTCAGTGTAAACTGGACTGACTGATGTCAGTGTAAACCGGACTGACTGTCAGAGGAAACTGGACTGACTGATGTCAGTATAAACTGATTTCAGTGTAAACTGTGAAGAGGACCCCTTTTTTTTTCAACCTTGGTTTCAGGGCACACAGATGAGAAAGCTTGGAAGTGTCTGTTCCTGTTGGGAAGGAAGGGGGGGGGGGAGACTTTTGAAATAGGTTTAGTTGGGTTTTTTAATTGATAAACGAGATACACTGCCAAGTGTTTCCAAAGTTTAGACCCACCCTTCTCACTGACTTGCTTAGCTCCCCTGAAATAAACCGTGTACTTTTGTGTCAGTTTTATAGAGTCCTTTCCCCCTCCCCGCTTTTCCTTCTCTTATCCTTAGCTTTCTTTCTGCCATTTTAATCCACTGTCCCTTTGTCTTTTTTCCTTTGAAGGAAGTGGTACCACTTTTTCTTATTTTTCACAGTCAGTGACAATATTATCTATGCTGATGTATTCTGGATGGTAATAATGGAGCGACATTGCTGCAATAAGTTTATTCTGCAGTGTTGTTTGCCAACATAATCCTGTTCATGTATTGACCATTGCTGCAAAGCTTTATATATATATATATATATATATATATATATATATATTATATAAAGCAGAAGAGCTTCTTGGTACAACCTAGTCTTATTCTGTGTTATGGATTTCTGAACTGTTCTTTTCCAGGTTGACAAAGACTGGATATGAACATTTGTCACCACTGGTTGTTGCATCCTTTTGCCACTTTTTACGTGGTAATAATCCTCATTGGCCCAAGTGGTTGGTTGGATTATAAACAATACTGATCTCCATTTCCAAGTTCTGTGTGAAAATCATGGCAGATGTACATAGGCTTTTGGCTTAGATGTTAAAAAAAGTAGATGTATATAGGTTTTGGGTTTAAACAACGTTAATCAGTAAGTAAGAAAGCTATATGACAACACAGCCAGGGAAAATATAATTCCATGGATTATCTTAGTCCCACCCAGGCTTTTCTTTTGCAGTGGTGGACTGATGTCCATACTGTTGTCACTGACAAGTGTGGATGTCACCATTCATCAATCATAAATGATAAAAATCATTTTGACCTTGACTGTAGGGCAGTATTTCATTTATAGTCCTGAGCAAAAGAAACTCCAGAAGCATGACATTGAAGTTTTTTCATATAATCAGTAGTCTCACATCCACTGATAAAACACTGATATTGATAGTCTCACATTCATTGATAAAACACTGATATTAATAGCCTCACATTCACTGATAAAACAATTGATATTAATAGTCTCACAATCACTGATAAAACATTGATATTAATAGTCTCACATTCACTGATAAAACATTGATATTAATAGCCTCACATCTACTGATAAAAAACATTGATACTGAAAGTCTCACATCCACTGATAAAACATTATTATTAATAGTTTCTCGCACACTGATAAAACGGTAAACATCTCACATTTACTAATAAAACACTAAACACCTCACATCCCCTGATAAAACATTAACGCTAAACACCTTACATCCACTGATAAAAAACATTGATACTGAAAGTCTCACATCCACTGACAAAACATTATTATTAATAGTTTCTCGTACACTGATAAAACGGTAAACATCTCACATCCACTGATAAAACATTAACACTAAACATCTCGCATCCACTGATAAAACATTAACACTAAACATCTCGCATCCATTCATACACTGACATTAACAACCTCAGGTCTGTGGAAAAGAAAGCCCTGATATGGCCTCTGTGGTCGGAGGGGCTATATACAACAGGATTGGAGTGGGGAAGGCTTTGATATTGATAAATCCCCATACATTGAAAAGGTATTGCTCAACACCGTATAACCATCCTGCTTCTTCATGTCTTGACTTCTCTGCAGCTCAGGCAACTGTTTTGTCTTTCTCTGACTGATGACTGACTGACTTCTCCCTTAACTCCTTGAAGAGTTGTTGGGGCGTTGCACTTGATTTTTCAGGCTGTGTTGTGGGCAAGTTGACCCTGGCAGAGTCCATCCCTCTCTTGGTAATACACGTAAGATATTATACAACCACTTGTCCTCTTTTTCGCCTTCGTTTTATTCACTGGGGTTGTGTGTGTGTATTCACTTTTATCAGATCTTTCAACCAAAACTGTTGTGGTACAACGAAAGTTCATTATACTCACCTATGTGCGATTAGTTATTTAGACTAGGGATAAACTGAATATTATGCCGAGTACTTAGCCAAGATTTGAAAAACAAAAGAAAAAAGGTTTACATTAAGTAATATGTTAAGTGGATACATTGTGCTTGTCTGCAGTGTTTAAGCTAGTACAAGTACACATACTTTTGTAGACATTGTAAAATTTAGATGTGTACACATTTTCTTTTTCATAAACAATGTGTGAGCATCACTTTGAGTGCAACAATAAAGTACATGCAAGTCTATTACAAATTTCTGCATATATATATATACTTAAACTGATGGTGATGTAGGTTTTGTTGTTGGGTTTTGGGGATTTGTTGTTTTAATGTCCCATTTGGTTTGGTCCACTGAGGTTTATGTCATGTTGTATGTCACAGGTGATAGAAGTCCATTTTTGTCCAGCATCAGATTAAGTGTGGAGAAATTATCAAGCTAATAAACTAGAATGAAGCAGAGTTGGTTTGTGTTTCTCTTTTCTCTTCTGTTTATGGTCAGGTGCTGTGTGGGTGTGTGCATGGATGCTATGTGTGTGTACTGATTTTGTTCTTTAGTGTGTGTGTGTGAAGTGTTGTGTGTGCACTCTTTTTATTCTTGTGGGGGGGGGGGGGGGGGGTGTCAAGTGTTGTGTGTGTGTGTTCTTTTTATTCTTTTGTGTGTGTGTCAAGTGTTGTGTGTGCGCTCTTTTTATTCTTTTGTGGCAAAGTGTGTGGGTGTGGTGCTGTGTGTATGTGTTATATTTATTCTTTTGTTGCAGTGTGGGTGAAGTGTATGTGTGTTCTTTTGTGGCAGAGTGTGTGGTGTTGTGTGTTATTTTCATTTTGTTGCAGTGTGTGTGTCAAGTGTTGTGTGTGTGTTCTTTTCATTCTTTTGTGGCTGTGTGTGTGTGTTGATGTGTGTTCTTTTCATTCTTTTGTGGCAGTGTGTGTCAAGTGTTGTGTGTGTTTTCTTTTTATCCTTCTTTTGTGGCAGGGTGTGTGTGTGTGTGGCAAGTGTTGTGTGTGCTCTCTTTTTATTTATTTTTTTGTAGCACAGTGTATCTATGCAGGAGTGAGTGTGCATATGTACTTTTTCAAAAATTCTTTTGTCACTTTGTGGCAGTCTCTGTGTGTGTGTTAGTGTATATGTCAGGCTGTTTGGGCTTTTCTTTTTATTCATTTGTGACACAAAGCATCGAGGACCATACAACTATTCAGAATGTAGATCAGTAACAGTGAAAAACAACAAAGTGGTTTCAAGGTTTACATGCTTTATTAACTCGTCACAACATGTAACTGAATAACACAAAAATAATAAATGTACTTAACCAACAAGTCATTCCAAGGAACACTCCTTTAGTCATAAACCCTGAAATGAAACTGATAATTACCATACAGGAACTGCACTAATACTCGTGGGATTTGATAGAGACTAAAGAAAAAGAATGAAACATTCTAATCAATATGTACCGTTTTATGGATACTACAAAATCAAGACAGGCAATGCCTTCAATCATAGTCAATTAAATGGGCAGGAAATCATATCTTTAAAAGGGGGAAAAAAAAACTGCCCACAAAATCAAATGCTAAAAAAAAAGAAAAAAGTAAAACCCTAGAAATGTTCATAATTCTGGTGGGTTTGTTTTTTCTTTTTATAATTAAAGAATTTGATCTAAATACATATTTAAAGGATGACAATGTTAATAAATCAATGAAAGGGTAATTAAGGAATATGTTTGTTTTAAATGGAGTTATTATTTGTTTTGTTTCACTATTTACTACAACTGTTACCCATAGCACATATAGATAGGCCTACTACACAGGAAACCAACTAAAGATTTCCTCACTATACGCATGTATGGGAGCCAAAAGCAATCGGCCTAGGGAGGTTCTCTTGGTTGTGCACCCTCTGGGGCATAATGCTGGGAATTCTCCCGTGGCATAAATCACTTCAGGATTGATGTGGAAGAAAAAGTCTTTTTAAAAGAAAAAAAATTCACAAGGTATTTACAAGCATGAGGAGGACGGATTAGGTTTTTTTTTGGGGGGGTGTTTCAAATATTTATTTTTTGTGATTTTTTTGGTTTGAAGCTCAAGAACTGTTTTTTTTATGTTAAAAACTTAAAAACCTTACTGATCAGTGTGTGTTGAGTCTGGTGGATTTTTTATGTTGTTTTTAAATGTTTCCATAGGTTACACATGAGTGAAATGAAACAAAAAACCAAACAATACTTTAAAAGTTGTAAACAGAAAATGTTAATCATTCTGCAATTGACAATGCGTTAATTGCATAGTTTTTTTATCAAAAAAAAAAGAAGTATAATGTAACATCTCAACAACACGCGCATGTACACATATGGACGTCATATATATCTTCATAATACACTGGTATTTACAAAGTACTGTACTGGAAAGTTCCACAAAGTAAGTGACAGCTTCAGTACATTAAATATCACAGTCGTAGATTTTAGTTCCAGTAGCCAGTGACATCAATCACCTATACAATCTATGAGAAACAAAATTTCCTCCATAAATAACAAAAAGGGAATTTTTTAACATATACAAAATAATGTTTTAAATAACAAAACAAAATTTGTTGACTCCAACTAAAGAATATAACATCTAGCCCTATTTACTGTTACACACTTGTATGGAGAACACACTTACACATGAAAGTCTTAACATGTAAAGCATGGTGACCATATATACAGCAGTTTGTACAGCAATGCTGCCAATCTACAAGTTTATGCCAACCCTATTCAGCCTGCTAAACAAACAAGTCTTTACAAGAGCATGTTTGCCTTTTTAAAAAAAAAATCTTTTTCTTTTTTTCCAATAATTTGTCCAACGTACAACAGTTTGTATAAAAAATCAACAGCTTTACAAAAACAAAATTTTAGAAGAAAAAAAAAAAGCAATCCACAAAATGTTTAACACATACAGAACAATAATTTGTGATCAGGTGTTTTTGAAAACTGTGGATTGCAACTTTCACCCAGCTAACCTGGTGGAGCAAACAGCATCAACTTCTCAATGTGTGACAACAGCCCAGAGTTACTGGCAGCGAAAATAACAACTGCCACATCCTTTGAGAAGTTCACTGAATTCACTCACGACACTTTCCACTGTTCATTATGAGATTGACAAACAAAGGGGTTTCCAGGAATATGTCCATTTCATAATTTATTGTGAGTGGACACAAAAAGAGTGTGGCACCCTCAGCGAAAGAAATGGACATACCTATTGGGACCCCTGTCTGCAATCTATCAATCATTGGAATGTGATAGTATTCATTACTAGACGTACAAATTTGGAATAGAGATATTAGTTTCATGATTGTTCAGTTTTAGTACTATGACTACTGTTATAAAGTTTGGGTTTTTAATCAATGCAACCCTTAAAAATTATTGCTATCCTCACTAAATAAGTTGATGCTTCTGAGGATATATTCACCAAAAATTAAGCTCAATTTGTCAATTTTGTCTTTAAAAACAAAGAACTCAAAACAGCAATCCCTTCTGTATTCAGAACAGTTTATTCTACTTGACTGCACTTCATTCCATGCATAAAAAAAATAATTCCACTTTATGGGTACAAAACAAAACAAAGCCAAAAAGTGTATCCACACAGTTAGCCTAGACCTGCATGGCTGCCATGTTTACCAAGCACTCAACAACTAATCAGAGCCACCCTCTGTTCAACTCCTACATTGTCATGGCGAATAACTAAATGAACTCCTGCAAGTGTATTACACTTGAGTATAATTCGAAAAACAAGATCAAACAAAAGCAGCAGTCAAGATGGCTTTTCCAATAAGACCATTTGACAGTAATCAGTGTTTGGGAGTTTATTCTCTTCAAAGCCTAGCTGCTGCATTATTTCAGGGTGATCTAGAAATCACCAGGACACAAAGCTAAGCTCATGGTGGAAGCTCCTGGTCAATCCTGACATTCCCTTGATTTTTACCTTGGTTGCATGAAACCCATTTTGATGAAACATGTTGCCAGATCTTTCTTTTTTTTAATGTTGAAAATAAACATGACTGATGTGTAGAGGACACACATTTTTTTTTTCTTTTAAAGAGAGACACACAGCCAAGTAAATGCTTTGATAAAATTTAGAACAACAGTTTTTTTCAAGAGCGATATGGTTTTTGATTATGCGCAAATTTAGAAAACTGGATCAGTTACGTATTCTAGTAAATGTTTTTGTTTCTTTTTTTTCTGGGGCTGGCAGCTCTGAGAAAAAGTTTAAAAGATATTGGCATTGGTTAACAACCCCCCCCCCCCCCCTCCCCCAAACAAACAAAAACTCAAACAAAACAAAGGAAAGCATGATAAACTGCTCCCTCCTTTATCAATTCGTCTTTCATGTCTCATTGTCTGTTAAATGATATTGTCAAGTCCAGATTTTTAAAAAAACAAAAAATCAGCCCCTTAATGATGATTGTTGAAAAGAATGAAATGACCTGTATTCAATGTTGTTCTACTGGCATATGTCAACACAAGACACTGTAGTTTGAGGCAAAGGTCACACAGCACAGGTTATATACACTCGAAGGCACTTTTCTCCATTTTTCCTTCCAATACATTCACAACATTTTGACATTTTTAAAATATCTTTTTCTTTTACTTACCATGTTCACAGTTGATTTGTAGACTTTCATACATATGCAACAAAACAGGCGCTGCATTTACAGTTTAAGATAAAAAAAATACTTTACATGCTTTAGTTATCATTTCGCAAATTTCCAAGAGGTACAGCAGTTTTTAAGTCAGCGACGCAATCCTTTCTGTGGACTCTTGCAGGACGCTCATACTTGTTGTCTTTCCAGCACTTTCCTCTGTACCCTCTGCACATGGAAACAACCACCATCTTTAATGAGGGGGAGTGTCTAGCTCATCTGTACATCAACTTCAGAAAAGGAACAACTTTCAACAAACCTACAGTTTGGTGATTGAACGGTTGATCTTACTTTTCCTTATTAAAAGATCATGATGAAACACTAAGAATATCTTCTGAATGTAATTCAAATGCATAAACTAGATAATGTAGTGCCAGGCAGTGTAGTGTAGTGTAGTGTAGAGTAGTGCAGTGCAGTGTAGAGTAGTGTAGTGTAGTGTAGTGCAGTGCAGTGTAGTGTAGTGTAGAGTAGTGTAGTGTAGTGTAGTGCAGTGTAGAGTAGTGTAGTGCAGTGCAGTGCAGTGTAGTGCAGTGCAGTGTAGTGTAGAGTAGTGTAGTGTAGTGCAGTGCAGTGCAGTGTAGAGTAGTGTAGTGTAGTGCAGTGTAGTGTAGTGTAGTATAGAGTAGTGCAGTGCAGTGCAGTGCAGCGCAGTGCAGTGCAGTGCAGTGCAGTGTAGTGTAGTGCACTGCACTGTGGTGCGGTGCCATGCAGTGCAGTGAAATGAGTTGCTGTATATTGTATTCTACTACACAGTATTGTATTGTGTCATATTACCTTGTATTGTATACTTTTCTTTGGGTTTTTTAGAAAAAGAAAATAGACCCCTTTTTTTTCCACAACACTGTATTGCAACACAGACACAGACATACACACATATGTGTGTGCTTGTGTGCCTGTGTCTGCATGTGTGCATGAGTGTGTGCACGCTCTCTTGTACATGCATGTTTCACAAACAAAGAGTGAGTGCTGTACCTTGTTGAAGAGCTTGGCTCTCAGTCGGTTCATTCTGTAGTCCTCTCTGCGTTTCTTCTGAACCTCCATGGCTTTCACCTCAGGCAGACGCTGGTAAATCCTAAACAACAGACAACATGACGACTGTGAGCACCGTTTGTCCTGGTGGATACCCTCACAATTTATCAGACTTGAACAAAATGATCTGGGCATTTGTTGTTGTTGTTGTTATTTCTAACTATTTACAGTTTTTCTTTAAAACACACACACACACACATGCCCGCATGCACACGCACACATACACACAAACTCTCTATTCCTTCCACACTCATGCTGTGTTATACACACTGCATAGCATGCATAGCAGAACTCTCACACACTGCACAGCAGAACTGAGAACCTTTGCTCTTTGTTATGCGCATGATGACTTGCCTGGAAACTATGTGCTGCTTTACCCATGGTTTCCAAGCAGGTGACTTGCATTGTATTGCAATAAATTGCATTATATTGCATGTACTGTATTGTATTGTATTGTATTGTAACGCACTGTATCAGCAAATTTCTCCATGTGAAATTTGAGTCACTCACTGGGGAGAGTGTGTGTTGCCTCAAGAACAGCACCACCTTTTTTTTAATTTTATATTTCCTGTTTGCAAGTGTATAATTTATTTCTCTAGGAGAGTAACTTTTCTCTACATATTTTTGCCAGGGACAACTCTCTTCCTGTTAACTTTGGTTCTTTCACATCATATGCAGATTTTTAAAAAAAATAAAATATAAAAAAAGCCACAACACTCACTTTTCAGTCATCTCTCTCATTTCCTGCTTGGAGAACACTCTTCGTCTGGGCTGGTACAGATTTTCTGTAAACAAAACAAAACAAAAAAATCAGGAACAAACAGACTGTTTCAAGACAACAGTAAAAAAAATATATAAATAAATACATAAAACCAATAAGAAAAACATCAACTCCAGGAGCTGGACAGTGGCACTAGCACTCACCGCTGTATGGATGGGCGTCAGGGTTGGCGCTCTTCTGCCTCTGATCAGCAAAGATCCTCTCCTGCTCCGCACGCACCAGAGCCTGAAGATGCCGATTTTCTGCCGCCAGCCTCACGCGTTTCTGCCTCTGCCGCAGGCCTGACACAAAGTCTGGACGACGAGTCATGAGCGCTTCCTGTGGAAAAAGAAAAGTTTCATCAGTACAATGAGATTGTGTGTTTACGATCACACAGAAAACATGAGAAGCTTTCGCTTCAGCTGAGTAGAGTCAAGTCTTTAAGTTGAGGATCAGGGAATCCATGATCTCAGCTGCCCAACCTGTCGGTGTCACAGTGTATGGTGTTAGCTGCTGCATCCAATGACATTGACATGATCCTCCTTCTCCTTTTGCTCCAGTTTTAAGATCTGTACAGCTCAGGGAAAATAAAGTCCCAAGAAGTGTGTCTCCCTTCTGCCTTTTTCTCCCTTGACACTGATGAGACTCATTGGGGCACAGCACAGAAAGCTTGACCACCAGATATTCTTCCATTTACGTCAGTTGTGTGGCAAAGCCTGGGTCGCTGCCAATGCTTTTTCTGTCCATGCTGCACTGTTGTCTGTCCCCTGTTTTTCCTGTCTACCCCTTCACATCGCTGCCTCATCAGAACAGTTTGGGCAAGGCCATTGAATCCTGTAACGTGGTCACCCAACATAGTTGTTGTTTTTCTTCTTCACTACTGTCAGCAGATCTTTATTTAGATTGATATACTGATGGGTAAAAGACTTGTTCACGGGTGACACGTTCAGAGTATCTCTCAGTTTTTGTTGTTGTTGTTTATTCCTCAGCTGGAGCTCCAATGTTCACCAATAGTGAGATTTTGTGCATGTGACTGTTTTTGCCCATCATTAAGGTAGCTGCATTATGACTTCAGGGATGATGTCTAAATACAACACCTGTGTGTATGCATTTTTAACAAAATGTTGTCATCCTTTCCTGACAGCATGCAATGTCCTACTCTTCCGAAAGGCAAAACAGGTTTTAACTTGTGTTCTGTGCACATTCGCACATGGGACCTTAGTTCATAAGTCTCGAAGTTTGGGGGAGTGAAGTCGGTACTGATGTTAACTCCAGGGGGAAAATTCTCTAAACAGGCACCTCAGCAGTGGCTTAAACCTGGGCCATCAGATCATGAGCTCAATGCTCTAACCACTTAGCTATCCCTCCCTCCCTCCTCCCAACCCCAATATATACAATGTCTGATGGCTGACAGACTTACACTGGTAATGTGTTCAGTCCATCTGCTGTGAAGTATCTTGTGACACCACCACATTTCCATCAACTTGATGAAGAGTATCCAAGGCATAAACCATGTATAAATGCATAGAAACAAACAAAGCAGGACAATACCTATCACAGCACACAAATCCTGCATAACTTAGTCCAGGGTCCAGGCTAAAATTAGCACATTCCTTCCTTTAACCAAGTCCATGTGGGGTCAGTTGCTGCTGTAATCAGCACCAGGTGGCTGGGCTGGGCTGGAAGGGACAGCAGCTGAGAGTTGCTGGAAGTGGGAGAACCGACAGCTGTGCTTTCTGCACCTGCCTCACCCCAACAGGTGCATCAACAATAGCACACTCACGTTCCTCTCTCTCTCGTCCTCACTCTCACCTGCAGCGACATACGGCAGAGGGGCTTGTGGTCAAACTTGTCGTACTGCAGGCGCAGCTCCACCTCCGCGTCTTTGGTGGCTCGGTGCAGGTACATCCTGGCTGCGTCGCCCTCCACGCTCCCCCTCAGCCCCCCTTCCATGGTCTCCAGGTCCGCACGAGCCAGTTCCCGCCACTGCTGATGGGTCAAGGTCGTTGGCTTCCAGTCGGTGCGCAACACAGAGTATGCCTGACGTTCCTTCAACGGCTGGCGCCACGGTCTCTCTTCTTTCATGGGGATGAACCAGGATGAGGGGGCTGTATGTGACACACAGGTAAAAAAAAATCAATGATATTGAGGACTGTTTTGGACTGAAAATTGCTTTATACATGAGGAATGTGTGCAACCAAGTGTATCGTATACTGTATTGTACTGTACACCACTTTCAGTCTCAGCTGATTTCTCTGCATTCAATTTAAGCTGCTCTACCAAGGGAGTGCATGTCACCACAAGAGTAGCCAATTTAAAGAACAATTTTCCTGACTGCAAGTGTATGTGTTTCCCTGTAAACAATTATCAGAGGTACAAGCCCGAATGAAAATACAAACACGTTTTGTGCATAGGCATGCATGCACGTACATATACACATACATCCACCTCCCAAATGCACTCAACCACTCCCTACCTACAATCCCTCCCCCTCACACACACAAACACACACACACACACACACACTTCCCCCAACACTGCAAAACGTACCAGGTAGTTTAACTTGCTGCTGTCTCCAGGCGGGTGCTCGGTTCTCACCATCGAAATCGTAACTCTTGATCCTCCTTGGCGGAGAGGATCTGTCCTGGAGGCCTGTGGGAGAGGCCCTGTGGTTAAACCTGCCTTCCCTCAGCGGGGATCTGGACGTTCTCTCCGTCCACGCCTTCAGTCGCAGCTCCACCGGCGAGGGGCTTCTCTGCCTGCTGGGGGATGGGGTTCGTCTCCTGTTCAACAATACACGGACTGTTACTGCAAAGTCTTCCTCTGAAATCGTCGTCTCCTGTTCAACAATACACGGACTGTTACTGCAAAGTCTTCCTCTGAAATCGTCGTCTCCTGTTCAACAATACACTGACTGTCACTGCAAAGTCTTCCTCTGAAATCGTCGTCTCCTGTTCGACAATACACTGACTGTCACTGCAAAGTCTTCCTCTGAAATTGTCGTCTCCTGTTCGACAATACACTGACTGTCACTGCAAAGTCTTCCTCTGAAATGGTCGTCTCCTGTTCGACAATACACTGACTGTCACTGCAAAGTCTTCCTCTGAAATCGTCGTCTCCTGTTCGACAATACACTGACTGTCACTGCAAAGTCTTCCTCTGAAATCGTCGTCTCCAGTTCGACAATACACTGACTGTCACTGCAAAGTCTTCCGCTGAAATCGTCATCTCCTGTTCAATAATACACTGACTCAGTGACTGTTACTGCTGAGCGCTTCTCTGAAATCAGAGAATGGCTGCCTATGTGGCGAGGTACTTAAAAAGAGTCATGACTATAATCACAAACTTCTGATCTAGTGTGTGCTTTCAACGTCACAGCGATTCCCAGGTGGGATGAGTGAGTGTCAAGAGTGCACATTTTGGGTGACCCCAGGGTGTTAAGCTGGGGAAAACACAACAACAACAACAACAACATAGCCAGATTGCTGTAGTAGAAAACACTGAATTTAATCAGACACAAAATGTAACAGGGGTGGGTAGGGGGGAGGGAGAAAGACAGTCAAACAGCAGTCTCATTGAGTCTGGGTGGTATTTGGTACTCCTGGTTTCATGGTGACCTGTTTTATTTCATTTTATTTCGTTCCTCGGCTAGAGCTCTGAGTTCACCAATTTTGTGATTTCCCCACTGTGAAGGTATCCATATTCTGACTTCAGAGATGAATGCTGGGTATGTTTGTGTTTCCGTAACCCACTGAACTCTTGACATAAATTGTGGGATCTTTAATGAGCATATTTGATCTTCTGCATGTGTATACACACAAAGCCATTTAAGGCACTGGCAGTTCTGTGCTTGAAGTTGACTTGGGAGATTGCAAAACCCCCAACCCTTGAATTCACCAGATGCCACCGAGATTTGAACCCATGACTTCATAGGCCCATGAGATTGACGTTTAACGGTCTTAACCACTCGGCTAAAGCATCCGTCAAGTTTTATTCTAGGTTTCTTCTCCACTTCCTATGCTTGCAGTGGGTTCTAATAAGTACTTTCAGTCTGGGTTCAAGAGGAACTGTTGTTGGTAGTGTATGTCAAGAATCATCATGACACACTGGATATATATCTCACTTTCTCTGGTTCCCCAAACTAGGCTGTTATTATCATCAGTTACGCTTTGATAAGCAATGTCCTGCATATGTTGGTTCAGAACAGGCATCACTGAATATTATTACCTAAATCTTCATCTTAGTGCAAGGCCTGCACTGACTAGTGGCCTCATGATGACCAAACAATGGCTCATCATGGCCTGGCTGACTTAAAACAACGACAAACAAGCCTGCGTGTGAAGGAGAGTGATGCAATCAGGATAAGCAGAAAAGAGATTTTAACAACACTGGGACATCACAAGGGATAAAACATTACTAAAATAGAAACAAGTAACCACCAAAAAATGCAAAATAGCGGACATCACAGGGTTTTTTGCATTAAAAAACAGCAATGTAAAAGTACATGTTCCACAGTACAAGATATCCAGATCTTAACTGTTCTTTCAAAAGGTAACCAATCCAAAGACCTCGCACACGCACGCACACATACACACACAAAGTCTCACGAAACAAAACACGACTGATGTAACTTAAGCCACCTACCTGTAGTGGTCAGAACGAGCAGGGGAGGCACTGGATGCTCGGCTCCTGTCTGGAGACAAGCAAGCCGCCACCTGGCTGCTGTCAAAGTTGGGGCTGATGCTTCGGCTTTGTCTGAAGATTTTGTTGGGCCCGGGTCTCCTGTGCATTGTCCTGCCATCCTTTACACTGTGGAAAGAACCTTCTCTATGGCTGAGGCTTGGTGACACTCCCTTTGGACTCCTTGATGACACAGAAACGGCAGGTCTGCTTTCATAGGGTGGGGAAAAGGAACGTGGTCGGCGCTGACTTTTGTGGAAACCTGGCGACGTCTGCACACTGCGAGAAATCAGCCTGGAAGTACGCTGCAGCTTCTGATGCGAGACGGACACTTTAGGGGTGGGGTACATGGTGCTGACGCTCTTCAACCGACCATGCACAGGTCTCTCCAATGGAGAGACCATTTTTCTAGCATCTTTTGCACCATGAAAATGTGCCAATTCTTGACGCTGGTATGGAGAGTAGGTCTGATGAAACCTTGCTGACTTTCCTCCACTCCTGGATGTCTGAAGGTAGGATCTGAGATGCTTGCCAGAAAACTGACTGGGGCTTCTTCTGGCTCCATAATATTCCTCACCCTGATACTCGCTGTAGTCAGTCTCTGTCTGCGAACTGTCTTCCCGCAGATGAGTGAACTCTGAATCCACAGACAGGTCCACATGGTGATACGCCTGTCTGTCTCTGAGACGGAAGTTTGCTGTGGGGCTGTTGGCCAGCTTGGCTCTCTGCATCTCTGTGCTGCTGTCTTTGGCTGTGGTGGTGTGGTCTGACAGGGCAGTGAGGTGACTGTGCAGTGTCCCTGTGTCGTCAGAGGAACCAGCAGAGGTGGACGAGATGGCAGCCAGGTGGGCTTGAACAGCCCTGTCGTCCAACAACCCTGACTGCTTGGCACTCAGGAGAGCTTTCAACTTGTCCAATTTCTGCCCTCGATGAGCTTCCTTCACTCGCTCCTTACTGATCTTCTTGCGCTGGTGGTCAATACGCTGTCGCAGTTTGTCCATGTGTGGGTCTATCATGTCCGCCTGACGTGAATGAGACTGGGACTTGTGAGCAGACCGGGGCTTGTGAGGTGACATGTCTTGACTCATATCCTCAGGAATGGAGTACAAAGTCTCCATGTCTGCCTGGCCAGACTCCATGTGTACATGTCCCAGGCTGTCTTTGTTTCTGGAGTTGGACAATGATGGGCTTTTGCCAGTTTTCTTACGCTGTGTCCGCACTTCCCGGCGCTTCTGGCGATCTCTTTCCCTTTGTTGCAAGATTTCACCATAGCTGCCGTTGCTCTCTTCTTCACTGGATGCGCGCTGCTGCTGTCGCCTGGCTTGTTGACGGCGCAACTCTCTCTCCAGCGCGGCGCGTTCCTCCTCATTGCCGTGACGACCATCGTCCTGCTTCTGGTGGGTGGCCTGTCGACAGGCTGCAGCTCTCTGCTGGTCCTCCTGGTGCTGTTTCTGCCGCTCAGACAGGAAGGTGTGCACCAGGTGCTGAGTAGGGTCCCTCAGAAGGTCAGCCAGCATGTTCACCCTATCGGAGTTCAGGGAGGAGTCAGGCTCCAGGCTGGTGTTTGAGCCTGCCATAAATCGCTCCCACAGAATGTGCAAGTCAGGGCGCTGGTACGCTGTTTCCTGTTCCAGAGCTTCCCGCAGTACCTGCACTCTGTGACTGAGGGGCTGGTGGTCTACTGTCTCTTCCAGGTCTTGTTTCTGCAGCTTTCTGTGACCTCGGTGTCTAGCCTCTCTGTCAAGGTCCCTGTCAGGGTCTGTGTTAAGACTGCCACCTCCAGCTCTTGCTATCGCCTCCTCTACTTCTCTCTGTTCTCTTTGACGTTCTGCTTCCAATGCTTCTTCTGCTTCCAGTGCCCCTGCTCTATTCAGATCTGCCTCTCTGCGCATTTCAGCCGCTCTGTGTAGAGCTCTCTCACGGAGAAGCTCAGCATCTCTCATCAGCTCCATTTCCTGAAGTCTAGCCTCCTCCCGGATCTCTGCCTGCCTCTGAAGAAGGTCTGCTTCGTGACGAATCTCAGCTTCCCTCAGGAGTTCTTCCTGCTGCCTCAACTCTTCTCTCTCCATCTCTGCCTCCCTCCTTATTCGTGCTGCAGCTTCTTGCTCTTTCATTATTTCCATTCTGAGCTCTCGTTCCTGCTGCAGCGCTGCTTCTCTCTTGGCCTCTGCTTCAGCCAGTACCTGCCGTCTCCTGGCCTGAGCCTCCTGCATCTCCTGTTCCCGAGCCAGCTGCATGGCCTGACTCTGCTCCTTCTCCTGAGCAATCTGTGCAAGCAGACGTCGCCTCTCCAGCTCCACTTCTTCTCTGCGTTTATCAGTGACGGCTTCATCAATTTCTTTCTCTCCCTCTTCGATGCACACTTGCCTTGCTACGTTTTGTCGGATGAATGCTATGCTATTTGTGTTGATGTCTCCTTCATCTTGAGTGCTTCTTAACTCCATGCCAGTGCTTTTCTGGAGATCAGCGTTTTTCTGGAGTTGTTCCTGAAGCGCTTTCCTGAGCTCCTGTCTTCTCTGCTCTTGCTGACGAGCGATCTCTGCCTCCTCCAGCCGCTTGTCTCCCAATGCCTCCTCCACGTCCATGCCTCCTTGAGCCTGCTGCACTGCTGACTCTGCCTCTTGCCATCTCCTCTCACGTTCTGCTGCTTGGGCCTCTGGGCCTTCTGCAGCGAGGGGCCCTGCTGGTTTGGATGCTTTGTGACGATCATCATCCGAGCGTGGGGATCTGGTTTCACGGTCACTTGCAGAGTGATGTTCTTTCCCAGGGTTGGAAGGTCCCTCATCGCTGTTTTCAGCTGATGAGCTTTTCTGTTTCTTCCCCAAAATTTCAGTCTCTACCTCAGCATCAATAGCCTGAAGCAGGCGAGCTTCCTGGCTAGAGCCAGCACGCTCGTCCTGTCCTGCACTGGGTCTGTCTTCAGCTGACCTGCACACAACGTCAGTATTCCTTTTGAGACATAACAAAACAGTACTGTCAAGACCAACTTAACTGATGGTATGGTCAACAACATTACAGCTGGTGCAATGGACCAAGTCACAAAACAGTGCAACACAATTCACAAAACAGTACATCACAACACAATTCACAAAACAGTACATCACAACACAATTCATAAAACAGTACATCACAACACAATTCACAAAACAGTACATCACAACACAATTCATAAAACAGTATATCACAACACAATTCACAATACGGTACATCACCATTCACACAACAGTACGTCACAACACAATCACAAAACAATTCACAAAACAGTGCAACGCTATTCACAAAACAGTGCAACTCTATTCGCAAAACAGTGCAATACTATTCGCTAAACAGTGCAACTCTATTAACAAAACAGTGCAAAACAGAGCAGCGCTATTCGCAAAACAGTGCAGCGCTATTCGCAAAACAGTGCAGCGCTATTCGCAAAACAGTGCAGCGCTATTCGCAAAACAGTGCAACGCTATTCGCAAAACAGTGCAGCGCTATTCACAAAACAGTGCAGCGCTATTCGCAAAACAGTGCAACGCTATTCACAAAACAGTGCAACGCTATTTGCAAAACAGTGCAACGCTATTCACAAAACAGTGCAAAACAGTGCAATGCTATTCGCAAAACAGTGCAACGCTATTCGCAAAACAGTGCAACGCTATTCGCAAAACAGTGCAACGCTATTCACAAAACAGTGCAACGCTATTCGCAAAACAGTGCAACGCTATTCACAAAACAGTGCAACATAGACATCAACAAGTAATGAAGGAGGGTAGCATGGTGTAGAAACAGAAGGTAGAGGCACAGTTTCAGATGAATCAATAAATGAATGTATGAATCATAGTGCGCGGTACTGTTGGCACTTAAAAAATGTCCACATGATCATATATGCCTTCCCAAAAAAGATGTGCAAATACTTGCAACTGGACAGACCACGAATTTGATAAGCCACAACATTTGTTGAGCAGCATTTGTACATTATTAACATATTCTCAAAACATTTACATTATATAGGCCAGGAAAGAGACACACTGTTGCCTGACACTGTCATCCTAAGATTATAACAATGAAGAGTCTCACTTGCAAGAACCACACATCATGCATGACAGCAAGCTTTCAATACCTCAAGCTCTTTCTAAAGAGGTATGGTAGAGGTACCTTGCATCCAGAAGTCTTCTGAACTGTGGGCCCTCTGCTACATGTGACCTCATTTTTTGGCACATAGTTTTCATACAACCATTAATTTTCAAATCATGGATTGTTCAGAAAGTTCACCAACTTATCTAGGAAGCCACATAGCTCAAATCACAAGAAAAAGATATGCAACGTTACATATACTTACAGAAAATGTCCCCATGAAAAAGACTGACGTCACAGTAGTATTTACATAACTAAATTTTGACGGGATTAATCCATCTACCAGTCAATGTTGAGGTCACATGAAGAAAAAGGACTCGTAAGTAAATAAAACAGCTGGACGTAAGCCAGTCAACCACACTGCTGGAGAAAAAGCTTGAGATAAGCTCAAAAGCTTGCAGACTTTACTGCAAGAGCTCTTCATTCAGTTTCCTTTTTATTTTATTTTTACTTTACAGCAGAAAAAAAGATAAAAAAACAAAACAAAAGAAATCCCTGCAAACTCACCTCACTGGTCTGTCTAATGAGGATGGCTGCCTGTTGGCCTGTAGACAAATACCATCAATAGCACCATACTTCACAATGAAGACAATAAAACACCACTACATTTCTCTCCCCCCCTTCTCATTCCCTTCCACACAATTCTTTCCTAACCATGTCATTAAGCTTACAGCCCTGATGACTGTGGAAGTCATTTCTGGGTTGTTCTCTTGTGAAAAATTAAAAACATGTGAAAATGTGCATACTATTTACAAAACAAAATGTAGGCTAAAACCAGCCATTCACAAAGGACAATTTGCCAAGTCACTGGTTTAATTCTACTGAAGTCAATGAATAATCACAAATATGAATCAACTATTTCATACAACCAACACAGTCAACATACAAAAGACAAAATTCATATATCTTAGCCATTTATTTCTTCCGGTCAAATAAGATTAGGCTCATCATATCAGTTGCTATCATCTTAGTACAAAATATCAACGCAGTATCATCAGATTTATTACTGCAGAAAAGTTAAGGTATAACCAGCTTATGGGGCAAGAGATAAGGAATTTGGAGCTTTTTTTTTTAAACAGAACTGTAAAAAAATAAAAATTTCTGGTTAACAATATCATTTTTACTACAAACTGATACTTCTCTTTCAATGTTATAATTAACTGTCATAACTCAGTGTGTCATAACTAATGATCAGTTAATCATCACTCAATGTCATAACTAAGTATCAGATTATTATTCCCCACTAAAATCATTTACACGTCTCTCATGTCCTCAAATTTATCCCTGATTTCATTACTGCTTCAAGAGGCTGAAATTTTAATCTTTTCAACGTCAGATTTTCATGATAAAAAAGTGACAATTTGACCAGATATTTTGGAAATGAAATCTCTCTTTTTTTCCGTTCCTCGCCTAGAACTCTGAGGCTCACCAATGGTCACCAATGGTCATCAATGGTCAGCCTGATGTGTATGCGACCATTTTCTCCTCCCCACCATTTACCTATCCGTCTTCAGGGATAAATCTCATTTTGACAACACTCCTGTCACCAGTCAGTCACCACAGAACAATCACTTACGTTAGTATTTTCTTCCACCTCTGTCAGGAAAGCAGCGCCTGGTTCAGAATCCTGCGCCTTGCTGCGCAGCGCTGTCTGGTAGCTTGGCGGAGACCCTCGCACAGGAATTCTGGAGCGGTGGAGACTGTCCGGGGAGGAGGATGCGCGGGCGTGACTGGCTTTGGTTCTCTCAGCCTCCTCCAGCAGCTCCTCACCTCTGGACTTGTGATAAATGTCTCTGTACGACTTGGGCTGGCTTTCCTCTGAGGCTGGTACCTGGAAGTATTTCATTTACGTATCAGACGCCGTGCGCTATACATGACGTAGATGGTGACTACTGTTCAAGTAACATATATCAATTAAAGTCAATAGCGGATGCTCCCTAAATACTCGTTTACAGCAATATATAACCGGGATGGGGTAGGTTCATACATGTGCAGTGCTATTACAGCTGGCATTGTAGATGTCATCATACACGCATGGTGTAACGCACTGCAGTAAAACTATATTCAGAGAGGTGGTTTTTTTCAAGCTCACTTTTGTTTATTTATCTGTTTACTGTAAAAAGCTAACCTCATATGCAACATACCAATCTGTCTGTCAAGTATTCCTGAATATGTGATGTACATGATTTTTTTTTTAAAGTTGAAGTACTCTCAGCTTATGCACCAACATATCAAAGAACCCTTGGCATCAAAATGAAAAACATGCCATGAACATTCTTTTCTTGGCCAACATTTCAGTCTTTTATACTCAGTTCCTGCTTTCTTGTCTCTCTTTCATGATTACTCTTCAGCTGTAAGCCAAATCAAATGAATTTTTCTGCATCCTATGTTTAAGTGAACGACGAACAATATAAGAGATGCTAAAATGAAAAGATAAAAAATCCACCTTTAATTTTAAAAAAAGAAACAGTACCACAATCCTTACAGCCACGTCTCCTACCTTCCTGGCAGAGTCCTTCTCTCGCACAATGCTCTCCACTCTGGCCTGCTGTCTGGCCATGATGCTGCTGACAGTGCTGCTGCTGACTCCTGTGTCCCCTCCTGACACTGGCTTTGGCTGATGCAGCGGGTTTTGTCGCACTCCGCCTAATCCAGCCGCTGGCATGGGGATCCTTGACCCCTGACCTTTCAATCCACTGTCAGCTCCTCTACCGGCACCCTTGCTGCTTACGTCCGAAGAGAAACGATCTAGAGACGATTCCTGCAGTAGAATCAAAAGGTTTGCTTTAGCTTACCATTCTGTCTTCTTCATACTTATCTGTCTGTACAGTGCTGTTTCCACAGCTAGGGAAAAGACTTAACATAATACGCTGAGAGAGTAGGACTGCAGAAAAAATCTTTTGTTCACACACTCACGAATATACACACTCATGCACACATTCATACACATAATATATACATTCATACACATACACACTTACATCTATATGCATACATGCATGCATTAATTCACACACACACACACATATTAGACTAATGAACAGGCAATAAAACCACAAAAGCTATATACACCCACTATACTTGTTTACAATATTATAACTGTACAAATTCCAGTTACTTTTTTTTATCACCATCATCATCATGTTAAAACCCTGACCATTTTAATAGAAGAGTGGGCCAGATATGGCCTGTAAGATGGATGACACAGACATGCCCAGTATGCATCACATAGACATTGCCTGACAGACTCCGCGCAGTGCCCCAGTGACTCCTCAAGGAGTTAAGGCAGAAGTCAATCAGTCGGCCAACATGGTGAAAAAGAACCCCCACAACCACAACACCTCCCTCCCACATGTCAACTCACTGGGGTGGATCTCTCCTGGATAGTGGGGAGGTGAGTCTCTGCAGAGGATCCCAGAGGTCCTGTGGTCTTGCTGTGCTTGGAGTAGATTCCCGAGTCGCTTCCTCCAGCTGTGTGACGACTGCCCAGCAGACTGCTTGGGAAGTAGGGGGCCACTGCGTCATCTGAGCCTGGTGACACAACACGGACTGAACGTTTCGTGCCCAGTGGAAAGTTGTGCTTTTGAAAATGAAGGTGACTATACATGAAGCGCAGTGGGTTAAAAAGGGAAAAAGTAATATATAGATACATGTGATAGAAACTGATTGCTGTAAGGCAAAGAGAAACACACAGACATACATGCTCAAGTATTCTGTGGGTCCATGAAGTCATAGGTTCAAATCTCAGCGGCGGCATCTTGTGAATCAAGAGTGGGGATTTTTTATGATCTCCCTGGTCAACTTCAAGTGAAGACCTGCCAGTGTTTTATTTACTTTCGTGTATAATATGCACATGCAGAAGGCATAAACAACCCTGGAATTCATGTGAGCATTTGGTAGGTAACTGAAACGTGAACATACCCAGCACGCATCCTATAAAAAAGACAATGAGCTATTCAGAGGTTAAATGTGTCAGCTGAGACCAGCAGGGCAGGCCTCCTGCCAAGTCACAAGCACAGGAGAAGACAAGGCACTACACACCCACCCAGTAAAGGACCGTGGAGAAGATAAAGATATGTGTGCATGCATAAATGAACAAACACATGCACACAACACACAAAACAGTTACTGATCATAAATTCAATGCTCTAACCACCAAGCATCCCCCACCCCTGCAACTGAAGACAGTGGACTGACCTGTATGGGTGCTCTCCACAGTGGTCACACTTTCAGCCACTGATGCTGTGTCACTCTCTGTGTAGTACACCTCCTGGCTTCCCCCAGGCCTGAAACACAAAGGCTTTACCTGCGTTTTTCCTCTTCTTTTCAGTGACCGAGGATATACTTTAAAAGAAACATTGAGCTATGGTGTGTGTGTGTGTGTGTGTGTGTGTGTGTGTGTGTGTGTGTGTGTGTGTGTGTGTGTGTGTGTGTGTCCCCTTTCCATACTGCAATGCCCCAATTCACCCCCCCCCCAACAAAAACAAAAATAGAAATAGAAAACAGAAACTCTACAGGTTGAATGCAAGCACTTGATTTGTTTTTACAAGATATAGCACTGTATGAATTCCTTATATTATCATTACTATTATTATGTTAAAATGTCTTCTACCCTACCCAAAAAGCTACATTTACAAACACCTCCAACAATCCTACTTATATAGATCTATAAATCAGATGACCAACATTTTCCCTAACGGCAGATACAGAAAAAAACCAAACCTGTATGGTCGGAACTTCCCCCGACGCATCTCTGAGCTTTTGTCAGACTCTACAGGGGATGCAGCGCTGTCAGGACTATCCTCTCCTGTTACTGAAACAACATGAGAGAAAATAACATTGCTGTCTGTTCCATCTGTTTTCACACACAGCTACTAACTTGACATAACTATGGCCTGCTTCTACAGAGAAAATAACATTTCTACCTGTTCCATCTGTTTTCACACACAGCTACTAACTTGACTTATGGCCTGCTTCTACAGAGAAAATAACATTGCTGTCTGTTCCATCTGTTTTCACACACAGCTACTAACTTGACATAACTATGGTCTGCTTCTACAGAGAAAATAACATTTCTACCTGTTCCATCTGTTTTCACACACAGCTACTAACTTGACTTATGGCCTGCTTCTACAGAGAAAATAACATTTCTACCTGTTCCATCTGTTTTCACACACAGCTACTAACTTGACATAACTATGGCCTGCTTCTACAGAGAAAATAACATTTCTACCTGTTCCATCTGTTTTCACACACAGCTACTAACTTGACTTATGGCCTGCTTCTACAGAGAAAATAACATTGCTGTCTGTTCCATCTGTTTTCACACACAGCTACTAACTTGACATAACTATGGTCTGCTTCTACAGAGAAAATAACATTTCTACCTGTTCCATCTGTTTTCACACACAGCTACTAACTTGACTTATGGCCTGCTTCTACAGAGAAAATAACATTTCTACCTGTTCCATCTGTTTTCACACACAGCTACTAACTTGACTTATGGCCTGCTTCTACAGAGAAAATAACATTTCTACCTGTTCCATCTGTTTTCACACACAGCTACTAACTTGACATAACTATGGTCTGCTTCTACAGAGAAAATAACATTTCTACCTGTTCCATCTGTTTTCACACACAGAGCTACTAACTTGACATTATTATGGTCTGCTTCTACAGAGAAAATAACATTCCTGTCTGTTCCATCTGTTTTCACACAGAGCTACTAACTTGACATAACTATGGTCTGCTTCTACAGAGAAAATAGCATTTCTACCTATTCCATCTGTTTTCACTGAGCTGCTAACTCAGTACCAGGGCTGGAACAGCCTAGTGGTTAGAGCAGTGCGCTTGTGATCTGACAGCCCAGGATCGACCCTCCAAAGGGGCTTTACCCTTGATCGGGCTTGCGTTAATATCAGTACTGACTCTACTACCCCAAATGACTTTCCAATGAGACTATAAATTGAGTCCCCATGTGCAAATGCACACAGAACATCTTGCGCACATATTCAAAACCTGTTCTGTTGTTTGAAATAGTAGGTCATTCTGTGCTGGTAGGAACTGATGGCAATTTTTTTGTTAAATGCATGCACACAGGTGTCATGTTTAGACACCATCCTGCAAATCGGAATGTGGCTACTTTAATGGTGAGTAAAAATGGTTCCATACACACAATCTCACCATTGGTGAACCTTGAAGCTCTAGTCAAGGAGAGAGAGGGATGATTCTGTTTGTTCTCTTTCTTTCTTTTTTTCACCCCTTTCTCTTTGGAGGAAGGGGGAAGGGAGTTACTTTGGGGATTTTCTGTTAAAGAGGGAAGGGGGGGGGGGGGGGGGGGTTATGGGGAAGACTATTTACTAAACAATGGAAAATGAACAGCAAATGTTACCTGGCGACTTTGGCTTATCCTCTGCCATCAGTGACTCAAACTTCCTGGCTGTGTCATCTGTGGGGCTGAAATGAGCAACCAGACAAATCTTCTTCATTATATCATCCCCCTTGTTTTCCCTGAACTGAAATAAACACTAAAAAACACATACATAATGATAGCATGCAGATCAACACACAAACTACTCAATTTTCTTCCAGTTTTGGATAATCATTCAAAGAATAATAAATGTTTCTCCTATTTACTTTTTTTTTTTAATCAGGCTTGTAACCCATATGAATTTCTCTGTTTGTGAGATCATAAAGTGTTTTAATTGAATTGAACTGAATTCAATATAAACAAATGTGCCACGTGCCTCATCAATCAACAAAGGTGAGGCATGTTTCTTTGTGTCTATTTCCCAATATTTCCCAATATTTCTAACCATGCAGAAAGCCAAAACAGTGAGCCAAAATTTCAAGTGCAATTCAAACACACACACACACACACACACACACACACCACCACACACACACACACACACACACACTCTCTATCTCTCTCTCTCTTACTCACCCCAACATAACATTAACAAGACTAACTACTCCTCAGATGTAGTAATCTCTAAAGACTTTAGATTAAACGATGATATGACATCATAAGATTTGTTTTATCAATTTTCCCATGGAGGATTTGTTCTGCATTTGTTTGTCACAGATGTACTTTATCATGTATTCTTCATTGTTTGTTTTTTTCTTTTTCTTTACCACATTATTTGTGTTACTCATTTATCATTGATTTGGTCAGCATACATGGACCAACAGCCTCATAATGAATAAATCCTTTCCAAGTTTAGAATTCTCTCTTCTGTCTTCTTTCTGTCTGTCTCTCTCTGTAAGCCTGATCTGTTCACTAGATTCCTAGAACAGACACACTTTAATCATATTAGAATCACATCAGACCCCCCAAAACAACATTTTCACCACAATCCCAAACATGCAAGAACATTCATGCTAACATTTAGACAAACATTTCTTTGGTTCCACGAAATGTCATTGAAGTACTTTCACCTTCATAAGCAAACAACAGACTGCTACTCACCTCTTCCGTGCCTCAGGATTCTTCTCCTCTGTCCAAGCTTCTTTAGGCTTTGTTAGGTCTTTACGCTGTTGCTGCTGTTGCTGCTGCCCTGGTTGCTTCTGTTGCTGATCGCCCCGTTTCTCCTGCAGCTGTTGCTGCAGCTGCTGTTGCAGCTGTTGGTACTGAGGCTGATCCCGCTGGGAGCTGTATACTGGGTAGCACTGCACTTCCTGTCGATATGGTGAGGTGAAGTCAACGCTGTGATTGAAGGTCATGTCGGCCATTTTCTTCATCTGTGCCGATATCAATGACTGAGCTGCAGTGGTGGCTGAAAACACCGCCTCCAGATTGGGATGTGGATCCATATAGGAGCTGAGGAGGTGACTGCTATCGGAGTCACTCAACAAAGACAAGTCCAAACGCTTGCGAACAGGATCATCAGTACTGGACCCGATGAAACTACTGCTTGGTGAGAGGCCAGGACGACTGCCGTTCAGATGAGTGCCAAGACCATGCCCTGCCATCCGGAAGCCTAGCTGCCGCTCTTCAGCGCTGATCTGGGAGAGGATGCCTTCAGCCTGTTGGTCAGGTTTGGTGGAGGTCAGAATACTGATGACCTTGTCAGCCATGCCCTGATCAGCCAATGGTCAGCATGCAGCAAGCCAAAAAGCAATGCACAATCAAAGCCAAATGAATGACACAGCCACCACCACCAATCAACAATTCAATTCTCCTTAATTAAACAGATAAATCAGATTAAATCAGATTATGCAAATTGATTTTTTTTCATGCAAAAACTGGTACATCATTACAGCAAGAGCAGCTGTCAAAGCATCCATGCAAAATAGATCTAGCATGTTAGAGTGACAAAACATCTACTCTTGCCTTGTCACAGTTCTGTCGTTCCCTGACTGTCAATGTAACATTGCTCTCTTCTTACTTTGCTATCAACTGTCAGGTCAAGAGAGAATGCTGATGTTGATCTATCCCAATATTAGGAATGGAAGGGAGGGGGGGGGGGGGGGGGGGAGGAGGTCTTTAAATCAAGCAGTTACATTTTCATAGTTTCATTTTTTTTTTTAATCATGCAAAACTGTATGTGTGCATTCATTCACATTACTTTGCTCATTGACTGATTCATTATTTGTTCATTCTTTTACCAATACAACTATTATGAATAATCATATGTATCATGTTTTTAGGTGGGTTTTTTCCCCCTATTTGACATTTTGTAGTGTTTTGTTTTATTCTTATGCAGTCTTGCTTTGGTTTTACAAAAGGGGGAGGGGGGGGGGGGGATTTAGGGGCACAGAGGGGAGGAATTGCTGGATTTTTTTTCATCTACTTTTTGTGCATGGGAAAGGATTATATTTCGAGTGACATAGGACTGTCATGCTGATATTATTCTAAACATATGTAGTTCATTATTGTTTAGATGCATACTTTGACTTGCTCAAACAATTAAGTTATCAACAACAACAAAAAATTTTAAATAATAAGCCAAAACTTTTCACAGCACAAAAAAAAAAGAAGGCAAACAAACCAACCAAACTCCCAACCCATACACACACATTACATCAGTGAAACCACAGCACAGATCTAATTTATAGAGTGATGCATAAGTCAACATTAACTTTTGTTCTTTCTACTTTTGTGATTTTTTTCAAAATGAACAGCGCACAGACCGGGTCACAGCTTAAATATGATCAGTAGTGCTGTTTTTAAAATCTACAAAAATAAAAAATAAACAGGCAATCACCAACAAAAACATAAAGCAGGCAAAATTGATGTTAGCAACATTTATAATATCAAATCTATGAGTACAGATTAAAAAAAAAAGATGACCTGGAAGGATTTAAATCTGAGATTACATAATTTATTAAAGGAAAGAAAAGTATCAAAGATGGGTATTCATTTAATTTATTTATTTGCTTATTCTTTTGTTTCATGGATAATGGAATAAGCACTCATCTGCTTTTTTACATCCAGTCCCCATGCGCATACAGGGTTTTGTGTGTGTTTGTGTAAATTTTGTCATCCATTCCCATCAACACAAATGGCCCATGGTTTTAGCGTGTCCACAACATGTTTTGCATGCATTCGCACACAGGACCACAGCTCAGAGTCTCATCGGAAGGGTGAAGAAGGGGATATGCATACAGTTTATGATACTGATAGTATTCAAACAACATCCAAATCACATGCAATTTCTGTCAGAAAATCGTGATTTTATTTTTTACCCATTTAATCTTTTGAAAACAATTGTTCTTGTGCGCCCAATAACACAGATCTTGTGGATGTATCAGTCATAAGCATGAGTGTGAGTCTTCATGAATGTCTGCAACAAGTGCCTATATATACATGTGCATGCAATTAAAATGCAAAACCACAGTTACTTGCTTATTCATTTAATGCCCCCACCCTATCCCCACCCCTTTCCCAAACTACAGATCAGTATCTTCCTAAGTTCAAATTCTTCACAGAGCTATCAAACAGATGATACAAAGTTACAGAATGAGAAGCTAACATTGGTAATGCAATCGCAAAAAACCAGTCGAGAGATTCTGAACAACTGAAAGGCATGTTAAATGGATGGAAAGCAAACGGATCCACTAATGGCAATACAACCAAAGAATGAATTAGTGTGTATAAGAATTCAACGTAAATGGTTATCATTAAACATTCTTCAGGAAACAGAAAGTATGCCAAAATGAAAAAGGAGAAAAAGCAGCAGAACTGACCTGAGATCTCACAGCCTGGTACCTATCCTCCAGGGCCCGTGACTCTGTCTTGAAGGTAGAGATCAGCTGTTCTAGGTCCATTCCACCTCCAGCAGTTTGTGCTGCAACAGCCTGTCCAAGCTGACTGGTCAGGGTCAAGTCTTCATGGTGCTCCTCTTCTTCAGCATGATCCAGACTGGACGTCCGCGTCTCCTCCCCATCGCTAGTGTAATTTATGGGATCTTGTTTCTTGGCCCGCGCATCGATAGGTGATGTCTCAGAGGTGATGTCACTCATCATACTCTCAAGGTTGTCAATTTGCCCGCCTCTGTATCCCAGATCGGCACCGTAGTCCCACATCAGGCGATGGGCTCTGGCCCTTTCTGGGGTGGTGGAGGTGCTAGGCACAATGTCCCCATCTTCACTGTCAGACTTGATAGTGGTGGCAGGTGCAGCGGTGGCTATGATGGGACTGATGGCTGGCTGACCCATGGTGTGCAAACTGTCCTGAATCTCCTGAAGGTCTCTGTGCAAACGGTCATAATCTAAGGTTGTGCTTGAGGTGGCTGGGTTGTTCTCTGTTACTCTTTCCTTAGCTCGACAGCTTCCAGTCAAGTAAGCAGTTTCTTGCAGAAGCTGGCTGACCTGTTGAGAAAGCTTGTCATGGTGGGAGCCCTGGGATGCTGCAGACACCTTTTTGTTATGTGTTGTTGCTGGAATGACTGTGTCTGTACTTGATCCTGATGATGTGTATGTACCAGACTCCCTGCTCATCCTGGTCTCTCCTGACTTCTCAGAATCTTTTGATGTTTTGACTTCTTTGTCTGCTTTACCTGTGAAGCTTTCCTTGACACCTGTATCACTCTGAGAATGGAAAATGTCAGTGCTGGAGCTGGTTGCTGGCTTACTGCTTGATAACACACCCTGCACTGCTTCAGAGAAGTATCCACGACCCGGTAGACTGCTCTTGATTTCCCAGGAGCTTTTATCTCTACCATCTCCAAAATTCCTCAGCTTGCTAAACCTATCCTCAATGCCATTACTGTCAGTTTTGCTGTTTGCTTTCTGCTGTGAGCTGGGCACTCCTGCTGGTGTCTCTGAAGGTAACCCTGAAGCTGTGGATTTCTCAGGACTGGGAGGCCAGGAGGTTCGTTCAAAGCACTTCTTCAGATTTCTTGCTGCATCTTCTCTAGGGTGTGACAGAGCCTGACCAGAGTTTTTCTCAAAACTGTACTCAGACAACTTGGAGTTGGTCATCTGAGGAGGGCTGTTGGAAACGCCTGGCTTGAGATTGCTGACACTATGGATGCTCAACTCTGCATTTTCTTTGATATCACGCAGGAGGGGGGTGCTGTCTGGGAAAGACCTTGGATTTGTTGAAAGTGGTGTGGTCTTTGAAAGCCTGCTAGCTGATCCCCCTTTGGTGCTACACAATGGTGGATTGAAAGAAGATGCCAGTGAACTGAGTTTAGAATCACTGTTGTTGGACAACACAGAACCAGGTCTCAGTTCTCCAGCAAGACGTGGGGAAGTATTTGTGTCAGATTCAGTCACGTAAGGATTCCAATCATTGTCTGACAAACCAGCGGCTGTTTCTGGATATTTGGCATAGGAAGCACCCTTCCTGTGTCTGAGGTCATTATCAGAAGACAAATGAGATTCATCACTTTCTCCTGAGACAAGAGGGCCTGTTGAAAGATTTCCTGAAGTGAAATCTTTGGACACCTCTGCAATGGCTGTTGAAACAACTTCATCACAGCCACTGTCATCCCTGAGCTTTGCTGACTGGGACAGGGAGTCAATAGGATACTCCTCCAGACTCATTCCTGAACAAGAAAATAAAGACTGCATAAGTATGCGTGCAGATCTACTATGCCTTCTCTCTCCCTCTCTCTCCCTCACAGTCACACACACACATGCACGCACGCGCGCACACACACACACATGCATGCTCTCTCTCTCTTTCTCTTGTGTGCTCGCTATCTCACTCACCACCAGACTTTCTGCAGCCACTGCCGGAGTACTGGTCAATTTTCTGATTGGCATCATCCATCTCATCCAGCAGCTGCTGAATCAAATTGCTTTGTCCAATCTGCTGGCTGGAAGATACACTCGAAGATGGCTGCAGTGGCTCAAATCTTGTGCCCCCTACAGAACGATGGCTGAACGAATCATGGCTATATGGCAAAGCTGAATGTGGACTCACATGCTCATCATCAGAGTCCGTATCAGCTTGTAGCTCATACCATGACGTAAAGTCCAAAGTCTGAAAATACAACAAACAATTCATTAAACTATACCATTCAGAAATAAAATTTGCCTCTTCTTTCTTTTTACTTCAAATGAGTGAGATGAGTCCACAGATGGGGAATGACAGATGGTAAGAATGATCCCATACTTTAATTGCTGGAAAACTATTCCGTTCAGTGAAAATGTGTTCATTGTGTTGTTTTCCTGACATCTTTAACATGACACTCAAAAACTGATGATTACTTGGATTTGCTTGTTTGTTGTGTATCTTTGTTTCTACTTTAGTATTTCCTGCAATCAACCAGCAACTGTGTCTGTAGAAGTGTAGTCACTTTACACACTGCACTTCTGGCAAGTTCCACTATTGTTAAAAGTACCCTCACCCCTTCACCCCTCCTCACCTTCCATACATCCTTCAGATGAGACTATAAACCGAGGCCGCATGTGCGAATGAACGCAGAACATCTTGCGCGCACGTTAAATCCTGTTCCGCTTTTCGTAAGAGTAGGCAATTGTTTGCCGGTGGGAACAGATGACAGAATTCACAAAACCGCACACACACGGGGACTGGATGTAAAAAAGCACACAAGTGCATATTCCATTATCCTTGATATAAAAGAATAAAATAAATAAAAATAAAATAAATACATAAATATCACTGGGTGAGGATCTAGCTCTGGCATATCACACACACATACATGACACAGAAAAGAAAATTTTAGAATATAGAGCCTTATATTAAGTCAAAGCAACTTAGCTAATAGTACAGAGGAAAAGAATGTTATCATTCTACCTGATAAAGCGTTGATGAGTTCATTCTGACCACGCTATTAACAGTGAAAGTAAGACAGTACTTACATAATAATTTTTCAATCCAGAGTACATCTTTTCATCATGGCATGTACTTGTCAAAACATGCTGATTTTTTTATGTTGTGATACGGTTTCTTAATTAAAAAATAATACACAAAAATTTGGTTTCTTAATTAAAAAATAATACACAAAAATTTTGCTGGTTCTGAGTAAAGCTCTACTTCCCCTCCAATTGGATGCAGGAACCCTATTGTGGGGGACTCAGTCGGTCCTATCTTGCTGAAACCAATTCTTGTTCTGATGGTTAAGTTTCAGTCTGTTAATGTTTAGCACATAGGACGGATAGCTGAGATACCCCTGGCTGCTTCTCAGCTTACACAGATCAGCACTCAACAGCCATGAATAATCAATTTATCATGCACCGCTTACCACAGACATGCTAAATACCTACCTTCTCGACAGACAACAATGCCACATACGCATGGATGCAAGCGGAATTAGAGAAAGGATGAACAACACAACAGTCACCAAAACAAGCACCAGCATGTCAAAACATGCCAAGGCAGGGTGAAGGATTAAATTAACGGTATTACTTGGAGAACATACAGCCTGTACACCCTGATCTTGCCAACACATTAGAGCTTATCTAATCGCTTGGGCAGGTTTCGATATAACTTCTAACGATGCATACCTCAGACGCCATGGCTGCTGATAAATTGTTTTCAATGTCCCATTTGTCACCCAACAGCAGACATTTTTGTATACAAAATGTTGCCGCCGTATATACAAAGCTGTGACTTAAGCTATTGCTTCCGTTAGTTTTGCAAAAAGCTAGACTCTTCAGTATGACAATAAAGCATACTATCGGTACTTCTATTATAATTACTACACATGTATTTGATGGAACTATTTTAAAAGAAAATATATTCGATTCAGTTTTAGTATACGAAAACATTGTGTTGAGCTAAATCAAGATGGCTACGTCCCAATGACCCGACACAGGCATTGGATGAACCTCACGTTGCCCACTAACTGCTCCTTGAAGCTGGATTTTGATAAGACACTTATAAATTGAGCTTGTGTGAAAATACTTGGGTTGAATATGGCTTCCAGGATGTTAAGACGTTTGAACAGTTTAAGAGGACAAACAAAGCGAAATCTCTTCAATCAAAAGTGTGTGCCAGTTGCATCAGTGGTCCGTTTGAAGTCTACTTCCAACAAGGACAAAGATTTCAGTAGCCTAATCCAGCCTCTCACTATCAAGCCAACTTCGTCTGATGATATTGACGTTGGTGCTGAACTCAGTGGTCACTTAAAGAAAGGTAGGATCAGCAATAAAAGTTTAATTTCTTTCATCTAATTTGTGTGTGTGAGTTTACTTTCACTTTCTACTTTTCTACATTTTTCAGTTTCACATTGATTAGAATTTAGATGAAAGAGGGAGAAACATAGAAAGCATTCTCATGGTTTCCAGGTATGCATACTGTGAGTGTGTGTGTGTGTGTGTGTGTGTGTGTGTGTGTGTGTGTGTGTGTGAAAAGAAACCTTCCTGTGATTGTGTGAAGAAACAAAATGCTGTACTTCTAGTGTAAGCATTTGGCAAAATTGCTCAAACTCAAATACTGCAATAATCATAAGAACAATACATTTACATAGGCCAACATGCATGCATTCATACACACACACACACACACACACACACACACACACACACACACACACACACACACACTCACTGACTCAGTGACTCACACATGCACACTTTTTTTCTGTCTTTATCATAATTGTTTACGCAATTGCAAAAATTAACTTTAAAATAACTTGGTTTTTATCATAAAACATTTTAATGATTTTATACAAAAAATAATGTTCTTCTAGTTCTAATCTTTTGTTGATTTATTTTCAGCCTATTTGTCATGAGAAAGAATTTTTAACAAGTGCATTCAATGTATGTTACAGAGGACTTGCTGCGAATTTTAAATGACTTCTACCGAAGGCCAGCAGTAAAAACCTTAGCAGCAGAACATGGGCTTGACAGTATGTGCTTGTCTGTTCTTAGTCCAAGTTTTTATGTTCATACTTCATGAATGCGTGTACAAAACATGTATGTGTCACTATGTATATGTGTGCTTTAATTTGTTTTATTTCTTGGATAGTGGAATTAGAAAGCACTCATGTATTTTTTTACAGCCGGTACCCCTGTGCATGTTGTTTTGTAAATTTTGTCATCCAGTCCCACTGGCACACAGTAGCCTACTCTTCCAAAGAGTAGAATATGTACATGTGCACAGGATGTTCTGCATGCATTCACATTTAGGTCCTCACTTTGTAGTCTCATTGGAAGGACTTTGTGTGTGTGTGTGTGTTTTTATTTTTGAGGATAATGGAATAAGCATTCATGTGCTTTTTTTTCATCCAGTCCCCATTTGTATGCAATGTTGTAAATTTTGTCAGTGTGTATGTGTGTGTGTGTGAGGGCATGATAGTTTATTTTATGTGTTTACATGAATGCCCACTTTTGATTATATTTATAGAACATATTTTTTTATTCTGTTGATTTTTTTTTTCAGGGACAAATCTGATCATTATAACTAATAGTAATTAAAAACAACAGGTTTTCTCTTCTATCAAGATCTCAGTCAGAAATCAAACTCATACAAAATTCAAGTGCAAATGAATTTACTTTGGTTATGCATTCTAAGAACTAAAGAAGTCATTGATTTTGTCAGTATTTTTAATTATATTGTTAATTTGTTACAAACTGATTATGTGAAGAAATAAGTAATACTAATAGGCTATAGACAGAAATTATGTACAGTCAATCAGTACATGTTACTTCATTTTGAATGCCATCGTTGGTAGCAAAACTGATATGATTGAAACAATTCTTTTTATGTACATTTATTTTGTATTGGAAGTTCATTATCGATTGATATTTTTTATCACAGACAGACAATGACACATGACATGTGTACACAAAACAGGACATTTTTATCAATATCAGGAGGCACCGTGGTCGAGTGGTTTAGGCGGTCAACTCGTGATCCAGAGGTCGTGGGTTCGATCCCCGCTCTGCTCGGTGTTGTGTCCTTGGGAAAGACACTTTACTCCTATTTTCCTCACTCCACCCAGGTGTACAAGTGGGTACCAGCTCTGCTGGGGAAGTATCTGGCGACAGACTAGCGTCCTGTCACAGGGGTGGTGAAAAACCATCAGTTCGCTTAACGCTACAGAAACCGGGATAAGCTCCGGCTCTATGGGCCTTCTGGCTCGAAAGAACATACTTTATCAATATCATGCATGTGTGCATGCTTATACACACACACATGCTTGTGCACATGCATGCATGCACACACACAACACAAACCAAACCCCACACACACACACACACACACACACACACACACACACACACACACACACACACACACACACACACACACACACACACACACACACACACACACACACACTAAAGACTCACACAGTCACAGAGTAACACACACTCTCATTTCTCTCAGTATCATTTCATTGTGTTTACAGAAAAGCTGTTTCACCAGTCCTACATGAGTTTTCGAAAATTTGTCGTGGAATCCGAGCAGCTGCCTGCTGATCTGCACATCATCTTGAGTGATGTTCTACAAGAAGCAGGTCAGTGGCACTGTGACAGTACAATGTATTCATGAGCTTATTACTTGTCAAAATTGTCATTCACTTGATTAATTTATGTACTTTCAGTTATCAGTCTCTGACAGATAAGAGAAATTAGGCAGTAGAAGAGACTAAGATAGTAAGAACAATACAGTTGATAAAGCATTGATGATTTTTAGTTTTCATATTTCAGGGGTCATTATTATGACTTATGTACACAACTATGCAACTCTGATGCTCAAAATTCCCATCTGTAGATCATATACTTCAAGTCATTGCATCACATAATAATATTTGATCATGTAGTTGTACACATTATAAACCAATGAGCTACTGGTAGCCTTGACTTCTGGGAGATTATGACTTAATGGAGCTTAGGGAATACCTGGGAATTGCAAGACAGACTGTTTGCTAGGGTTGAACTTGAAGCATGGAGTGTCTGTTGCATTGCTGTCAATGTTCATCAAAGCATGTTTTTAAGTCCTTCCCACTAAAGCACCAGACTGCCAACTGTTCTGAAAATGCATTTATAAACCACCAAAGAAGGTATGAAAAGGAAAGACAGCAGAAAGCCTTCAGGAAAGGACCCCCATCTAGCAAATGTTTCAGCCCTTAATGTTTCATACTCTTTTAGGAAGAGGAGGGGGGGGGAAGAGGGTGTTACTTCCAGATCATGAGCCCTGGCTGCTCTCCTGATGCTGAAGAGTATTTACTATTTGGCAAAATTGTGAAATTGTGCAGTTTTGCCAAATCTCTGCTAAATGGTAATGCTGACTTTTTCAGGGCATGTGGATGACCTGTTCCCGTACTTTTTGCGGCATGCCCGGGAAATATTTCCACACCTGGACTGCATGGACGACCTGAAAAAAATTAGTGATCTGCGCTTGCCGGCCAACTGGTGAGGCTTCTTTTGATGTGTTGGCTGTTAGAGTAAAGTAATTTTCTGCGTAGAGTTAAGTGGGTTTGAGTTCTGTCTGTGAGCAGATTGTCAATTTAACATCTTTTCACTGAAAAATAATATAAAGAGTGTTGTGTGTGTGTGCGCATGTGTGTGCGTGTGTGCATGCATTTATTAACCAAAGTACATAGCCATGCATATTTCATTTATGTGGTACATTTTCTTTATCTTGAAATACTGCACTTACTGATGTTGGATAGAATCAGTGTAATCATCTAGGACTAGGAGTATGATGGCCGTGAAGTTCAAAGGTATGTTACTGAATAATAAAGATAACAAAAACAGCATAGATTTTATACAACAAAGAAACCAAGAAAATGTAAATAACAATCATAATCGGGTAGCAAACATTCAGGACTTCTAACTTTGTAGGTTTGCTAGTGTTTTCAAAATGTTTTTAGGTACCCAGAAGCCAGAGCGATCCAGCGCAAGATAATTTTCCATGCGGGGCCCACCAACAGTGGGAAGACTCACCATGCTTTGGAAAGGTTTCTGACTGCCAAGACAGGCGTCTACTGTGGGCCGCTGAAACTTCTGGCCTCTGAGGTCTTCCACAAGAGCAACACTGCTGTGAGTGGATCTGAGCTGAAAAGATCGATCATGTAGGAATTGGTGCTGAAGCGCTGCATTTTCCGCCTTTTTCTTTTTCCTTTGCTTCATCATTTTCATTGATATAGAAATTCATTACTCGCTTGTGGTCTTCTGCATATATTTCTCAGTGGTTTCGTAGATACCTTTGGACAACCTAAGGATGGTTGGATCTTTTTGAAGTTCCAGGAAAGATGGTGTCTTGTATTAATGTATTTTGTCAAGATAGGTGTTCTAGCCTATCCTAATATGGAAATGGTGCAGGAAAAAGTGTTGTGTATCTTGTTATAGTTTTGTGGCATTGCTCAAAGGCAGAAAAATCTATTTGCTCCCTTTTAATATGGTATTGATCTTTTTCCTCTCACAGAAATAAAGCATGTTCGATTTGTACACTGAGACTCGACATGGCTTCAGTGCATTTATTATCATATGTGTTCGAATTTGATTTCCATTAATATTCTTTACCTATTGTTTTTTTAAAATATATATTCATACTATCCACATTTCCTGCGACCAAACTTTTGTTTATTTTGTTTGTTTGCATTGGAAGAATTACTCATGCTTTAAAGGTTATGCTGTGGTGTTGGCAGTATTGGGTATAAATTTGTATTGTATATTTAGAAAGAAAAAATATCAGTCAGCTAGAACGTGACCTTAGTATGATACTGCTTCCCCCCTGCAGGGCACCCCCTGTGACCTAGTGACGGGAGAGGAGCGCAGCTACGCTAAAGAGGACAGCACCACGTCAGGACATGTGGCCTGCACTGTGGAGATGGCCAGTGTCACTACCCCTTGTAAGGCACTACTGCTCTCTCCCTCTCCATGGCTGGCTGGCTGTCTCCCTGTCTTAGTGGCTGACTGGTTGATGAGCTGGCTGGCTTGCTTAGTGGCTGACTGGTTGATAAGCTGGGTGGCTGTCTGTCTAAGTGGCTGACTGGTTGATTAGCTGTCTGTCTAAGTGGCTGACTGGTTGATTAGCTGTCTGTCTATCAGTCCTAGTGGCTGACTGGTTGATTAGCTGTCTGTCTGTCCTAGTGGCTGACTGGTTGATTAGCTGTCTACCTGTCTTAGTGGCTGACTGGTTGATTAGCTGTCTACCTGTCTTAGTGGCTGACTGGTTGATTAGCTGTCTACCTGTCTTAGTGGCTGACTGGTTGATTAGCTGTCTCCATGTCATAGTGGCTGACTGGTTGATTAGCTGTTTGTGTGTGTCCCTGTCATAGTGGCTGACTGATTGGCTAGCTGTCTCCATGTCATAGTGGCTGACTGGTTGACTAGCTGTCTGTCTGTCTCCATATCATAGTGGCTGACTGGGTGGCTAGCTGTCTGTCTGTGCGTCTCCATGTCATAGTGGCTGACTGGTTGGCTAGCTGTCTGTCTGTGTGTCTCCATGTCATAGTGGATGACTGGTTGGCTAGCTGTCTGTGTGTCTCCATGTCATAGTGGATGACTGGTTGGCTAGCTGTCTGTGTGTCTCCATGTCATAGTGGATGACTGGTTGGCTAGCTGTCTGTGTGTCTCCATGTCATAATGGATGACTGGTTGGCTAGCAGGCTGTCTGTCTCCATGTCATAGTGGCTGACTGGTTGGCTAGCTGTCTGTGTGTCTCCATGTCATAATGGCTGACTGGTTGGCTAGCTGTCTGTGTGTGTCCCTGTCATAATGGCTGACTGGTTGGCTAGCTGTCTGTGTGTCTCCATGTCATAGTGGCTGACTGGTTGGCTAGCTGTCTGCCTGTCTCCATGTCTTAGTGGCTGACTGGTTGGCTAGCTGTCTGCCTGTCTCCATGTCTTAGTGGCTGACTGGTTGGCTAGCAGGCTGTGTGTCTGTCTCCATGTCATAGTGGCTGACTGGTTGGCTAGCTGTCTGTCTGTCTCCATGTCATAGTGGCTGACTGGTTGGCTAGCAGGCTGTCTGTCTCCATGTCATAGTGGCTGACTGGTTGGCTAGCTGTCTGTCTGTCTCCATGTCATAGTGGCTGACTGGTTGGCTAGCAGGCTGTCTGTCTCCATGTCATAGTGGCTGACTGGTTGGCTAGCAGGCTGTCTCTAGCTGGCAGTCAAAGGGGGGACGGGATAGCCTAGTAGTTAAAACATTGCGCTTGCAATCTGACAACCCAGGTTAGATTCCCGTTCAAGGGGATATTTTCCCCTGGAGTTAACATCAGTGCCGACTCCACTCTCCCCAAAAGTCCTTCAGATGAGACTATAAACCGAGGCCCCGTGTGCGAACACATACAGAACATCTTGCGCACATGTTAAATCCTGCTCCACTTTTCGTAAGAGTAGGCCATCGTGTGCCGGTGGGAACAGATGTTAATATTTACAAAACCGCATACACACAGGGACAGGATGTAAAAAAGCACATAAGTGCTTATTTCATTATCCTCGATATAAAATAATTTTTTCATTTTAAATTTTTTTTAAGTCTCTCTAGCTGACTGGCTGATTGGTTAGTTGGCTGGCTAGCTCTGGTTAACTGGCTGTACCTGGCTGGTTGTGTCTGTGACCGGCTGGCTGTATCCAACTGGCTATTTAGCTCTGTGTGTGTGCGTGTTGTGTGTATGATGCGTAGGTGTTTGTGTGTCTGTACATGTGTGTGTATGTATGCATGCATGCATCCATATGTGTGTGTGTGTGTGTGTGTGTGTGTGTGTTTCACTGTTTACTAGTCAGCAGACAAAGTGTACCGTATAGTTATGCATATAGCTTCATATCCAGTAACCCTTCTATAAAATGAATCGACACTGGCCCTGTATTGGTTACAGACGAAGTTGCCATCATCGATGAGATCCAGATGATCAGGGACCCCCAGCGAGGATGGGCGTGGACCCGGACGTTGCTGGGCGTGTGCGCGCATGAGGTTCACCTGTGTGGAGAGCCCTCCGCTATTGACCTGGTCCAGGAGCTGATGATGGCCACCGGGGATGAGGTCGAGGTCAGTGTGCAGGGGTCAAGGTTGTAGCTTTTGGGGCAGGGCAAGAGGCAGGTAATGTATTGATGTGTGTGTAAAGGAAGGTGGGAGGAAGCTGGGTTTTGTATGGAGGCCAGTGTTGAGGGAGAAGGCTGCTGGCTCTTGGGCATAACGGGAGGCTGAGGTGTGTCTGAGTGTGTGGAACTTCCAAATTTTAAAAATTATTATTGTACACTGAGTAAGCAATACATTTGCGTTTTTGATGAAGCCATCCACTTAAGAACATAACTCTCGAAAAGATGATAAAATAAAAAGTTAAAAAGAAGAAAAAAAATGACTTAAAAAGAAAAAGCAACGCAGTGCAAAGAAATAAAGATGTACCAGGTTACATCATCTTGCCCCCCATTCTTCCCTGTTCACATGAATGAATATAAGAACCTGTGTATACTAGGCATCCATTGCTGTTAGCAGTTACCAAAATGAAAACAATGGCACCCCTTCTCTTCCCTCCTCACTCACATGCACGCATGCTCCTATTGTGGAAGAGGGGAGAGGCTTTTGGTGAAGAGGAGAATGTGATATGTTTGTGTAGAGTACTGCCTGTATATATGACTGTTTTGGTGGTTTTATTTTTCAATGCTGCTTGTCTGTGTATGTTAGTTTGACGTTGATATTGCACTCAGTTAGCCTCTTACTTATTTTGGTTTATTTGTTTTCTTGCATGATGTACTACTATTTACAAGGTTTCAAGTAAAATGGAGTGATGTTTTGATACTATTTGCCTTTTTCCCCATCTTATTTCATGTTATAGATTGCTATCAGAATTTTTACGGAGTGACCACTAGTTGTGGTACCTGATGAATTCCATATATGTGACTAGTGTTTTAGTCTTGGTATGGTAGGATTAATCTAATGAGGGAGAATTCAGGCTAAGAGAGTGATTTTTGTCTTTATTGCAGGTTCGCAGGTACAAACGACTGACCAAGTTAGAGTACCTTGACCGGGCAGTGGGTGAGTAGAGCTTTACCTGTCCTCTTTTTTTCTCTTCTTGTTCTAACCCTCCTCTGCCTCTGATTTTTTTCCTTCTCTGTTTTTCCCCTGTTCTTTTCCACCACTCCTGCAAGACTCTCTGACTGTATCCCATAGTTGTTCAGAAAATGGTTTTTGTTTGTTTGTTTGTTTTGATTGATAGATGTGGTTAGTTTTTGACTACCTCTGTCTGAGTCAGTGCATGGCTTTACTTTTTAGCTGCCTTGTTATGCAATTACTTTGGTGATTTTTTTAAAAAATTGTGCATTAATTTATTCTGCTCTGATTTCAGAAAAGTTTGAAAACGTGCGACCTGGGGACTGCATCGTGTGCTTCAGCAAGAACGACATATACTACATCAGCCGGCAGCTGGAGAGCATGAACAAGGAGTGTGCTGTCATCTATGGTGGTTTACCTCCAGGTAAGACTGCAGTGACGGACACTGTGGCTCAGTGGATAGTGCGTTTGACTGCTGTCCTGTGGGTTTATGAAGTTGTGGGTTTAAATCTCTGTATCGGTGTGTGGTGAGTGAAGGATGGGGATTTTTGTACCATCTCTCGGGTCAACTTAAAAATGCAGATTTACCAGTGCTTTAATTCCTTTCATGTACATATGCATGCAGAGGATGAGAAATACACATTAGTTATGCTGAAATTCCTGTCAGCATTGAATGGGTTATGTAAACACAGAACATAATAAACATCCACCCTGTGTTTGGAGAAGGTGGGCTTTTAACATGTGCACAAAACATTCGGCTTATGTTTGTACATCTGGATCTGGATCTGGGTTAACTGTGAAGCAGAAAGAGAAGAAGGGACTTTGGTGTGGGTTAACTGTGAAGCAGAAAGAGAAGAAGGGACTTTGGTGTGGGTTAACTGTGAAGCAGAAAGAGAAGAAGGGACTTTGGTGTGGGTTAACTGTGAAGCAGAAAGAGAAGAAGGGACTTTGGTGTGGGTTAACTGTGAAGCAGAAAGAGAAGAAGGGACTTTGGTGTGGGTTAATTGTGAAGCAGAAAGAGAAGAAGGGACTTTGGTGTGGGTTAACTGTGAAGCAGAAAGAGAAGAAGGGAGTTTGGTGTGGGTTAATTGTGAAGCAGAAAGAGAAGAAGGGACTTTGGTGTGGGTTAATTGTGAAGCAGAAAGAGAAGAAGGGAGTTTGTTTGATGTGGGATGGGACATCAGCTGAGGCGTGTGTGCTGCAGGTACCAAGCTAGCTCAGGCAGCCAAGTTCAACAACCCCAACGACCCCTGCAAGATCATGGTGGCCACTGATGCCATTGGGATGGGTCTTAATCTGTGAGTTGTCAGCGCCTTTGCCTCTCTCTGTCCCTTTCTCTGCCTGTCTCTCTCTCTCTGTCTTTCTGCCACTCTGTCTGTTTGTCTGTCTCTCTGTCTGTCTGTCTTACTCTCTCTTCTCTCTCTCTCTCTCTCTCTCTCTCTCTTCTCTCTCTCTCTCTCTCTCTCTCTCTCTCTCTCTCTCTCTCTCTCTTTTATTATATTTTCTTAATTTTATTTTCTAAAATTATATTTTATTGTATTTTATTTTATCTATTTTTGATTTTGTGATGTTCATGATAAGAAAAAAGATATGAGGGGTGAGAAAGAAAGTAGTTCAGCATATGTGTGTGTATCTGTGTGTGTGTGTGTGAGTTTGTCTCAGAGTGTGTGTGTGTGCGTGAGTGAGTGTTTGTGTGTGTGTGTGTGTTTTGGGGTTTTTTGGAGGATAATGGAATAAGCACTCATGTGCTTTTTACATCCAGTCCCCGTCTGTATACAGTTATGGCAATTTTGTCATCCATTCCCACCGGCACACAATGGCCTACTCTTCTGAAAAGCGGAACGGGTTTTAACATGTGCGCAAGATGTTCTGCATGTATTCGTACACAGGACCTCAGTTTATAGTCTTATCCGGACTTCTAGGGGGAGTGGAGTCGGCACTGATGTTAACTCCAGAAATAAAATCCTCTTGAATGAGATTCTTGTGTGTGTGTGTGTGTGTGTGTGTGTGCGTGTGTGTGTAAACATGATCCACACTGATCACAGTGACTTCCCCTGAACTGCTGAGGCAGCATGTATTATGTACTGGACTTTTTTAGGCAAGTTTCACTTAGTGGACTCTGCTCTTCTCCAGGTAGCAGGATGCATGCTAGGTAAGGTACGACCATAGTCGGCGTACTCTCCTTCTAGTACGACCATAGTTGGCATGCTCTCCTAGTATGATCATAGTTGGCATACTCTCCTTCTAGTATGACCATAGTTGGCATACTCTCCTTCTAGTACGACCATAGTTGGCATGTTCTCCTACTATGACCCTAGTTGGCATACTCTCCTTCTAGTATGACCATAGTTGGCATACTCTCCTTCTAGTATGACCATAGTTGGCATACTCTCCTTCTAGTATGACCATAGTTGGCATACTCTCCTTCTAGTATGACCATAGTTGATTTACTTTCCTTCTAGTATGACCATAGATGGCATACTCTCCTTCTAGTATGACCATAGTTGGCATACTCTCCTTCTAGTACGAACATAGTTGGCATACTCTCCTAGTACGACCATAGTTGGCATACTCTCCCTCTAGTATGACCATAGATGGCATACTCTCCTAGTATGACCATAGTTGATATAGTCTCCTTCTAGTATGACCATAGTTGATATAGTCTCCTTCTACTATGACCATAGTTGATATAGTCTCCTTCTACTATGACCATAGTTGATATAGTCTCCTTCTACTATGACCATAGTTGATATAGTCTCCTTCTAGTATGACCATAGTTGATATAGTCTCCTTCTAGTATGACCATAGTTGATATAGTCTCCTTCTAGTATGACCATAGTTGATATAGTCTCCTTCCAGTATGACCATAGTTGGTATAGTCTCCTTCTAGTATGACCATAGTTGATAAAGTCTCCTTCTAGTATGACCATAGTTGATTTACTCTCCTTCTAGTATGACCATAGTTGGTATAGTCTCCTTCTAGTATGACCATAGTTGGTATAGTCTCCTTCTAGTATGACCATAGTTGATATAGTCTCCTTCTACTATGACCATAGTTGATATAGTCTCCTAGTATGACCATAGTTGATATAGTCTCCTTCTAGTATGACCATAGTTGATATAGTCTCCTCCTAGTATGACCATAGTTGATATAGTCTCCTTCTAGTATGACCATAGTTGATATAGTCTCCTTCTACTATGACCATAGTTGATATAGTCTCCTAGTATGACCATAGTTGATATAGTCTCCTAGTATGACCATAGTTGATATATTCTCCTAGTATGATCATAGTTGATATAGTCTCCTAGTATGATCATAGTTGATATAGTCTCCTAATATGACCATAGTTGATATAGTCTCCTAGTATGACCATAGTTGATATAGTCTCCTTCTACTATGACCATAGTTGATATACTCTCATTCCAGTATGACCATAGTTGATATAGTCTCCTTCTAGTATGACCATAGTTGGCATACTCTCCCTCTAAAGCTGGATGGGGTATTAACATGTGCACAGTGTTGTGTGTGCGTTATCGCATGAGGCCATAGTGTATAGTCTCATCCAGACTTTCAGGGTAGTGCAGTCAATACCAGTGTTAACTCCAGCAGGAAAGTATGTCCCCAGACAGACATCTCAGCAGAAACTCAAATCCCATTTCTTCACTTACTTCCAGATCAAGAGTAGGAAACTGTAACCCCTAAGTAACGTATACCAGCCCCGCTCTGTGTGCAGAGCCATCAAGCGAATCATCTTCTACTCCATGATGAAGCCTCACCTGACAGAGAGTGGGGAGAAAGAGATGGACGTCATCACCACCTCACAGGCCCTGCAGATCGGGGGCCGGGCCGGTCGCTACAACACGGCCTATGAAAATGGGGAGGTCACCACTTTCCGCCGGGATGACTTGAATCTGTTGAACGAGATTGTCAACAGAACCATTGACCCCATTGAGGTGGGGCTTTGTCTGAGCCTTCTCTTTTTTTGTTCAGATCTTCAGTGAGATGTGTGTGTGTGTGCGTGTGTGTGTGTGTTTTCTTTTTGCTTATGCTGTAAACATTTTATATGAACACTTCAGCATCTGAATATTGACTTGTGTGAAAGTGTCCATTCGGTGTAGTACAACATATTTGTATAGGAGAATGATATAGAACTTCTGCAACTGTAAAGAATAATACACCACTGCCTAAACATTCTTGTATTTGAGTCTTGTGTCCATCCGCTTGCTCAAGAATAAATCTGTGAGCACCAAACATTTAGATAGCAGGTGACAGACTGTGAGAGCAGATGCATGTCACTTTTTTTTTTGGTAGTAAGAGGGTATTGCTGTTTTTTGCATTGCAGTAAACCATATAGACTGAATTTCTTGAGTATAGAAACTTATCACTTTTGTTTTGTTGATTTTTTAGTGTAGAAATTCGTCTCTTTTTGGATTGTTCATTTGTTTTTTGTTTTTGGTAAGCTGTTAGTGTTGTATTACGGTAAAGTGCATAGACTGAATTTCTTTCAGTGTAGAAACTTGTCACTTGTTTGTTAGTTGTTATTAGTAAGCTGTTTGTGTTGTGTGTGTTGCAGCAAGCTGGTCTCCACCCCACTGCTGAGCAGATTGAGCTGTTTTCCTTCCACCTGCCTCACGCCACACTGTCCAACCTCATTGTGAGTGCCTTCCTCTTCTCTTCTCCTCTCTTCTCTTCTGTTTGTGCCTGGGATCTATCTGTCTGTTTGCTTATATGTTTGTTCCCATCTCTACCTCTGCTGCTGGTTGTGTCACATGCCTGTCTGCTGCCTGTTTGTTCATCCCACAAGTTTTAGTTGAAATCCTGTTACTTTGTTATTGTGTGTGTAGCCGTTTATGTTTTGAATTTGTTTTGGTTCTGTGCTTAGTTTGTAACAGTCTTTGTTTATTCTTCTTCTTCAGCAACTTTTGTTGTCTGTCATATGAGCAAATATGCTTTGCACTGCCGTTAAGTGCCTGACAAGTCCGGCCCAGCACATCTAACTTCATTGTGGGAGATATTGTTCTTTTAAGTCATTCTGGAAAAAAAGGCAGGAGAATGGACCAAGAAAGCTGAAAATAGACCAGAAAGAGGTCACAGGAAGAAACAGAACAAGGCAGAAACAAAGAGAGGGATGGAAAAGAGGGAATTCTTAGCACAGACTGTCAAGAAGGTGAAGATGGTATTTACTCTGACAGGCCCTTGGCATTCCCACAAGGGAATCTTTGTTTATGTATGGTGTGACATTCATCATGGTCATAATGCATATGGAAGGGATATCACATACACTCTAGAGCAGTCAGATAATGCATATGGAAGGGATATCACATACACTCTAGAGCAGTCAGATAATGCATATGGAAGGGATATCACATACACTCTGGAGCAGTCAGATAATGCATATGGGAGGGATATCACATACACTCTAGAGCAGTCAGATAATGCATATGGGAGGGATATCACATACACTCTAGAGCAGTCAGACAATGCATATGGGAGGGATATCACATACACTCTAGAGCAGTCAGATAATGCATATGGGAGGGATATCACATACACTCTAGAGCAGTCAGACAATGCATATGGGAGGGATATCACATACACTCTAGAGCAATCAGCTTAGCATCTTATTGTTAATTTTTTGTAGGTATCAGGTATATAAGAATAAACCACAAAAGACTGTAGAATAGTTTAGGACTTTTTCCTGATGCTTACTGTGGGCATGGTTGTCTTAAAGCAGTGCTGGTCACCTGTCAAAAAACTGAAAGGTTGTTTTGATTCTCAGCTGATGCTGGACTTTTCTCCCCCATCTCCTAGATTCTTTGTCTGGGTGCTAGACTTTCAGTTGAGAGGATAAAGCAAGATCTTGTGTACAACATACACTCACTGCGCATATAAGAATCTGTGGCAATAGATAGTCACCTGGTGAAAATTCTGTAGAAAAATCCATGTCATTAAGGAAACCAATTCACCAGTAGACAGAAAAAAAGGGAGTTGGCTCTGGACTAGCTGTGATGTGCTTTCCCTGAGAAGAGCAGCACAGCTTTGACATAGAGGAACTTGCTGTGACTGAAAATCATATGCAGACAGTAGCTGTAGTCAGGCAGCCCATCATTCCAGCTTTTCCCCCATGGGAATGCCGGGGCCTGTCAGTGTGAATAGCATCCCCACCCTCTGCATATTCTGTGCCAGGAATTCCCTCATTTCTATCCTGCTCTTCAATTCTGCCTTGTTCCTTTTCTTCCTCTCACTTCTTTCTCGTCTATTTTCTACCTTTCTTGGTCCATTCTCCTGCCTTTTTTTCCATAAAGCCGTATTAAAATAACAATTTTAACCCACGCCAAACTCACGTGTGCTGGGCCTGACTGCCAGGTGCTTAATGGCAATGCAACGCATTTTCGCTCATATGAGCGACAACAATAGTTACTGTTTGAGTGTTGGACTAAGAAGAATTTCCAGCTTGTGCTTTTCTTAACGCTGCGTTGCCTTCTTCTTCCACGCAGGATATTTTCGTGACTCTCTCCCAGCTGGACAGTGACAAGTACTTCATGTGTAACGTGGACGACTTCAAGTTCCTGGCGGAAATGATCGAACACGTGCCCCTGCAGCTGCGTGTGCGCTACGTCTTCTGCTGCGCCCCCATTCCCAAGAAACAGCCCTTCGTCTGCACCATGTTTCTCAAGGTAGGGGTGTGCGTGCGTGTGTTTGTGTGTGTGTGTGCGTGTGTGTGTGTGTGTGTGTGTGCGTGCGTTTGTATGTGTGTGTTGGGGCGGGGGGATATGTTTACAGGCATATGTGCTTCTGTGTCTGTGTGTAAGTGCATAGTGTAGAGCACATGTTCTTGTGGTTATCTTTTTTAGCATCAGTGAATCATTTTATCAAGGTTTTGTGAAACAGTTTTGGAGGGAATTTTTTTCCCCAGGCGTTAATATTGTTGCAGACTCACTCCCCTCAAAGGCCTTCACATGAGACTGTAAACTGAGGTCCTGCGTGCAAAACATGCAGAACATCTTGTGCGCATGCTTAAACCCCCTCCACATTTTATAGACGATTAAACCAGCTGTTACTGGTAGTGTGGATAACATGAACATACCAAGCATGCACCCTACAATCTGGTGAGGGATAGCTCCTTCTGATTCAACACGAGAAGTGTGGGTTTGATCCCCCTTTAACTAGACGTTGAGTGGTAGTCTGGGTGCAAATCTTTCAGATGAAACAAAACGCCAAGGTCCTGCTTGCAACATGCATTCAGCACATGTAAAAGAAGAACCCCCAACAAGAAGAGAGGTCTCCCTGGTAAGATTGTGTTGAAAAAAGCCACGCTGATAAGGAAACAAATACACATGCAAACAAGAAACTTTTTTTAATGGGCAGCGCTGCTCTTGTGACATTGTACTCTCCCCTGAGAGAGCAGTCAGATTTCCACATGGAGAAATGTGCCATGTCTGAAAGTAGTATACAAGATAATACAGTGTAATACAGTACAGTACTAAACAATTTGCCCTTGACAACACTCCATGAAAAGTTCAGTTAATTTTTTAATTTTTTAATCTGAATGTTGTTAGAACTGGGCTGTTTTGTCTGTGTAAAAAAGAGAGTTGTGAATGTTGTTAGAACTGGGCTGTCTTGTCTGTGTAAGGAACAGTGACCAACCAGAGCTCTCTCTCTCTCTGTCCTGACAGTTTGCGCGTCAGTTCAGCCGCAACGAACCGCTGACCCTGGACTGGCTGTGTTGTCAAACCGGATGGCCCTTCGCCACACCCTCCGTCATCGCTGATCTGGTGCACCTGGAGGGTGTCTTTGATGTCCTGGATATGTACCTGTGGTTAGGGTAAGTACCGCTTGCCTTCCAGTTGCATTGCTTTTGTTTAGTATACAAAGGAAGGTGGATGTTAGCATGCGGATTGGGGTTTTTTGTTCATTAATTCTTCTAGACAGAAAAATTGGCACCAACCTGTTTGATTTATATTTTTACCACAGTGTTTGGGCCTTGAAAAATGTTAACAGTCACTGCAGGGGGAGTGTGCCAATGGTGTATTTGATAAAGTGCCTGCCTTCTGTGTAATGGATCAAGAGTTAAATCTGAGTTGGTTCTCAGTTTTTGTTTTTCAGTCCTGTTTCTTTAGGTAAAAAAAAAAATTGTATAGCTTTAGCAGGGGGTGAACCCTTTTAAAAATGTGTTTAGCTCATAATCATTAGAAAATATGTTTTTGATTGTCTGATTACTGTGATTCAGTTTTTTAAGCGATCTTTGTTCACTTGCTTGTTCAGAAACTTAATTTATTTAACTTTGTGAAAGCTTCTCCACCACAACAGTTAACAATATCATCATGCTGTGGGTAAAAGTCCATACAGGCTTTTTTGCCCCCAGACCTGATGTTGATACCGCTGTGCGTGTGGTGATGTTGATACCGCTGTGTGTGTGGTGATGTTGATACCGCTGTGCGTGTGGTGATGTTGATACGGCTGTGTGTGTCGTGATGTTGATAGCGCTGTGCGTGTGGTGGGTTGGCACAGGTACCGCTTCCCCGACATGTTCCCAGACGCCAGCCACGTGCGAGACATGCAGGCGGAGCTGGACGTCATCATCCAGAACGGCGTCTCCAACATCACCCGCCTGGTGCGCGCAGCGGAGGACCGAACCCCCGGCACCATGGTCATGGACAGTGAGGACGACTTTGAAATCAAACACCGCCAACAGAAAACCGCCGGCTTCGAATCGGAAATGGTCAGCGATGGGGACGACCTGCCAGTGAAGAAGCCCTCAGGCCAGAAGTACAGCAGGGAGCAGCACTTCAACACGGACACAGCGTCGACTCTCGCCTGTCTTCCTCCTTCCTGCGGGCCAAGAAGGCGAGGCAGCGTCAGGGTCTGGGTGGGGGTGATGTGAAGGTGGGGAAGGGGCGACTGGCCTCCCAGCTGATCAAGGAAGGACTGATCAGCCCTGAGGTGCTGGCCCAGCTGCAGGCAGAGTGGCAGTCCGCCATGAAGGACACCGGCAACAGCAGCAGCAGCAGCAGCAAGGAAACATCGTCACACAACAGCCGTGGCAGTGACAGTGACAGTGAGCCCAGCTCTCCCTTCAACAGAAGGGGAAGAAGGAGGTGACAGGTACTGTACTCAGCTCTGGTGCCACCCACCTGCAAGAAACAGAGGGGTGTGTGGCAGGTCGTTTCTGTACTGGGAAGTTTGGAAGACACATTGCCTGAAAAAGAGCGGTAATAAAGGAACACTTTGCTGTGATCATGTGCCCCAGTTTTCTAAGAAGGCAAGAGGTGATTTACTGGGGGTGGGGGGGGTCTGCACAGTATTATTAGGGCAATTCCAACTGAGGTCCACATCACTAGCTGTAGTGGTCTTTTTCTTTTCTGATAAAGGTGTTTGTTTATTTTAGTTGATTCTGTTGTTTCTCTTCTTTCCTATTCTTCTTTCTATTCACCTAACATCTAAAATGTTTAAGAAACCTTTCATATGCTTTCTTTTTTTTCCGATCAGGCACACACATCAAAGCAACTGAATGCCTAGTGTATTTTATGGCTGTGTTACTTTTTTTTCCTTCAGTGTCTGAATTCGAGAGGTGTCTTACAAAGTGTGAGTAGTTTGATGTGTATTCACTTACCTACCTAATTGCTTGCTTATCATAGCACAAGCCAGGATCTGTGTGCCTGAAGACTCAAAGTATGCAGGTAGGGGATACCAGCCCTGGTGATGTTACTGATGTTTGCTGACAACAGGCTTGGTTTGAATTCTTCCACTTTACTCACCCACCCTTACGGCTTTGTGCAG
>CM054136.1:30794111-30809111 GCA_028751875.1 Rapana venosa
CGGAAGGCGCGGTCCTTGTTGCCCCGGGGCGGCGCCCGACCGGTATATTTTTTAATTTTCGTCCGTTCCATTTAGCGTGTCTTGGGAAAACGTAGCCTGGCGGCGCCCATCTCTCTCCAGGCGTGATTTTTGGGTTGGGTTGACTCCCCACATGTCACAGGTGGTACCGGGTTACATGGTTACCGGTGGCAGAGGACACCTCTGACCTGACCTGATCTCCTCTACCCTTTCTTAATAAAAAGTCAAGTCTACCTCACTCTTTCTTCAGGAAAGGAAAACGATCAGGGGTTCAGAGTGTATTTCAGGTTTGACCCGATGCCAGAACTGGGTCATTGTGCTGTGTTGTCTTTGAAACAGCATAGCCGAGTGGTTAAGACAGTTTGACTTCAATCCTATGGGTTCATGAAACCGTGGGTTCGAATCCCGGCTGCGGCTTCTGGTGAATTAAAGGTAGAGATTATTACGATTTCCTGGGTGAACTATATATATCTATATGTGTGTGGTGTGTGTGTGTGTGGTGGTGTGTTGTGTTCAGTGTGTGTGTGTTTGTGTGTTGTGGTGTGTGTGTGTGTGTGTGTGTTGTGTGTGTGTTTGTTTTGTTTGTTTTGTTTTGTTTAAGTCTATTCACTACATGGTGATTTAGACACACCGCATTCTACCAAAGTACCTATTATTACACACCGCATCTCTCTCTCTCTCTTTCTCTCCCCTACACGCACCCACATCCACACACAATAAGTACATAAATTATATATATATATGCATATACATACATATATAGTACATAAATATTATATATATAATGCATATATATATTATAATTTACAGTAAAGGTTTTACAGGTGAAGAATATATGACTTCAGCAACTGACACTATGAATTGCTGAGAGTCATATAAAATTCTTGACTAGTGGCATATTTCTTATGAATATCTAAACCTCTCCTTTTATACATGTCAAGAAGAATTGGGCAATCAAACACAAATGGTGGACTGAAAGTGGAATAGAACAACAACATGTTACATTTTTTGAATATTTAGTATTCCATGCATTTAATCTCAGTTTATGTATTAGAATTTCTAATTTCCGTGGGCAAGGAAACTTTTGATAATGTTTTTCTATAATCTTTAAAAGTATGCATTTCTTTAACTTAAAAATGAATTTCATAAACCCCAATGAAAATTAAAATAAAATTCAAACACCCTTGGTTTTAAAAAATTCAACCACCTTTGTTTTTCCCCAAAAAATTTTTTCAACCGGTTTTTTGGGGGGGGAAAAATTTTCCCAAAAGAGAGGGGAAACCCAGAAAAAAGTTTGCTAAATCCCTCTGCTTGAAATAAAAAGTATCAGGAATTTTATCTAAAATTACAATATTTTTTCCTTATTTTCCCATGTCAGGGACTTTAAATGCCATTAACACTCCCCTTTGAGTCAACGCAAAACGGGAATTTGGAAACCAACAGAGTATCAAAAAAAAATTTCCCAAACCCCATAAAAATTGCAAAAAATTTCCCGAAGAAAAAATAGAAAAATTTTTGTCCAAAATTTGAAAAGAATTTTTTAATTTTAAAAAATTTGGGAAATCCCAAAATCAGCCCCACTTTTGCCTGTTTTTTAATACAGACCCGTTGTTTTCACTTTTAAGTGATTAGAAAAAATTACTTTCTAATTGACTTTTTACATGGTGAAAAGATTTTGATCTTCTTTTTTTTTTATTTCCCTGTATCGATGTTCAAAAATTAAACTGAAATATGTTTCCCCAAAGGAGGAAAAAAGAGGAAAAAACCCGGTTTAAAATTTAAAAATTTGATATATCGAAAGGGCCAAATTTTTTTTTTTTTTTTTTTTTTTTTTTTTTTCCTTTTTTTTTTTTTTCCAAATTTTTTTTTTTTTTTTTTTTGGAAAAATTTTTTTTTTGTTTTTTTTTTTTTTTTTCCTTTTTTTTTTTTTTTTTTTAAATTTTTTTTTTTAAATTTTTTTTTTTTTTTTTTTTTTAAAATTTTTTTTTTTTTGTTTTTTTTTTTTTAATTTTTTTTTTTTTTTTTTTTTGCCCAAAATTTTTTTTTTTTTTTTTTTTTTTTTTTTTCCCTTTTTTTTTAAAACCAAAAAAAAGGGAGGAAAAAAGGGTTTTTTTTTTAATTTTGGAAAAAACCCTTTTTCCTTTTTTATAAAAAATTAATTAGCCTTTGTTTTTTAAATTTTCATGAGCCGGAACACCAAGCTTTCTTTAAATGCTTTAAATGTTTGACTTTGTAATTTTTTTGTAGATAATCTGCAGCAAAAAAAATAAACTTCTTGTCCGTATAATTTAAAAAAGAACCTTTCCCAAGGGGCAGAGCCCAAATTTTTCAGAGTCGTAGTTTCTTGACCCATGCCCGAGAAAATTTTATCTTTTTGAAAATTAAATCTTTTTCCCAGCCTTTTGTTAACATTTTGGTTGATGGCCCTCTTTTCCCCAAAACAACTTTTTTAGTTTTAAAAAAACACCTAAGAATTTGGCCCTTTTGTTTGTATGAAGACCTTTTCCTTTTTAATTTCAGTATGGTAAATTTTTAAAGGGGTTGGGGCCCCCCCGTTATTAAAAAGCACAAGACACGTTTTTTTTGCTTTTAAAATCTAATCTGTTTTTTTCATAAAACTACAGAAAATTTTTCTAATTCCCTTTCCGATATATTTTTTCAACCCTAATTTAAAACTCTCTTTTTTGTGTTTTTTTTAAGACGTAAATTTTTCCCAAAAAGCAAAATCATCGCATATGAAAAATTGAATTTTTGTTGACAAAGAGCTAGGGAGTCTGTACCCAAAAAATAGAAAACAAGATAGGTGCAAGTTTTTGAATTTCCCTTTTTAACCCAATGAAGCTTTCAAGTTTGGGACACGAAAAAAAATTTATTTCAAATTTAAACTATCCGAAAAGAAAATTTTCAGTTTTTTATATTTTAAAGCCAAATTTAAACCAATGTTTTTTAATTTATGTAGCAATTGATCATGACCCAAAAACCCATCATAGGCTTTCTTTACATCAAAAAATGTGGCTTTAACCCCACTTTTTGTTTTTGGAAAAATTGGGGTTTTTTTTAATTTTTATGTGTTAGTTTAAAATAATGGTCAGAAGTTTCACTTCCTTTTGAAAAAGCCGTTTTGTTGGGATACAATTTTTCTTTTCACAAAAATTTAAATAAACGCTTATGTTAAATTTTTTCCAAATTTCTTTACCCACAGGGGAAGTAAAAGCAATTGGCCGTACCCATCTAACATGACCGCAGTTTTTCCTTTTTTTTAGGATTGGGGACTACAATTTGAAATGCCTCCCGATTTTTGGGAAAGGGGCCATTTATCCAAAATTTTTGGAAAAAAAGAAAAATTTTTGTGGGGTTGTGTGGGGTTTGAAGGGGGTGTGGGTGTGTGTTTTGTGTGGAGTTGTGCGTGCGAGGGGCCGCGCGCGCCCCGTATGCGCATATCTAAAATAATATAACAAGGAAATACGCAAGGTCATTGAAGCATATTTTCAGAGTTACTCTGTTGCATACGTGGGAAAACGAACAGCTAGAAAGCAAGCAAGATAAGCCTAGATCTAGACTGACTGATAGTAAGAACAGTTAATCAGTAAATCGGCAACTGATTGACAGATCTACATATTGTGGAGAAAACGTCTTGACAATCTTAAAACCTGCACATAATCTCCTTTACATGCACGCGCGTGCGCGCGCGCACACACACACACACACACACACACACACACACAGATTTAAAAGTACACTACCTAACTCTCTCTCTCTCTCTCTCTCTCTCTCTCTCTCTCTCTCTCTCATACACACTGAGATTCAAAAGCCCATTACCTGAAACACACACACACACACAACGCGCGCACACACACGCACACACGCTCACACACACACACACACACACACACACACACACACACACACACCACACACACACACACACTGGTGGCGCTGCTCTTGTGGTGACGCGCTCTCCCCAGGGAGAGCAACCCGATATTTCACGCAGAGAAATCTGCCGTGACTTAAAAGTGGTATAAAATAAACATACACACACGCGCGCGCACGCGCGCGCGCGTTCCGCCTGTGATTAGGGGAGTTTAAGGCTAAGACGGGGTCTCTGAGAACAGCACAGATGCAGCTTTAGCCTTGCTGGAAGGACTCCTTGTTTGTGGAAGGGAGTTTCCCATTCACCAACGTCTTCACGGTGTGTGGTGACAGCGCTGGCTCCTGTCGCCTCCGCATTCTTTACATCCCTCTGCTAGAGAGCTCTAAGACATAAAGAAAACATGTCCAGGGCACCTCTCTCTCTCTCTCTCTCTCTTCTCTCTCTCTCTCTCTCTCTCTCTCTCTCTCTCTCTAGTCGGGTGGTGATCTCCCTTTGAGATAGGCAGGAAGATTATTTTGCTGTCAACTAGTTTACCTGAAAAATAGATTTTCATCCAACACCATGTCCGTTGTCGGTCTACCAACAACGTTGAAAGTTACCTTGGATGTTCTGCTCCAAGAAAATAACCTCACTTCTTGGAAAATCGCTGGAAGTGGCGACAGCACAGTCGTTGTGCTACGACTGAAAGCCAGCCCAGCCAACAACAGCAACATGGCGCAACAGCAGGCCCCTGTCATCTCCCACAGCTACCGTAGGAAGCCGCCAAGTCAGATTTCCAGAGACAAAATGAGGACAGAGGAGAGGAAAAGGACAGCACTGAGGCAAGAAGAATTGGAGGCAAGTGAAAATGTTGTAACAGAGGAACATTCTCCATGTTTATTTGTGCCCACACCTCCTTCAAGCTGTGCTGTGTCACACACTGTCACACCCCCTTCTGCCAACAGCACACAGTTGCAAGAATACGCACGTGAAATCCGTCGTACACCAAGCTATGTCAAAGAGTCAGAGAATGAAAAGCATGCTGACGTGCAACGTGGCATTGACCTTGCCGATGTGTTTACAACGGAAACCACGGACTGTGACGATCCTCTGGCAAAAGTTCAGCAAGTTGGAACTAGTGCCGATGTCATCAAGAACTATGTGGCTAAACTGACCGATAGATCTTTGCAGAGGAAGCTAAGGGACACACATAGAAACCAAGACTTTAGTAAGGTGTTCAGTAGTAAGCGGCATCCAGAAACGATGGTATGTGAAACAGACGATCTTGTTTTTCGTTTTAAATGGACTGCTGCTGATGACACATCCCCGGATTTGTTTTGGTTTGTGAAAAGAAACACCAGGCTGATGACCAATGAAGAATACTGTGTCTACCAGAATCTGAAGCTGTGGTGCCCTGTGGACCGGGAGAAAATGAAAGATCGAATCAGTGCCGGACTTGATGTGATGCATGTAATAGTGGACGCAGTTCGATTCTTGCTTGGATAATCCGCGCGCGCGTGTGTGTGTGTTTATGTGCGTGCGTGCGTGCGTGCGTGCGTGTGTGTGTGTGTGTGTGTGCGTGTGTATGTGTGTGTGTGCGTGTGTGTGTGTGTGTGCGTGTGTGTGTGTGTGTGTGTGTGTGTGTGTGTGTGTGTGTGTGTGCGTGCGTGCGTGCGTGCGTGCGTGTGTGTGTGTGTGTATTTGAGTGTGTTTGTGCATGTGTGGATGAGTATATGCGCGTGTGTGTATTATGTGAGGAGGGTGTATATGTGTCTGTGTGTGTGCGTGCGTGCGTGTGAGAGCGAGAGCGAGTTGTACGCTACATGCCACCTGAATTGTCACGAGTTTATCACGTGCTTGTTACACAAAGTTGCACAAGCCATGAAAAAAGGGGAAGAAGAGACATTGTGACCTAGTTTTCTTGTTTCAGACCAGTCTTAAGATGTTGATTTAAAATTTTGCAGTTTCGTGGAAACTCCTCCTCTTTCCCATTGCTCTTTGCAAAATTTATGGGGAAAAATTGAGTTTTAATCTGTCCTATAACCATGTTATGGAATCCATGCCATGATGACGATTTGGGCTGTAATCAATTGAGTTCTCGGTATAAGATATATGTTTTGTGCCCAGCCCCCCTCCCACTGTCCCCTTGTGAATGGGCATCTTGCTTATCACAATAAACCTTTGTCATTGTCATTGTCATTGTCTCTCTCTCTCTCTCTCTCTCTCTCTCTCTCTCTCTCTCTCTCTCCTCTCTCTCTTTCTCTCTCTCCTCTGGGACTGGAATTTTTTACAAGCAAAAAAAAAAAAAAAAAAAAAAAGGCACGTAAGCGCTTATTCATGTTCCTTGCAATAACAGAATTCAATTTAGTTCTATTTGATTCTGTCTCTGTCTTTGTCTGTCTGTCTGGGATTGAATATATATATTATATATATATATATAGTAGTATGTTCTTTCGAGCCAGGAGGCCCATAGAGCCGGAGCTTATCCGGGTTTCTGTAGCGTTAAGCGAACTGATGGTTTTTCACCACCCCTGTGACAGGACGCTAGTCTGTCGCCAGATACTTCCCCAGCAGAGCTGGTACCCACTTGTACACCTGGGTGGAGTGAGGAAAATAGAAGTAAAGTGTCTTTCCCAAGGACACAAGACCGAGCCGAGCGGGGGATCGAACCCGCGACCTCTGGATCACGAGTTGACCGCCTAAACCACTCGACCACGGTGCCTCCAAATACATATATATATATATATAAAAGCACGCAAGTGCTTATTTATGATCCTTGAAATAAAAGAATTCTATTAAGCTCTATTTCATTTGCTCTCTCTCTCTCTCTCTCTCTCTCTCTCTCTCTCTCTCTCTCTCTCTCTCTCTCTCCTCTCTCTCTCTCTCTCTCTCTCTCTCTCTCTCCACGCCACCTCTAACATTACAGACAAATAAAGGGTGGTTTCTACTTTAATGATATCATTATTTGTTCATGCATCCATACCACTTCCTGTCCAAAGGCTTCAGCTTATCCTCCCATTAGTACAGTGGGTTTTTTTGTGTGTGGTGTGTGTGTGTGTGTGTGTGTGGTGTGTGTGTGTGTGTGTGGGATGTGTGTGTGTGTGTGTGTGTGTGTGTGTTTTGGGGTTGTAGTTGTTTTTTTAAACCTCAGGCAAGTAGCTACAGCTGACGAGCTAGTGGGATTCCCACCCTCTCTGCTTTCCTAGTCTCTCCCGTTTAGACGATTACCCATGGACCTCGTGAATTCTCCGGGCATCAATCCAGCTTCATCAAATATTAACGCCTGATCATTAATCGGCTGGTTGCGCTTGTCCTAATTGGATCAACCGTGCGCTGTTTACCTGTTGTGGCTGACAAAGGAAAGCGTTGTCGCCGTCAATGTCGCGGACTTTGTCTGCTGTCAGTGTCGCTGATCCTCGTCGTCTTTACCCGCCTCATTACGCGCCAGCTTTTTGAGTTCGAGATGTTTGGACCAAGAAGAAAGGGGAAAGAGAAGGGACACTCCCCCCTTCCCCGCACACACACACACACACACACACACACACACACACACACACACACAAAAACATACATACACGTACACGCACACACACATACATACACGTACACGCACACACATACATACATATACAAATTTCAAAACTTTATCTCTTTTTATCTTATTTTGTTGTTGTTGTTGTTGCTGCCTCATCTTCTGATACGTTGTTCCCACTCCGCTCATCCCAATCTCCCCGCCACAGCCATACCCAGATTCGTTTTGTCACACCCCCAGGGTCGGAAGTCCACAGGGAGCCTATCAAAACCAGGCCGTCGTGGAGCCACCAACCAGAGGGACCCTGCACTGCTGCTGGGTCACTTTGGTCGTATTCAGTGGTGGCTGTTCTGAGCTAACATTACGCAGGACACCACCTACTAAGCCCCCTACTAACGACAGTATTAGCTCAGTCGCGGAGCCAGACTGAGTGAGTTGCCCACCCGAGATGGTAACCACCACAACGTCCTACCAACAACTGTCTGATGTGCAATCTTGTGTGCAATGTAGTTCCAAACTGCTGAGAGAGAGAGAGAGAGAGAGAGAGAGAGAGAGAGAGAGAGAGAGAGAGAGAGAGAGAGAGAGAGAGAGAGAGATGCTCTCTGCTGTTTTGTGAAATGGATGTCACTGTAGGTACCTCTTCTATTGTTCTTCTGTCTTCTCCTGCTTGAACCAATTAGGCGGGATGCATAGTGATTGATTTTTTCTTCTTTTTAATTGCCCTTTATAATAATAATAATGTATGGAATTTATATTGCGCTGAATCTTGTAAAGCAACAAATCAAAGCGCTCGGATGAATTTTTTATTTTATTTATGCGTGTGTATGCGATTTAAAAATTTTTTTCATCTGTTCCCACCGGCACACAATGGCTTACTCTTTCGAAAAGCGGAACAGGATTTAACGTGTGCGCAAGATGTTCTGCATGCGTTCGCACACGGGGCCTCGGTTTATAGTCTCATCGGAAGGACTTTTATGGGATGATTAAAGTGTTTATGATCCGTCTTGACTTGACCCCTGTGCTTGTGACTCTGCAGGAGGTCCCTTCCCCGCTGGCTTCAGCTGACACATTCCCACCTCAGGACCAGTCTGACCTCTTGGGGGAGGATGCCGAGAACTGGTTTTGTTATTGCGCTGGTCCTTTACACCCATGCCACGTTCACCGCAGCTTGAGGCTGCGCCCATGACCCCATCAAGAGAGCACCCTCAGTACCCTGGCGTGGAAGAGGTGCGCCAACGGAGTTGACTCCTGTCCTGAACAGAGTTGACTCCTGTCCTGAACAGAGTTGTCTCCTGTCCTGAACAGAGTTGACTCCTGTCCTGAACAGAGTTGACTCCTGTCCATCGCTCTGTGACCTGTGTGTTTTCTGTTTACCGCCGAATGGCAAGGGGTGACTGAATGCCCAGACTGACCAGATGCTGACACAGCCTGGGCAGTTGGTGAGGAGAACATTGAGGACAGAATATAAAAGCCCTGTTTGTTGTTGTGTTGAAACTTGTTTAAAAAATTTTTTTCTTTATAAACTATTTTTGGGGGGTAAATGAGGCAGATAAAACATTGCTATTAGAGTTGTGACATGTCTTGTCAGTAAACAGAGGCCAGCTCAGAGGTTGATGGGGGAAAGGGTTGTTGTTTTTTGTTTTTTGGCACAGCATCATTCACTTCTTTGCAAACAGGAACATTATCAACATCCAAAACAACACTGCCTAGGTAAGATCAGGGCGAAGTGAAACAGAAACATGAATGTTTCTCTGCTGTCCATGGTCAGGATTTGCAAGGAAAAAGAACCATACCAATGGAATCAAAATTTTACCAGGAAAAAAAGGTAGCACTATGCAAATAAACAAACACAATTATTTATTATTTATTTTATTTTATTCTTTTATATCGAAGATAATGGAATAAGCACTTATGTGCTTTTTTTTTTTACATCCAGTCCCCGTGTGTATGTGGTTTCGTAAATTGTCATCTGCTCCCACCGGCACACAATGGCCTACTCTTACGAAAAGCGGAACAGGATTTTAACGTGTGCGCAAGATGTTCTGCGATTAAACCCATTATGTATTATGTAATGATAAAGAAAGCCTTCAGGCAGGTTGATCAGGTGCTCATGAACACAACTCGGGTATACCCCCATATCAAGTGCATGTACCAAGAAATCCGCTGAGCAGAAGCTTGGTCCTATAATTATGAATGTCCCTCCCATGGGGAAGCCGCGATCTTGTCAGTATGAATAGCATCCTCACCTTCTGGAAGTTCTATGTTAGTTTTTCCCTCTTTTCTATCCCTCTGTGTGTGTCTGCATTATTCTTTATCTTCCTGTCATTTTCTTCTTGTATATTTTCTGCCTTCTTGGTCCTTTCCCCTGCCTTTGTTTTCCTCCAGAAAGACTTGTAAGATAACAATTCTCTGCCACGCCAGAGTTGGACGTGCTGGTCCTGACTTGTCAGGCGCTCAACGGCTGCACAGCGCATTTTTGTACATATCACAGGCAACAATAGTTGCTGTCTGGGTGTTCAAAGAAGAGGAAGATGTAGGTGAAGTCTTGGGCACGTGCTAGGTTGGTTTTTGTGCCTGTTTTCTACAAAAAATTACCGAGTTAAAAGAAAGAACTTACATGTGGATAATTATTTGATTGTATGCATACCTGTAAACACAGGGAAAAGGACAGGCGACCACAATACAATCTTTTCAGTCATCAAGCACAGCACAACTTGGAGAAATAATCACTTTAGTACCTGTACTGAGGATTAAAACACCTTCACACTGGAACACCACACCTGCACCATCAAGACAAGGAAAGCTATTCCTTCATCTCTCTCACCTTTCCCAATGTACCTTTCACCATGCGTCGCCCACATAATCCCTCCTGCACCTCTCCATCTTCATCAAATATTAACAGCTGATCAGTCGTTGGCTGCAGCCGCATGTCGTTACTGGGTCAGCCATGTCCTGTTGTGGCTGTCCCCGTTAATGTCATGGATTTTGTCTGAGCACTGTTAGTGATGGTAATCCTTGTTATCTTTCCCGCGTCATTAAGCAAGCATTTTCCGAGTTTAGGGTAGATTTTGTCTGGGATCTTTTCGTTGTTGTTATTGTTGTTGTTTTTGATTATGTTTTTTCTTGTTTGGTTTTCTTTTTGGCGGACTTCCAGCCCTGAGTATGGGATATAACGAATCTGGATATGGTATGGGCGGAGAGATTGAAATGAGCAGCGTGGGAACAGCAGGACAGGTACGTCACAGAAGATGAGGCAACAACAAAAAAGTGTTTCTCATGGCTCAACCTGCATCAGGTATAGATCTAAGAACACCCTGTGCAGGTATCCAGATTTCTATGTAGGGTTTTTGTGCATTATACATAGCTGTTGTTGGGTGCTTTAAGTTCTACATGGTTCTCCTATGCAATACTGGCATGTTTAAGTGTTTTATCCCTGACCTCTCGCTACTTCCTGAAGTTTGACATTCATGCATTTTTTTCTGTCTATGCTTGGCACAAGTTGAGTTATTAATCACTGCCAGGCGAGCACATCCTTCAGAGGTGCACGCTATTCAGCGACCTGAGGAAGATTGTGTGGCCCACAGAGATAACCTTGCAAACTAAGCTGTATGGCCCACAAGAGGAGCTGGAAAGGACTTGCCACTATTTCTCCCAAACACATCTGACGGTGTAAAGAGCAAACAAGAGAAGATTACTCGCTACCAGAGTTTTTGCATAATCCAAGCAGGCAGACCTGGTCAGTCACAAACACAAGAGAAGACGACCAGGCACCATGCATCCCAATCAATTTCAGATAACTCGTGACAAGAAAAAGAAGCACCTATTTATTCACTATAGACATTATCAGGACATACAGACGTAAGAGCTGTGGTTTTGAGCTTGGTGGTGGTGGTGGAGTGGATGGGGAGGGGTGATGGAATGTCAACAATCCATAGATGTCCAGTTACACATCAGCTGCACAATGAGCATGCGCAGTTGACGTAATCGGGAGTCTAATTACCGAAAAACTGTAAAACCACGTCAGCACACTGCATTCCACTTGTGTGCATTCCACTTGTGTGGTATCTAAGTTGGCACGTCTTTCCCCTCACCCGCATCCCACCTCCACCACCACCACCATCTCTTTCCATTCCTGCCAGTTCAACTGTTTTCTCTTTCGCGCAGTCTTCTCATTATGTCTTGCCAAGTGATTTTGTAGAGCGCCAGTGTCCGCAGCTGCACGCCCATTAACATTCTGGGTTGTGTTATTGTTGCGCGCTTTATTAGGTCGGGGACACGCTTCTTCCCCCGGCCGGGCCCCCTTGTCTAGACTCTCAGGACAAGCAGTAGGGGTGATGGGGGTGGGGGTGTGGTTGGGGAGCATTGCAGTCGTCATCCCTCGCTTCGTCAAATGGGGATTAATTTTTCCTTGCTGTGGTGGGTGTTTTGTGGCGTGAAAAAAAAAGTAGACACATGAATGAAGTCACGTCATGTTTGGTTGTAGGTGTGAGGTGCTTTGTTGTGGCTTTCATGCTGATGTTGGTGTTGTTGTTGTTGTTGTTGTGACAAGCAGATAAACGAAGAAACTATTTTACTTTTCAGGTTATTCTTTCTCTCATTCCTTTTTCGCCTTTAGTTGCTGTTGTATGGTTTAAACACAATTTATCAAGAGAAGTGTCACAAAAATACAAGCACACCCTGACAGGACAACAAATAACAGTCGCTGTTTGTTTGTTTGTTCAATGTTCATTTCTCACCTTTCTTTTTGTTCGTTTGGATAATCATCTCCGTGACTCTCTCTCTCTCTCTCTCTCTCGCTCGCTCGCTCTCTCTTTCTCTCCCTCTCTTTGTGTTTCGTTTGGGGTTTTTTTTGTTGTTTTTTTTTGTTTGTTTTTTTTGGGGGGTGGGGTCAAAGAAACGAAACAAGGACAGACTCATTTCTCCACTCCTATCACAAAACAGCGGTAGAAGAAGACTTTGAGTCTTTCAAAAGTTGAGGTCCACACCAGGAAAACCCCCACACAAAATACCAAACTATTGGGCAGGTAGGCTATCACGAAATAAAACCAACACAACGCTGAGGACAATGCGGTAGATCAGAGGTATTGTATTGATTCACCAATGAAACCACTTTCTTCCGCCATCACAGAATCAACAGCTACGCTGACCATCGCCTGGAAGTTAGTTAGTCATCCTCCTCCTCCTCCTCCTCTTGCCCCCAGGAAACCACACACAAGAGAACGTCACACCCAGACTGACCTCAACTCGGAGTCACCGTTCAAAGAGAATCATTCCCCAAGCTCACGCCTGATCTACACTCTGCTCTCGTTCACCCTTAAACACATTCCACACTGCCCCACAAAGTCAGAAGGCAATGTATGACACCCATGACTAGACTTGGTCCTCTAGCTGGGGCCCTACCTCTGATTCTACCCAGAATTTCCACGATGGAGAGTGAAGAAGACCCGCCATGGTCGGGGCAGGCCAGCTAAACGGGTGGAGAGGAGGACGTTAGTCGTGTCAGTGAAGCGTAGGTTGTGTCAACTGAACAGTTAGTGCAGTTGTGGTCTAGTGAACACGAGGGCAATGGTATTAGGATGCTTCTTCAGTCACGCTTGGGGGACAGTTTGGCCTCACTAAATAAAGTGTCGACCTCCAAAAAACGAGGGGTGGTGTGTGTGTGTGTGTGTGTGTGGGGGGGGGGGGGGGGGTGTTCTCCTGTAGTACTATCCTGGTAGCTAGCTTCTTTGTGCTTCCTTCTTCATTTACAGTCACTGCTTCCTTTTTTTATTTTTTGCCGTGTGATTCTGGGACGAGAAGGACAGAGCTGTTGATGTCTCTGTGTTGATATTGTTGTTGTTAGGTTTAGTTATTTCTATATTATCAACCTTTTGTCCTTGTTGTTCTTATTGTAGGTGTTAAAATTCAATTCTGTCCGAGCATTTAGTGGTGTGGGAGGGGGTACTAGTTTGTGTGTTAAAGTCTGACTGGTTGGCACTGTGTGACAATGATCACCATATAATACTTTATAATCCTAAGGGATATTTTATTTTCTTTCCAGAGATTTTGTTCGAAGAAGGGGTTAAGAACCTTACTTGGAGGTAGGAGGGGTGAGAGCTGTTTGTTTCCAGTTTTATTATTATCACCATCGTCATGATGATGATGATGATGATGATGATCATCATGATGATGATGATTGTTGTTGTTGTTGTGCTTCTTATTATGCTTATTATGTAAATTATCATCATCAACATCATCATCATCTTCATTCGTGAAATATAAATTTGGAAGCCAAAACTCATGTAATTAAAGAACGTGAATCTGCAGAAATCTTTTTTTTTTAAATTGACATGGATCTGTTAACACTCTGCTGTTTCATTTCGCTACAGAATACCCGAAAATAATGTATGGAGGCTTGCACGAATCAACTGGGAAAAAAAAAGTTTGAGAAAATTCCTGCGCTAGCTCATATTTCATCAGAACCTCGCCTCCCACACGCTCCCTCTTCTATTCAGGTTGCTGGGGCAGAACCCAGAACCTCTTCTTCTTCTTCTTATCTCTGCATTCTTTCACTGGGTAGGAGGCGTAGTGTCTGGTCTTATCCTGCGCCTGTAAAACTTCTGTAAGAAGCTTGCCTGCCCGCTGGCCTCAGCCAATACATTCCGACTTCACAGCAGCTCATTTTTATGTACAGGATGCATGCTGGGCATGTTCGTGTTTCTGTAACCCACCGAAAGCTAACATATAAATTACGGGATCTTCAACATGCATATTTATTTGATCTTCTGCATGTACATACACGAAAAGAATTAGGGCTTTGGCAGGTGTGGACTTTGAAGCTGACCCGGTAAATCGTAAAAATCCCTATCTCTCAATTCACCAAACACCGCTGCCGAGATTCGAACCCACGACCTCATAAACCTACAAGATTGAAACAGACGGTCTTAACCACGCGGCTACTAGCGTCCGTCGAACTCAGAAGCACGCACACCAGCCGCGCGCACAGTGCGGTCCACTGTGGGCAGTGAATGTCCAGTTTTCCACGTCATTGACCCTGCGGAGGAGCCATAGTGGACAGCTGGGAAGGAGTTGAGCTGAGGCTGTTTGGAGGAACAACACCAGTCCTCCACCCCCTCCACCCCCCTCCGCCTTGGGTGGGCTAGCTGTCCCCGGACACCTGTAGGGTAGAGGGAGTGTGGCGCTCTGTTAGCTGATGGCTTCATTAATTGATGAGAGTCTTTTCTTTTCTTTTCCCTTCTTTTTTTCCCCTGCTCTATTCCTGCGTCTGCTGCTTTCCTTTTCTCTGCCACATCTTAACAGTGGGTGGTCGGTCGGTCAGGGGTTTGCCCACAATCTCTTTCTCCCTCTCTCTCTCCCTCTGGTTGGAAGGTGTCTTAAGTATGTGGAGCAGTAGAGCAGGACATTTTGTGTGTGTGGTTAGACTGGGTGTGTCAGATGTAAAGGGTTATACACTTATACACATGCATAATGAATCTGATATGATATATCCTTTATGGAATAAATCAAAGAGATATTATGAAGTCTTATCTTAAAAATGTTTTCTAGCTGTAGGTGAATTTGTTATTTGTTTTGTTACTGGTTTACTTTACCGTGAATTCCT
>CM054136.1:30814111-30831611 GCA_028751875.1 Rapana venosa
CTTTCCTACCATTTCCCCAAGACAGAGAAATGTGGCAGGAAGAAAAGGGGGTGGGGGTGGGTGGGGTTCCTGTGAATCAGTAACAAAGTATATAACAAACCTGTTACACAGCTATGACAACATAAATGTCAACAAATAAGACACTAATAGCCAAAGCATCTTACTGGAGCAAAGCAGAGAAAATCTTCTCGATTGTCATGATTTGTGCTTTGAATTAAGCTGTTGCTTAGCAAAGCTCTGGTCACAGAACATGTCCGTTTTCAACAACGAATTCAGTTTCTGCAACCCCCAAGTGTCGCGCTAAAAAAAAAAAAAAAAAAGAAGATTCTTCTCCATTTTTCCTTGTTGACACCTTAGAAACAGTCAACGCATCATTAACTTTTTTTTATGAGAGAACTTAACACCACACACACACACACACACATCGCGGCCAGAAGTCATAGCGCACTGGAGAGCGTTTCCTGCACTTCCACCTTGGTTCTACAGCTAACACTGTCAACGCCATCACGCACAGAACCACCACTACCACCACCATATCCGCTACCCGTGACCATGGCTGTCGTCGTTGGGGTCAATGATGGGGGACACAAGGCCACTGGCATTTTCGGCCCCGCCCTGTCCTCGTCCCTCTCGTCGCTGCTGTCGTCGTCGCTGTCGCTGGCGGAGTTGTTGGCGTAGAGGGAGGCCAGACGGGCGTGTTGCTGCTCCAGCGTCTGTTTCCGCCACTTGATGCGGCGGTTCTGGAACCACACCTTCACCTGGGCTTCTGTCAGGCTGAGAGAGGCGGCCAGGTAGTACCTGCACATGTAGTTTAGTTTATCATAGTTTTGTTATTTTTATGGCTTGTGTTTTCGCGGCTTGGGCAGTACCTGGAAATATAGTTTATTTTACTTTTTTTTTTTTTAATGTCTTGTATTTTTGCAGCTCTGTAGAATCTGCAAATCTATTTTTATCTTTTAAAAAAAAAAGTAATGTCTTGTGCTTTCGCGGCAAAGGTAGTACCTGCATATTTATTTTATTTTATTTTGGTTTGATTTTTTGTTATTGTTTGAATGTCTTGTGTTTTCGCAGCTTACGTAGTAGCTACACATGTACGTTAAAAAAATAATTTTAACGTTTTGTGTTTTTGTGGCTTAGTAGTACCTACACATTTATTTTATTATATTATATTTTTATCATTTTAATGTCTTGTGTTTTCGCGCTTAGGAAGAACCTGCAATTTATTTTAGTTTAGTTTTGATCATTTTAATGTCTTGTGATTTTTGCGGCTAGGTAGTACCTGCAACTTTATTTTATTTGTGTGTTTTTGAGTTGTTGTTGGTGGTTTTTTTTAATATTGATTTAATGTCTTGTGTTTTCGCAGCTTAGGTAGTACCTGCAAATTTATTTTATTATTTTATTTTGTTCTTTAATTAAATGCCTTATGTTTTCATTGTTCGTTTTATCATTTTACGATGTTATTACTTTATCTTTTGATTAATTGAATGTCTTGTGTGTTTTCATTGTTTGTTTTATCATTTTACGAGTGTTGTTGTTCCTGTCATGCTGAACTTTCTTGGTTTTTCAGTTGCCATTAGTATGATATTTTGTGGGGTGTGCTGCTGTTAGGTTTACTCTCCTGTTTAATTCATTCGTTTGGGATCCTCCAAAGGAGGTGAAAGGAATTACATCTTGAAACATGGTGTGGGTGAAAGTCTGCGTTAGTGAGTGAGTGGAGTTGAGTGAGTGAGTGAGTGAATGAGTGAGAGAGCGAAGAGAGAGAGAGAGAGAGAGAGAGAGAGAGAGAGAGAGAGAGAGAGGTGTGTGTGTGTGTGTGTGTGTGTATGAGAAAGAGAGAGAACAAACGAGCGAAATATTAACGATAATTTCATGAGAGTAATAAATTGAGTGCAGAAACTTCACTGGTGCCTAGTTTAGACATCATTCCCGAAGTCAGACTGTGGCTGCCTTATCGACGGGCAAAAAAACGGTTATATAAGCACAAATCTCAGAGCTCTAGCCAAGAAACTCAACAAAATCTGCCCAAAGGACTGCCTGCAAGTTTTGATAAAGTGCCAAAATGACTCTGTGATAACTTAAAGCGAAGAAGAGTAGGGCCCCGGAATCGATCTAACCTACTGCCTTTTAAACTCCAGTAAACAGATTCAGCATTGCACTTGCATCATATGCAGATATGACCGCACTTAAGTCCACAGCGATGTCTTATAATGAATTCGCTGTACATACATGTATGACCGATGAATTCATTGGTCACTCATTCCCTCGCTGCAAGGCTGCAGTGATCAACCGGCGAACAGATTTCTCAGGCAAATCTGATGTTTTATGCAGTGGCAGCGGCCCTCAGGCTGTTGAGGTAATGATAGTCATGGACTCCTGGGCAATTTCCTTCTACCCGGAATTGGCTCAGACTGCGTGGACCCGAAATTCAAATGAGGGAACTAACTTTTGCACACCGAATCCGCACAGGTTCGGTTGTTGTTTTATTTGGGCAAGGTAGAATGCATTGATGGGAATAGTTGATGAGCCACCGTGCATAGAATACTGTTTAAACTTTTGCCTACAGTATATAGCGTGTCAAATGATTACATCAAAACTCTCTCTCTCTCTCTCTCCTCATCATCCTCACTCTCACTCACCCCCACACACACACACACACACACACACACACACACACACACACACACACACACACACACACATTCCCACACGACTAAAAACCTGCAGGCAGGCTCAGAACCGTGTCTGTACGTACGTACGTACACCAACACCGTTGATACAGTTGACATGAAGTAGCGAAAACTTCATTGAAGCGCTCCATCAAACTTTTCCCACAAAAACACGGACACCTCACCCCCAAGAGTAGAGCCTGATCAAATTGATCCAAGTAATGGATTTACCCTCCGATTCCACCCACCCAACAGAACACCCCCTCTTGCCCATGATCCACCTCAGCAGGGCCCCTACCCCATCCAAACTCTCGACACCTTCTTTTCAGCCGTTTACACCTTCTGTTGAGATCCTGACACCTTCTTTCCAGGCCTCTGCGTCTTCTTTTGGGGGTATTTACTACCGTGGCAGTCATAAAGCAGTTTCTGGGACAGCTTTGCCACATTGGCTCCTCACCGTGTGGCAGTGACCGTCACGGGTTGCAAGGGAAAGTCGCTAAATAAAGGGCCACAATCAACTGTGGTTACCCAAGTCCATTAATGCTATTCATCCAATTAATTTCGATTCACCCGAGGGTCCAGTCCTCGCAAAGTCAGTTTCCCACGCTGCGGACTCTGAGAGGGAAAGAGAGAACGACACAGACTGGGAGAGACGGGGCGGAGAGACGTGAGCGTTTTATCTAGCGGTTTACAACAGACGGTTTTTGATAAAGCGAGCTAGGAGAGCGGGAATGGGAAGAGGGATGCGAGGTAAAGATGGGGGTCTGTGAAACTTCCTGCCACATATACACACATACATGTATGTATGCACAGCTTGTTCAAGTGTACAATGAATCGTTCTTTGTTGTTGTGGACGCTCTGAGAAATGACTCCAGCAACAACAACAAAAAAGCAGATACACATTCCAACCAGTAGTCAGTCGTTAGAGCAGTAGACAAGATTTAGTGCTGTATAAATGCTATTATTGTTGTTATCATTCTTCTTCTTCTCCTTCTCCTATTTATTGTTATCATCATCATCATTATTATCATTGCTATTATCATTATTATTATTCTTAATTATTATCATCCTCCTCATTATTATTATTGTTATTATCATTATGGTTGTTTGTTATTATTAATTATCATTGCTGTTGTTGTTATTCACAGTTAAATGCGAAAGATGGACTTTGATTCTCATCAGACACCTGTTAATTAAATTGTTTATCTACATTACAACATAACGCGTGCGTTGCATTATGACAAAGAGATAGATTTTTTTAAAACAAAAAAACCCCCCCAAACATACAAAAGACAGAAAGAAAGACAGACAAAATAATTAAGCAACATCTATTTTTCGTAAATTTTCACAAAATTTCACTTTTAAGTCTCAATCTGGATTTGAAAATTAAAAAAAAAATTCACGCATTTGATATTATTCGTTTTACACACTAATACACACGACTATTCATTTTACGCACACACACAAACACACACATACACACACACACACACAAAAGCACACACACACACACACACAAAAGCACACACACACACACAAAAGCACACACACACACACACACAACAAAAGCACACACATCACACACACACAAAAGCACACACACACATACAAAAGCACACACCACACACACAACAAAGCACACAACACAAACACACACACACACAATCACACAAAAGCACACACACAAAAGCACACGCACACACACAAGTACACACACAGAGGGAAGGACTCACCTCTCTGTGCCAACCATGTACTGCTGTCTCTCGAATTCCGCCTCCAGTCTCTCCAGCTGTTCGGGGGTGAAGATGGTCCTCACCCGCTTCCCTTTGCTCCCGCTCTTCTTCTCAGCCACCCCTGAAACAGGCAGACCACAGAAAACACGCCTGTAAACCTCCGCAAGCCACAGAGCTCGCATGTCACCATCTTTCAACTGACATACAGGACACTGCCAGTTCCTGTCCCATCTCCGCGGACTGAAAATATCCCACACTGACCAGTGTGGCACAGGCCCACAAACCCGACTCCCGCATCCTGCAGTCCTGTCCTCCCTTCAACACTCTGAGACACCAGGCCTGGCCCAGCTCAGCAGTGCTCCAGGAAAACTGGGAGGGCAGGCGGGGTCACAAGTTCAAGCCATACACATCTCGATGGTAACTGACTTCTCCTTTGACTCTTAGGGAGTTCACAGGGCACTGGTCGAACTACTTTTCAGACAGAGTGCCATGGATCTGGCGGATTCTATCTCTCCCCTAGCAGCCATGAGTGTACAGGCAAGATACACGAAGAGGAAATTAAAAATAAACTCCCCGAAGTCAGAATGTGGCTAACTTTTAATTGTGGGCAAAAACGATCAGACCTATACAGCAATACAGGCTAGTGTTTTGACAACTATTATTTCTGAGATATTTAGGTATGCCTTTGTCTTTCCAAATGTGTTTCAAACTGGATCAGCTTTTGCTTGGTTCTACAGATTCTTGCCTTGGCATCTTGTAGCCAGGAGCCATTAGCCTATTCTCTTTTACAGAGCCTGAATATTGAATATTTTGAACGTATGCTAGATCTATTCCATTGATTTTTATATTCTGATGGGGTGACTGTACCATTAATATATATCACTTTGGTCACCAAATGCTGCAAATTCGGAAGAAAAAAATAACGATGATGACTTTGAGGTTGCTCTTATGTTGTTTTGAGTAGAAAATAGCCGCGAGGAGAGGGAACTAAAGCTGAATTGTAATAACTCGATCCTAAGATTTACCGGTTGAACGGTTTCCTATAACCGACATAAAGCAACCATCAAGCACCATCCTTCCTTAAAAAGCCTCCCCCCCCCCCCCCCCCCCCCCCCCCCCCACTCCCCTTCACACACATAAACAAGAAATCAACAATCCTCCTCCCTCCAAAACAACGAAAAACCCAGCGAGCAAACCCGCCAACACCCCCCAAAAAATAGTAATATCCCCCTCCCTCCCCGCCACACACTAAAAAAAAAAAAAATCAAACAAAACACCACACTATAAACATTGGTTATGTGAGGTAATTGTAAATATTATGAAATGAAGTATCTTTATTATCTAAATACTTCACTATTTTCGTTTCTTTCTGTAGTTGTTCCCATAGACGTTCCTTCTTGTTTTTTCCTTTTATAAAAAAAAAAAAAAGGAAATGTTCATTCGCTCTGTCAAACATTCTTCATCCATACCTGATGTCCAGATTACACATTCCGCACACAAGACACCCTTTAAACACACTTCCTTTGATCTTAAAATAACACCAGTAATCAAGTGTTGTACACACAAATCATGTCTTTTCTTTTTTTATCTGCCGTGAACGGATTAAAACAGGACAGGGATTATCGCAGACTCGGGGTTCCAATCACCGAGAAAGACAAACTCTGTCAGAAGAAACGGCGCGGGTGTTGTTGACTAGTGACTCGGCTTTTAGTTGAAGTTGTGACAGGTGATAGCAGTTCTGTCTGGGTGTTAGGCCTCGGGTATATCTTGTATGTAAACTGCGCTGAGGGGCTTTTCTTAATCGGGCCTTTGATGTGAAGACGTGAGCCGATAAATGAAGTGTGTGTTATCGCCCATCTAAATGGATATCTCGTTCTTGTTAGGTCCAGGCATTTTTCTGTCCTTGCACGTTATGGTTGGTAATTTTAAAAAAATGGTTCGTACGAAATTCACTTGACAGAATTCTTTTTTCTGGTTGTTTTCATCCAAAGGTAGTTGAATTTGTGAAGTATTAAAGTGTGTGTGTGTGTGTGTGTGTGTGTGTGTGTGTGCGTGTACGTGCGTGCGTGCGCGTGTGTATGTGTGTGTGCGTGCGTGTGTGTGTGTGTGTGTGTGTGGCACACGCATGTATCTATGAACAGTAATCCCACACTTCTTTTTTTATATTGTTAATTTCTGAAATCAATTCCTGTCTTCCTTTAATTCAATTCTAAACTCCTCTCTCTCTCTCTCTCTCCTCTCTCTCTCTCTCCTCTCTCTCTCTCTCTCTCCCCCCCCCAAATTCTGTTCCCTCCTCTCCTCCTCTTCCTATTCAGTTTTCTTTTATCGACTTTTACGCAAGGACCGCACACTAAGGAATTCATTCCAGCATCCAAACAGACTGGATACAACAGGGAAGCCAAGAACTCACACAGCGCAAGGCCTGCTTAGACAGGAGGAGAGGAGAGGAGAAGGAAGATAGGAAGGTGGGGGAGAGTAGAGAGGATGGGGACAGAGAAGGAATAGCAAGAAAACAAGCTGGCGCAACAGACCCCCCTATACCACCCTGAAACATTTATTCATACAATCAGCGCTCATTAGCAAAGCCATTTCCTACCGCCATTCGTTATCAGCCCAGCCCTCGACAGACTCTCGTCCATCCTGTGATCATCGGGCGGAAGCCGCTCTCCCCACCACACCGCCGAGTTTATTAAACATGGACCGGATTAGGGAACGTGGGATCGGATCGTCCCTGCCTCTGCCACCTTTGGCCCAACACGGGGAGAAATTAATGAAGTTCTGATGCAGTGGGCCCCTCTCTTCTGCCGGGCGATGACAGAAGTCATCAGCACATCATCTTGTTAGCTAAACATGCGCTGCTGCCGCCAGGAGAGGGCTGCTGGAATCAGACCTTCGCCATTACAAGCCAAGTGCTTGGCGGCCAGGCTCCTCTCTCTCTCTCTCTCTCTCTCTCTCTCTCTCCTTGGGCGGCGGCAGGGAAGAGAGGAAGAAGGGGGAAGAAGGGGGTTAAATTAAAGGAATAAAAAAAAACCCCTCTTATAGGAGGAACTGTACTGTAGCAACTGAGTTTTGGGGGGAATGATTCAGACTGGTAGTCGTTGTTCTAGAGCTGCTCTTTCTCCAACCTTGGTAAACTACACTTTTGCAGAACCTTAATTAGATTTTTTTTCTGAGCTGCAAGAACTAGATCCATTAGGCTCTTGAAAAAACCCACCTTCAAATAGTTTTTTTATGCACCAACAGGGTTCAGGCAGCTGCACTACATTTTCTAGGACAATCTCTGGCTCAGTCGATTATCGCTTCTCAATGCATGTTGTAGCGATTTCCTCTCTTATGATCGGTAGCCAGCAACCACATTGCATATTCCACGACTATATCTGGCTTGATCGATTAACCTGTCTTGAATGCTTGGAATGTCTGTCTTTCTGTCTGTCTGTCTCACTCACTCACTCTCTCTCTCTCTCTCTCACACACACACACACACACACACACACACACACACACACACACACACACACACACACACACCACACACACGCTGCACCCCAGGATTCAAAGAACAATCGCGGCCAGGTTCAATTCATGTACAGACCTACATAATGTACGAACACTACGTAGATGGCAAAGATACAAAGGCAAGCTAACTGAATCAATCCAGGAAGAAGAAGCAGAAGAATTCAATTCTGTTGTTGTCACCATACTTTCCGTCCCAGCAAAGTTGACCGATTTAGGGATTGAGAATGCAATTCAATCCAATCCTACTATTTATAACCCCGCCGACTACAGAGACCATGTCAGGGCTGTCACTTTATACAGGATTAAATCTCAACAGTTTTCTCCAAGCTAGTCTGCTTTTGCGGCAATACAGCCATGCCAATACTGGTCCAGTCTTCAACTCAGAGGACTAACATGGGAGTGAAATAAGGAGGAAGGAATATCACCAACCTAAAAATACACTGATTACACTGCCCTATGAGCAAGAGACATCACAACGATGAAATGAATAATAATATATGGAGTAGATGGTGCAGGAAACAAGGCAGGGCTAAATTACCCTGAATGACAAAAAGACCGAAGTCATACATGTAAAGGGATCAAAACCCAGCCACAGAAAGGCTACAATAAAAACAAAAAAAGGGGAAAAGGGAGAGAGAGAGAGAGAGTGGAAGAGGGGAGAGAGGAGAGAGAGAGAGAGAGAGAGAGAGAAAGGGGCCCGTGGCAACTTCAACCCTTACCCCCCGTAAAAACCAAACAAGGATCTGCACAAGGAGATGGGATCAAAAATAAATGGCCAAGCAAAACATGACCTACATGGCCCAGTTGCAGCATGGGGAAAGACATAGGCTAAAAAAAGCGGACGATAAAGTTTTTTGGGCTTTTTGAGTTTACCTGTTTTCTTTAGGAATTTAAAACCTGGAAAATAAAGAAAGATGACGAAAATAAATAAACGCGGCGGAAATTTTGGTTCTACAGGAATTTTCAGAGTAAAATAACAGACAAAAGAAACCCGCGACAGCGTGTAAAAGAAAAAAAATTTTCGATGGTAAAAATTTCCTTAAAAAAAACAACAGAAAAATTTAAGTTTGGGGGACAAAAAACAGAAAAAAACAAGACCGACTTAGACTACACCGCCCCCAGGGGCAATGAGAAACATGGAAGGCCATACAACATCCTTCAAGGGGCAAAACACTGTGCTGACAGCAGCACAGCACATGAGGGGGGCTCCCAGAATCAGTCTTCACAGGAGCAGAGGCGTGTGGCCTGGCCCCAGACAAGGGGTGGAGACAATTTGTGTGTGAAATGCCCCACTGTGCTACGGCGTTATGTAGATCTCCCTTGCATCCTTTTGTATGAAAAGACCCCCAGGGATCTTGAGTGGATTTTTCTTCGAATCTTTGCAAAGTCATTTTTTATAAAATAATAATAATAAAAAATTTTAAATAATGTATGGGAAAATTTTTAGGCCGAATCTTTTAAACAACAAATAAAGCGCTCAATGACTTTTTATGCGTGTTATGGGTTTTTACTTTTTTTTATCTTTCCCCCCGCACACAATGGGCCCACTCTTTCGAAAGCGGAACGGTTTTAAGTGTGAGCAAGATGTTTTTCATGCGTTCGTTTTTGAAATGAAGTTGTAATTGGTGATTGCCTTTATTTCCCCCCCCACCCCCTAATTTTGTTAATCACACACAATTATATAATATATAAAAATATATAATATATATATATATAAATATATAATATATAAAATATTATATATATATATATAATTGTGTGTGTGTGATTCTCGACTAGAGCTCCGAGGTTTTCATTTTTAGGTATGCGAGCACTTTTTGCCAATTAAGGTAGCTGTACTCCGACTTAATTAAGGGATGACATCACAACAGGACACCCCAGGGTGCATACGGATTTTATTTTGTTGTATTTTGAATTGTTTTTGCAAGATATAGCGCAATAAAAATTCCATTTATCATTATTATTGCTCGTTTCTTTTAGTCATCTGTTCTTATCTGCAAAAGGGATTGTAAGGAGTGCACAGAGACGTTCTGCGTGCGTCATACAGGCAGGCATCGGTTTATAGTCTCAACCCGAGGAAGTGAGTCAGCACTGATGTTAACTCCAGGAGAAAATCCCCTTAAACAGGAGAGATGCACACGTATGTACGATGGAAATTATTTAAAGGTACTCGCTAACTGATCGCAAGAACAAACAAAAACAGTTGACCGTTTCGCAACAAAAGCGTATAAAAAAGAAAAGAAAAAAAAGAAGTAGTAGTAGTTGCCATGGCCTAAAATGGCAGCCAGAGAAAGGCCATTCTTCTCCGTATTCAACAAAACAAATGTATAAACAGGGTCTTTTACACAGCATGCTTAATTTTTTTTTAATGGGTCCACAGACAGACAGACAGACACACACGACATAAAACAAAGACATAAGTGATAAAAAATGCGCCACGACTACATGACGTTTATATCTCCCACACTCAAGAAAAAGAAAAAAAAAGTCTGTTTTGCTTTAAAATCACCGTGTTTTTTGCTTGGTTTTGGGTTTTGTTTTGTTTTTTTACTTACTTACTTAGGCCCATCACTCCCCCTGGATCAAAGGCCGCCGACAACAGTCCGCCAGAGTCCTCTGTCCTGGGCTATTCTCTCCAGGTATATCCCTTTTTTTTTGTTTTTTTATCATAATATATTTCCGTTAAGACTATTTGTCGTGCGGGTCTGGTTACAATTTTTGGTTTGCTTTTGGTTTGTTTGCTTTTGGTTTTTTGTTATATTGTTGTTTGTTGGGTTGGGCTTTTTTGTGTGTTTTTTTTGGTGTTTGTTGTTTTTTAAGGGGGTCACATCAGTCATTTGTCTTTTTTCCCCCAGCCATGTGATATTGACAAATTGGGTTATGATCCGATTAACCCGATAAGGAACATGGACACAGACGGACTGCTTCCAAACTGTATTTACACCAGATCAAGCTTATGAGAGGACCATCCCAAACGTGTTATGTCTTATTCAATGAACTGGGGGAAAATGTGGCTTGATCTGAAGAACTCTCTCTCTCCTCTCTCTCTCTCTCTCTCTCTCTCTCTCGCACACACACACACACACACACACGCACAACATGCAACTTCTTTTTATAAAATCGTAAACTACTTAACGGTGGTTAGACCACACGCGCGTGAGCGCGGCAATCAAATCGCACCTCTTCTCTCCTTGTGTGGTCTTTTTTCAGTCTTTCAGTTAAAAACTAGGGGAGAAAAGACCCCCCTCTCTGGTAGATATGAACAAGTGTATACATATACACCCAACTGCCGCTCTAATGCTGAACCTGTGTTGTGGCTGAAAAGTGCTAAGTGGGGTCGGGCAGCTGCAGATAGGTAGATAATGAGTCGTGTGCGGGCGTAACACACCGTTGACGGAGTACAGCTCATTTTCTCGCTAGCCTACTACTGCTGCCGCCGAACAAAAAGAGTCCTTATGAACAGGGATACCTTTCTGGAGACTGCATGACGTGTGTGTGTGTGTACGTGTGTGTGTGTGTGTGTGTGTGTGTGTTCCCGTTTCTCCACATAATTTAGGCTACTCTCTCTATCTCTCTCTCTCTCAGTCGACCCATCTTTTTTCAGTGTACACCTCTTTCAGCGCAAAATCGCTGAACATAGGTCTACAGTTGCCTGCCACCAAACAAAAAGAGTCCTCATGGACAGATACTTTCAGGAGGCTGACCTGTGTGTATGTTGCCGTTTCTCGACATTGTATTTAGGCTACTCTATCTCATTGGACATATCTGTTTTTTCCAGTACATCTCTTTAGTGTAAAATCGTTTTGAACAGGCAGGACTACCACCACAACCACTCACTCACTCCTACCTCTCGCACACTCACACGAATGCACTATTGAAGTCATGAAACAAGACTAGTAAAACTAACAGCAGCCTATGTACAAAATGGTGCAGTGGCAGTGATGGTGGTGGAGGGGGGGGGGGGGGGGGGTGAGCTGAAAGGCCTACTACTTCAAGCGGTCTTACTCATCGTGACGTGACTGACGGTAACGATCCTCGAAGTCAGAATGCGGCTACCTTCATGATTAGTTAAACGTCGCACACGCGACATATCAACCTTAACCTTGAAGGTCTAGCTGAGAAACGCAAGGGGAGAAAAAAAAAAGCAACAACAAAAACCAAACCCAAACAAACAACAAAAAAGGGCAGTAACTTCGGGCGCGGGTTTGAACCTCTACTTACGGTGTCCTTTCGCGGGGATTTTTCCCCTGGAGTTAACATGGGCACTGACTGAATTCACTGCCCCAAAAGTCCTTCCGATGAGTTTATGAACCGAACTCCTGGTTGTGCACAACATCTTGCGCAGACATTACAAGCCCATCCGCCTGTCAGATAACAGTAAAGAATCTATGGCCGGTCGGCCACATGACCTAGCATGCACGCATTAAGCGCACGTAAAAGAACCCAAAGCAACAAGGGAGTTGTCCGTGGCGAAATTCTGGATGAAAAGCCACTCTCATACTAGGGAAACAAGAACATTTTTCAAAGAAATTATGGATGGTGCTGGTCACACACACACACACACGCACATATAATATCTCTCTCTCTCTCTCTCTCTCTCTCTCTCTCTCTCTCTCTCTCTCTCCTCTCTCTCTCTCCCTAGGGGGTAACGGATAGCCTAGTGGTTAGAACATTGCACTCGCAATCTGACGACCCGGGTTCGATTCCCGTTCAAGGGGATATTTTCCCCTGGAGTTAACATCAGTGCAGACTCCAGTCTCCCCAAAATTCCTTCTGATGAGACTATAAATCGAGGCCCCGTGTGCGAACGCACGCAGAACATCTTGCGCACACGTTAAATCCTGTTCTGCTTTTCGTAAGAGAAGGCCACTGTGTGCCGTGGGAACAGATGACAAAATTAACAAAAACCGCATACACACGGGGACTGGATGTAAAAAAGCACACAAGTTATCATTATCCTCGATATAAAAGAATTTTAAAAAACCCAACCCAAAAAACTACTACACCAGCAGACAAGAACATTTTTCAAAAAAGTTATGGATGGTGCTGGTCACAGACACAGACAACACACACACACACACACGCACGCGCGCGGGCATACAATCTCCTCTCTCTCTCTCTCTCTCTCTCTCTCTCTCTCTCTCTCTCTCTCTCTCTCTCTCTCTCTCTCTCTACCAATCTACCTACCTACCAAGCGCTTTGATTTGTTTTCTTTACAATATTCAGCACAATAAAAATTCCATATCATAGTTCTCTCCCCTCTCTCTCTCTCTCTCTCTCTCTCTCTCTCTCTCTCTCTCTCTCTCTCTATCTATCTATCTATCTACCTAGCGTTTTGTTTGTGCCATTATTTATCAATGTGTTCCATTAATGAATGTGTAAAAAGGTCAACACCAAACAAACAAACAAAAAGGACTGAAAGATTTAAAAAAAAAAAAAAAAAAAAAACCTTTAACATACAATAGTGTTGATTTTTACTGTAGAAACATTTCATTAAGAATTAAGCCTGGTGTAATCAGTTTATGAAATATTTTGGATAGTTTAGCACTGAAGGTCACTTTCAGTCATGGAAGATTGTTCTGCCTCATATTTGCATCGCCGTTCACAGTGTGCCGTCGTAAGACCATCCCCCCCCCCCCCCCAAGATGAAGCAAAAATCAAATTAAAAACCATCACCAGTATAATCAATAGCAACAAAATTACAGAAACAAACCAACCATTGTCAACAAGAGTAGTAGCAATGGCTGCATCAACGTCAACATTCGATAAGCGCTTGGATTTGTTTACTTTAAAAAGATTCAGCACTATATAAATTCCATACAACAATATTATTAGTAGTAGTAGTAGTAGTATTAGTATTATTATTATTAACAACAGTAAAAATATGTTTAAGGTAAAGGAACAACAAAACAACAACTCAGGATATGTCTGTGGGATAAACAGATAAAGTAAGCAGAAATATACACAGTTGCTGTAAAATGGATATTAACATTGGATTACTACTTAATCTTTTAGAATCTACATACTATGTTGAACAAACAACAACAAACAAACAACAACGAAAAACAACAAAAAGTTCATCTGAAAGAAAAAGGCCATTTTTTTGTTGTGTAAAATACAAAGAACAAAACGAAAACAAAAACAAATTAAATGAAACAAAAAGAAATTAAATTTAAAAAACAAACGCCAATTTAGAAAAAAAAAGTAAAATGTCCAAGTTTAAGATTGACTAATCTTAAGATGTATTGGTCCTTTAATGAATTACAAATTTAAAATACATTATTTCAAAATTTCAAGGAAATATTCATCTGACTCTTGAAACATACACTGATTTGTAATGGGAGAAAGTTTATCACTATTTATCAGCAAAATGAAATATAAAAGATCTAAACCCTTTTTAAACAACATAAAGGTAGACAGACAGACAGACAGAGAGTCAGATAGATAAAACAGACAGACAGACAGATAGACAAGACAGATACTCAGATTTTCTTATTCTAAAGATTGCTACATCAATTAAAATACTTCGCACATATGCATATGATATGATCGGTTATAATATCATAACGGAAATGACATGCTTAGAAATGTAACAGAATAGCAATCTGCTTTGTCAAGTAGGAGAAATCAAGCACAACTCAAAGACGTAATAGCTTACAGACTTACTCTTTACGTTGCTTATTCGATACTTTAAAAAAAAAAAATGTCGTCATACTTGTGACATCTTTTGAGCACGTTAGAAGCTCTAAATCTGTTGTTGCTATGCTGTGTCTACATGCTGTGTTCAATAAAATCTATTTTAAAACAAACAAATCTAGTGTCTGCAGCTGCACACACATACACACACTTTATCTCCACCCCCCTTCTGTGAGTGTGTGAGTGAGTGAGTGTGTGTGTGTGCATGCGTGCGTGGGTGCGCGCGCGTGTTAATAAAGTGTTTGAAAAAATCCTGTTTGGAAATGCCGGTTTATTATCTACTATCCTGTAATACTTTCAAGAAGACTTTCAGACAAAACCCTGCCATTATTTTTTTTCCGTTGGTGGCCATCACTGTAAAACAGGATTAGATGGTCCATGGTTTTCGATTTTCTTTCTGAACTCAAACAAGTCTCTGGGACACTGCACTGATGAATTTCATTTTATCATGGAATGTCCCCACTTCAAACATTTACGACAAGATTTTATTCCCCGACATTTACCTCAACCCATGTCCAGTTACAATTTTTGTAGGCTTATGAAAAGCAAATCTCGAAAAGTTGTCCAGTCGCTCTCAAAAATCATAAGATTTGCAGGTATTTCTTGAAATTTCGATTGTCTTTCATAAGTGTAGATTGTCTTTTAAAGAAATGTGTATACTTGAAAAAATAGTATTGAGTCTTTAATACTGTTTGCTTATCATTTTGCAATGAACTCTTGCTTTTCAGTTCCTGTTAGTATTCATATTATTTTTTGGCGCATTGCTGTTAGGTTTATTCTCCTGTTCAATTTCTTTGTAAGGAATTAAATCTTGAATCTTGACCTTTCTTTCTTCTGCTGTGGTTTTTTTGGGTGGTGTTTTTGTTTTTGTTTTTTGTTTTGGGGGGGGGGGGGGGGGGGCGCTGTATGCTCTTATGTTAGTTGAACCTGGCAAAGCTCTTACTCTCCCACTCCTGTCTTCCAAATAAACACAGATCAAACGTACTTTCCCTGATGTAATTGCTCTTGCACCTGTTTAGAAGTAGTAGATCTATATTCTTAGTACGGTTGCAGACAGCCCTACGGCTTTTAATGTTTTACATTTTAAAAATTTTATTCTCATTATTATTCATTTATGTTCAATGTGGATAGCCTGCCCAAATGACCATTTTTTTCTTTAAAAAATACAATATTTAAGAAATAACAACAATAATAATAAATAGAATTTATATAGCGCTTTAGCTTGCAAAAAGAAACCAAAGCACTTGCATTCAACACCATTCAACACACCCCTACACATACAACCAATAACAATTAACAGTTAACAAATTCAAATGTACATACACGCGCGCGCGCGCGCACACACACACACAGATTATAGTTGTTTCATGTTAAACAATTTATTGAATTTAAATTTTTACTCATGTTCAAGATTGCCCCCCCCCCCCCCCCTTTTTTTAATTGCATGAAAATACCAACACACATGTTACCTAATCAGTCTTTTCTCTGTCATTTCCCTTCTCTGTTTTAACTTCCACTACATTTTCCACATCCCTTGTTTAATATCACTAAGAGTGAACAGACGTTAATTTGAAGACAACAACAACAAAGATTATACACTTTGGCAGGGTGATGGGATTTTGGCTGTTTTAGGCAAGGATAGATTTGAGATGCAACAAGAGGGAGAAAAATCAGATTTGGAATAAATGTCTTGAGGCTGGATTTTAAAGTGTCATAAGTAGGCTTTTGGCAAAGGGAGAGCGGGAGGGAATTCCAAATCACTGGACCAGAAACAGACAAAGAGAGACGGCCAACAATGGATTGGTTGAATTTCGGTATTCGTAAGCACAAGGTATCTGCAGCAGGGCGGAGGGAACGAGGAGTGTACAAGTGGAGACATTCACAGAGGTAGGAGAGGGCTGTTTGGTGGAGACATTTGTAACACAGGGTACTGATCTTATAATTAACTCTCTGTGGCACAGGCAGCCAGTGGAGAGATTGCAAGAGAGGAGTTATGTGCTCAGATTGTCTCTTTCTGAGGACAAGTCCAGCTGCAGAGTTTTGTATACGATTTGATTTGTTGCTTTACAAGATTCAGAGCTATATAAATTCCATACATTATTATTATTATTATTATTATTATAAGGGAGTGGATTGATGATGCTGGCAGACCAGCCAAAAGAGAATTGCAATAGTCCAGACCTGAAAGACGGACTAGTTTGGAGTGTGTTGTCCTAACAACCCCAAGATACTTCACAGCAGTGGATAGAGGAATTGACGTACTGCCGAATTCTATTGAAGCTCAGGTAAGTGCTGCGTTATTTTTCAAATCATGGTTGGTTTGTTCCTATTTTCACGGCCGGCTGTCGGAGGTTGGGAACCAGGCGATGATACATACGCAGATCTAACTTTTTCAGTTCTTTTCCATGTTAAAACATTTTATGAAATGTTCTTTAATGTATGAAATCTTACCGTGAGCTTCAATAAGACTCAAAACCACAAATCCAAAAGCAGACCTACGCAACTAACTCATTACTGATCTATGTTTGAATATGGGGCCTAAAAATCATTTAGAAATATAGGCCGTACTTTCCTTACTTCCGACCTTTGTGATTTGCAACCCTTTTCGCTTCTTGCAAGCTTCGCTTACAAAACATTTCTTTTGACTGTGAATATATGATTAGAAGAACCCACTGCAAAGTATTTGAAAGCCAAACGCCGTCACATCCAAACAAACAAGACATGGTGTATGCACATTATGGCAAGACATCATTACGGCAAGACTGTTCCATGCTAACTTCTTGTTCTGTCAAGTTCATGTTTAGCCTATACTTTCGCTGGCGCTTTTCAGTTTTAAAAAAATCGTTGCAATCAAACGACACCCACACCGCCTCCTTACCTTTCTGAGCG
>CM054136.1:30836611-30944111 GCA_028751875.1 Rapana venosa
CTCGGTCTATAGTCTCATCCCAAGGACTTGTGAGATGAATAAGATGTAGTGCATAATCATTTTGGGTGACCCCTAGGGTGTCAAGCTGGATGGAACATACAGCGACAACAGCAATTATATGGAAACTAAATCTCAATCTCAGATATCATAACCATCATTTCAGTTTTTGACATCTCTTTGCCCATAACAAAAGAAATGCAGACCTGTCAATTGGAAAGGATAGATCGCTGCTACATTGTATTCAGAGAGTAAGCGGCGCTCTTGCGAGTAGTAATTCATGTAGGTACGTGTGTGTTTTCTCAGAGACAGGACAAAAGAAGTCTCTTAGGTTTGAGAGGCACTTTCACTGCTTACCACAGCTTAAGAGTGTTTTCTCAATCCTCCAGGAGCTTGCATGACTGCACTGGGATCTTTTCCACGGAATTCCGAGTGACTGCTCAGAGCAGTGAAGTAATAGGAGAGGCTTGTACACAGAGAGAGAGAGAGAGAGAGAGAGAGAGAGAGAGAGAGAGAGAGAGAGAGAGGCTTTGACAGCGTAAAGAACAATAATATATGAAAGACACGTTTTATAAGCACAAAGAGCAAAATGTAATTATTGCCAAACATAGCCCATGTTTCTGTGGATATGTTGCAGTTGTGGATGAATAATGGTGGATTAGCTGTTTCCTAACGATCTGACTTGAAAGTGTCGTTTGGAAAGAAACTGACAGGTTCTGCATAACGGATCATACATTTAAACGGAAGAGTCAAGAACCCACAAGTCCTCTTTCATCTGATGCTGTGAAAACGACAGCTGGTAGTTCTGAGGGATAAAGTGGGCTGAAGGCCCCATCCCACCAATCCTCTACCCGTTTAACAACAAAAATCCCATTACTGGGTTGAAACAACGGACAAAATCATCCCATGTTTGTAAAACCTAGCGCCTATTAGCAATTAATACATTGACTGCATGTGACATGGATCGTAATGCCCACTCCACACTCTAAATTCTCTCTTCTTTCCATAAAAAAAAGGAAAAAGCTGGCAGGGTTGGGGTTGGGGTGGGGGTAGGGGATGCGGATAAAGAACAGACATTCATCTTCCACTGCCTGTCCGGGCTTCTTTTATTGGGCCCACAGCATTTCGCATGTTCCGCCGCGTGCAGCGCTATGAAGACAAACAATGCATCTGCCTAGAGCTGGGCTGGTAGTCCCTTCAGCAAACGCGCTTCGGTTGGTGTCCGTAAGCCACGTGACCCGCACTTCTGCTTGTGGATGACCTTGTCACCCGGCAAGTGTTCAATGATTCCGGCCTCTCTCATCAGCCAGGTCATTGTTCTCTTTTGTCAACGGACGCCTTCTGAGAAGCCGCCTGCTCGCCCTGAACTCGGCCACTGATTCATAATGCAGTGTGCGGATTTCAGCGTTGACACAGGTCGGTTTGCTCAGGGGTTCTCTTTGGCAGTTTGGATTCGTTCAGGATGGGCTCTTTTCGCCATCGCCACCCCCAGTTCCCGCTCCCCACTTGTGCCCCCACCCCCTGACTAACACCTCATCCACTCGAATATCTGCCTGGAGAGTCTAAATTTACAGCGCAATTCATTAACTCAAACGACGGGTTGACGGACCAGGTTGACAATTATATGTACAAACATTACAGAAATATTGAAATAACATAATATATAAAAAGCAAAGCAACGTTCCAACATTGCTTTCCTTTAAAATTTCATCTCGGATTATTGTCTTCTACTGAAAAAAAGGGAGAAAATTAATGCTTTCCATAATTAGCCTATTATCCCCGGAGAAACTAACAGATTATTATTTTGGGTCCAGTTTAGTTTCTTTTCTCTCTCCGGTTTTTTTTTTTTTAAACCCAAAAGTAATATGTGCGTGCGTGTATGCCTGCGTGCGCGCGCGCGCTGCGCGCGTGTGTACATTCGCTCACAACTACACGGCTTAGTCCTTTGCTGTGATTGATGTAGTCTGCTAATATGTCTGACCCGGTAGGCCCTTTAAGTGGCTGAAACCTTATACAACTGAAAACATTTAAATGAAAAAAAACACCTTTCATCAATGGTCATAAAATTTCTGAACAGTTTGAAAATTCAGTTGTGCAGCTTGCTGAAAGCTAATGCCAAACATTTGGGTCAAATCATACATAACGTGTTCATATCTATTCTCTTGCTTGTTAACGACCAAGCAGTCCCAGACGTTTTGAATGAACTGATGCCAACTGAACAGGAAAACAAACGCACAAACAACAAAACAGCAACAAAATAGGTGGAGGTGATCAATGTCGACGCACTCAGACTCTAGCTGACTCAAGCATTTGGATCGTAACAGGGAGAAAGCTGCTGTGGGAATTTTAAGATGTTGCAAGCATATATAAATGAATAAACAAATACCTTCCATATGCTAGCCCCTTGAGAAGTTGAGGTCTCTGACATCTTGCTCCCCAATGACTGAATAGGTTATGGGAGCACCTTCGCCTTTACTGAAGGCGTCCCACCTCTTTCGTGAATTCGCTTAAAAACAACAAACAAGGTGTAGCCTAGTCTTTCATCACTACCTAAACTTATCTGCATTATCACTTACTAAGCCTATTATCTTAACTTCTCTTGTTATTGATGTAGAGCTGTAAAGCTTACCGAGTATTTACCAATAAATCTGTATCTACAACGATCTAGAACTAGAACTAAGCTTTGATACATGGAATCATCTCACCTCATCAAGCATAACTCGCTGTCAAAATCAAGTATTGTAATTGAAATACTTGTCCATTGCTGCTCAGATCAGGTATATAAGACTTGTCCAGAGCTGTCAAAATCAAGTATATATAAGAGTTATCCAGTGCTGTTCACACAAACTTGCCACGGGCCTGAAACAGCATCATCAGTGTCAGCAGTCCTTTCAGACAAATTGACGTCTGCGCGCTTCCCGCTAGGAAGTTGGGGGTGTTCTCCCCTTTCACATTATCTTTAATCGACAGCGTGAAGTTGTCTCTGCCTTCCAGCCGTTACCTGCCAAAGTGTATTCACTTCGTTAGTACGAATGTGCCGTTAATCCAGTTAAACTCAGAAAAAAAGCTCTCATTTCGAACGATCCATTTGGAAGGGTGGACTAGCAAGAAACGATTCGTATTAGTTCTGTTTTTTGCGCATACTCTGAGAGGAATTGCGTAGGAGAGAAAGGGAGAGGGTGGGGAGGGGAGGGGAACTTCTGGCGTTGTTACCGTTCACATTTTAAAACTGTTTTTAAAATCTAAAAATTAGATTAAAGCGTAACGAAAAGCATAAGAACGTGAATACTAGACATCAGAATTCCAAACTTTATCAACAATCAATCGAATAAAATGACTTAATTTGCAGTAAAATCTCAGTGCGTGACTTTTCAGTGTTTGTAACATTTGAAGGAATAACTGTGCCATGTCCATTTTATCCATATGAATTTAGCACCGTCTGTTATAAAGTGCAAGTCAGAAAATAGAATGGCAACACTGCTTTTACAATTAATCCAGGTATAGCCTACACAAATAGTTGACATTCTTGGGTTTAAAAAAAAGTATTTGCTGATGTGCACCACAAAATATACTTTAAAAAAAAATCATCCTTTTACTTACATTGAAACTTCACCTTCAACAGTAATAATAATAATAATAATAATAATAATAAATGGAACTTATATAGTGCTATATCTTGCAAAGACAAATCAAAGCGCATGCATTCAATAAGGTTCTCTCTGTGTGTGTGTGTGTGTATAGTGCTATATCTTGCAAAGACAACTCAAAGCACATGCATTCAATAAGGTTCTGTGTGTGTGTGTGTGTGTGTGTGGTGTGTGTGTGTGTGTGCGCGCGCGCGTGTGTGTGTGTTCATTTTATTTTATTTTATTCTTTTATATTAAGGATAATTGAATAAGCACTCATCTGGTTTTTTACGACCAGTCCCGCCCCCCCCCCCCCTCCTCCCTGTGTGTGTGTGTGCCCACGCACGCAGGCGCGCGCGCGTGTGTGGTGGCGGGTGGGGGGTGGGGGTACGCGTGTGCACCAGCACACGCACGTATGAAATGCCTAATCAGACTAAGGGGTGGGTAGTGGTAGAAGCTCCACAACTCCTAGCAGTGCTACAGACACGCTCCATCAGGAAAACGAGCCAGTCGACCCCTGGCCTTCACAAGCTCTGATCTTGTCCCAGGTCCTGTTTAGAGTTGATCTTTTGCAGTTGTTCAATCCCAATTACCTCCCCCTTCATTCCAGATTGCCTCCTCCCTTCCTCAGCCCATAGACTCTGACACTGATGACAACGTTTCAAGCTGGGTGACGTTGGACAGAGGACCGGGAAGACCCAATCACTCCCATTATCATCAGCGCCTTCTCTGCCAGTGTGCGGACACTCAGGGTACCCCCCTCGATCTTTGCGTCTTCACGCCTCGCCCCTTTTCTCTTGTCTTCCTTGTTGATCCGCACCCGGGTGTTGACAGGTGGGCAGAATAGCGAGGGGCGGACAAGTCGGAGCGTCCCACCCCGGGTAGATCCAAAGGGATTTACGGCAGAAGCTACCCCTAAACAGACCCGAATGAAGGGTCCAAGTGGACTTAATGTATGATGGCAGGGTCTATTGCACTCTCTACAGTAAGCTTTCATTTGGGGGGGGGGGGGGGGGGGGGGGGGGGGATCCAGAGTGGTGGGTTACTGTTGGGGTTCAGAGTGACTGTTTCCTGTGTGCAGAATTGTCAGGCCTATCTTCATTGCAGTGTAGCGTTGGTAGACTGTTGATAACCAATGATGTCAGCTGTATTCGTCTTCGTTTCGTGGACAACATAAGTTCATTCTCTTACGCGTAAATTTGCGTCTTAACTGTCGCTCTTCATACGTGTAGTGTGTGTTCATTGGCTCAACGCCCTACTTTCGGGGGTTTACATGCAACAGAAAAAGTGAGAGTTTCTTTAAAATATTGAATTACGGTGCACATAAACATGAGAGATGGCGCATATACAAATGTCTTGTCAAAAAATTAAATTCACAATTTTTGTTTTTAATCTTCGTTCCTCGGCTACAATTCCGAGGTTCTCTAATGGTGAGATTTATGTGCATGCGACCGTTTTGGCCCACCATGTAGGTAGCCGCATACTGACACCAGTGATGAGCATGTATTTAAAAAAACAACAACTTGACATTCGTTCTTAGCAACACCAACAACCTCTTCCCGAAAGGCAGAACGGGTTTTAAAAGTATGTGCAAAATATTCTGCGGCTCTCGTACACGTGGATTTGGTTTATAGTCTCATCCGAGGAACTTTTGGGAGAGGGAGTCAGTACTGGTGGTTATTTGTAAAAGTAATATTTCTTTAAAAAAAGATGAAAAGGTGTTTGCCACTATATTGCTACCACTTCCCATCCAAATTTGAATTACAGTTACTATGTAAAATCACAGACAAATCAGTTTTCAAAGTTGCTGTGTACATCATAGAGTCGTTGAAACTTTAAAACTCGATTCTTCCTGCTGGATAGTTAAGACTTTTTATGCTCCCTATCCACAACAGAAATGAATAGTTTATGTCAGTATGCTTATACTGCACTAAAAGTCTGTTGTCATGTAACCTTAATTGCTCACCATAGATCATAGTTATGTATATCTCTTGTTCCAATGGGCTATGTGGCCTGCAAAAACTGAATAAACCATTACTGATATTGTTGTTATTGCTATTGTTAAGCGAGAGAGAGAGAGAGAGAGAGAGAGAGAGAGAGAGAGAGAGAGAGAGGACAGACAGACAGAGACAGACAGACAGACAGACATACACAGAGAGACAGACAGAAAGGCAGAAACAGAACAACAGACCAAGAAAGACAGATACAGACAGAGGAACGCAGATAGTCACGTAAATAACAGGCAAGAAACAAAATAAACGAAGAGTTGCGAAACTGTCCGAGTGAATCGTCCACCACTTCAATCATCCTCACAGACAATTAAGATTCAGGTAAACGATAAACGCAAGGCAGGGTTTACCCACGATGCTCTCGATAATACCCCCACAATGCAAACCTAAACAGCACACCCCCGACCCTCCTCCCCAACTCTCCTTCTGTCCCTTTTACACACACACACACACACTAACCGATCACCATGAGATCTACAGCTTTTAAGCCCAGCATGCAGAATGAGTCCTAGGGACCAGACCATTAAACTGATCATCGAAGCAGACCAGAGCAGAGTCATCCCTGGAACTTACATAAAGAGGGGCATCGTTTATTCAGAGGATGTTATTGCCGATAAATTATGTCCAAGGTGTTCAGCGAGCTGAAAGATTCATTCACTCCCTTTTATGTATGATCTCTCTTCTGCTTCCGGTTCCGTTTGAATATACAGCGCTTTGGAAAGAAAACCATGTCTGGTAACTTTGATTGACTCTAAATACACTAGGTGGCTTCTTCCTTCAGCTCTGGTAGGAAGCGGGTGTCAACAATGGGGATCTGATGTTCGCCAACTTTCCGGTGGTGACGATGTCTGGCGCGTTATCTTCGTTGAACAGACAGACATCGATGTGTGTGTAGTCTATTGTTCACTCTTCTCTGTGTTGTTGTTTCATATGAGAGAAAGAGAGAGCAAATCAAACCAAACCAAATCAAATCAAAACAATTTCTATGATTTCGAGGATAATGAATAACCGAGAGAGAGAGAGAGAGAGAGAGAGAGAGAGAGAGAGAGAGAGAGAGAGAGAGAGAGAGAGAGAGAGAGAGAGAGAGAGAGAGAGAACTCGAAAGATTTATTCATTAAAAGGCCATTGGCCCATACATGAAGGGGGGTTGCCAAACTGCTTAGTATTTTAGTGAGAAAAATAAGTAACACAAAAAAACAAAATGTTATTGTATACCCACAACCACCACAATAAAAATCAGTCCCCCCAAAAATATGACTTAAGAAACCAAGACCAATACCTTCTGTTGCAAATGTCTTCACAAATCTGCACCCTCTTATCTCTGTAGCTGTCTTAACCTGTATACTCCATCCCATTCCCTTCGCTCAGCTGCAGATACTTTGTGCTTTCGAACACCCAGATTCAAACAAACCACTGTTGGCCGTCGCTCTTTCTCTGTTTCTGGTCCATCCACCTGGAATGAACTTCCTCTTTCACTACGTCAAAAGCCTTCACTTGATACCTTCAAATCCAGTCTCAAAACGCACTTATTTCCTACCTGACACTTTCCCCTCATATCTGTTCCTACTTTTTCAACAGCATCCTTCACCACCACCTGTGTGTGTGTGTGTGTGTGTGTGTGTGTGTGTGTGTGTGTTTGTGTGTGTGCATGAACTTGAAATATCTTATGTTATTTGAGGAAAGTTGCATGCGTGTAAATGATTGAGTGCAAGCGCTTCGATTTGTTTCTTTTACAAGATTCAGCGCTATATAAATTCCATATATTATTATTATTATTATATCTCTTATTCTAAAGACTTTTCACAAATATAAAGCAAGGTTGCGCACAATCTCAGGGTGACTAGATGCCATGAGTTAGGCTATCTACTATACTTTACCGGAATGTAATTCTGTCTTACATCTTCTAATACTGGACTGCACAGCACAAAATGCACTTCATCTTCCACTGTTTGCTTACATAATGGGCATAGCAATCTGAGATCATCATCATCATGTGTGTGCTCCCGATTTGACAGCTTGGGATCGAGCCCGGGAGTCACCAAGGACACGCCTGTTCAAGGGGATTTTCCCCTTGGAGTTAGCACCAGTACTTTCTCTATTCTCCTGAAAGTCCTTCGGATGAGACTTTAAACCGAGGTCTGGTGTGTGAACAGACGCAGGACAACTTGCGCACACGTTAAAACCTGTTCTGCCTTTCGAAAGAGTAGGCCATTTGTGTCGGCAAGAACGGATGATGAATAATATCTGTATAAAACAACAACAACAACAAAACAAACGCATGCACACTGATGTGTGTTCAGACATCGCCTCCAAAGTCGGAATGCGGCTGCCTTAACCGTGGACAAAAACCGTCGCATACGCAAAAATCTTACCATCGGTAACCCTCGGAGCTCTAACCAAAGAATGAAAGAAAAAATTATTTTTATACCCACAGTACCGAATTTATTTAAGTTTCGGAACTCAAATCTTCCCGACTTTCTCAGTAACACTGCATTGATACTTTGCAGGATTCGTAGGTAAGGTTAAAAAAACCCAACAACAACCCAAACAATTGTGTTGCCATGTTGAGCAGTGCCGGGACATTTATTCAGCCAGTCAGTCAGTCAACTGGGCTAGTGAAGGGCATGATTCCACCTAAAGATAATGCCATCGTGTTTCTGATTCATTTTCGACGTTTGTCTTCGTCACTCCTTCAAAATATGAGTGGACCTTCAGGGCAAAAGACTGACAACAGGATGAGCTGGGGCATGGGGCAGGTCCGTGTGATTTGAAACCTGCCCACCGACTGCATCCCGTTCAACACACCTTCCTATTCGGAGTGAAATCAGCGAGTTTTCTTTCGCTGTCAACACACTTCTTTCAAGGTAAAGCTAACACCACTGTTGAACAAGACCGCACTTCCACTACAGCTTGTTCCCCTTCTTCTCCCGCAACCCCAAACACCCCAACGGCTCTCAGGCAGTCCCAGGCTAGGTGCAGGGGGAAAATATTTTTGGCTGTGTCCAAATATTGATTCTGCTGAGGAGGGTCATCCAAGAGTCTGGGGCACATCCACAACAGAGCCCATCACTGGTAATCTGCCTCTGAATCTTGCTGTGGGAACTGTCAACACCACATCCACAAACATGGACCCTGTCTCTTCCTCTGTCCCGTTTGTTAAAACCCGTGAGAAGGCTGTTGTACCCGCCATTTTTCCCTCCCTTTTTAGTGTGAAATCTGTGATTTGGATCTGCGTTATGTGAAAATGTGTGTGTGTGTGTTTCACATTAGACATTTGCAGCACATTCTATTCATCTTGACATGGCCCTGTTTACTTAAAGTCCTGTCTGTGGACCACAGAATCCCCAGAGGACGACCCTGCCTGAGGGCTTTCTGCCTAGCAAATGACTTGATCGATTCAATGAATTGAAGCAAAAACGGCGTTTTGGGGTTCAGTGTTGCCAATTAATCCGTGCGCTTTGTTTCGGGGTGGGAAGCGTAGCAAGAAAACAGCCTGTGGTTCTCACGCCGAGTACAGCGTTGTGAATGAGGAGACTGGTGGCCTGCCCCTCTGCCGTGACAAAGCGGCTGTAAAAAGTCCATGTGCAATCATTACCTGGTGGTAACTTAATGGGACAAGGAACAAAGTGGACATCGTTTTAATTAGTTGCTCTGTCTCTCAAGTTCTCTGGCTCTCTCTTTAAATACACAAAGGCACGTAACGCAGGTCAGGACTTAAAAGTGCTTTGATGATTTCTTTCGGCTGTTTTGTTGTTGTTGTTGTTTTTTTTTTTAAACATATTCATGCAAAGTAATTATGGCAGAAAAAGTGATCTCTTCAAAAGAACTGGCATGAAACGAATTACTCCTTTTTTACGGAGATATAGATCTCTGTGTGATTCTGTCATATCCTTATGATTATTCATATTTACTGTACATGTGCTTAACTCAAATTGTCACTGTATAATACTGTATAATTACGCAGTCATACAACATATCGTCTCCGCGACAAAGGACGCAGTACCAGGCCATTCATCAATGAATCATCCAATCAGTCAACCCCTCAATAGAATGAACTGGAATAGAGTATGTTCATGACCTAGAAAATCCAGTCCTGTGACCCAATAAACTCCTCGAGGAGTCAAGTAAAAACAAACAAACCAACAAATAAACAAAAGCAAAAACTCATCCACATGTAATCAGTTGAAACCGACTTGGACAATAATGGTTAGGGCTGAACATCTATAATCACCACTGTCAATAGCCTCCTCTGTTTCAGGACAAATATCACTGAACAGCAATAATGGTGCAGGGCCGCCCTGGCTGATGGCCTTATGGCAGCCTAACATTGATAAACTCCCTGCACAATCATGGCCCTAAGGATACAACGTGACCAACCAGGGCATATTTGGGGCGGTGAGATCGGAAGAAGTTGCGTGGGAACAGCAACGTCACATAATCTGTAACAGAAAAAAAATCTCGTTACTCAACATTTCTTTCTTTGTTTTCTCTGATATGGATATTCTAGAAGGAAAGTCATCCTAAATTAGATGTAATCTATCTATCTATCTATCTATCTATCTCTCTCTCTCTCTCTCTCTCTCTCTCTCTCTCTCTCTCTCTCTCTCTCTTATATCATCTTCTTCATTATATATATATATATATATATGATATATATATAAAGATACCAGCAGAGCGTGTTTTGCCTTTTCACAGATGATTATGTGAGGTGGTTTAGAGGTAGGATGAGTGTCAGAAAGCCAGATCGAGAGGTCTGTAGTATGAACCCCATGCCAAGCTAAATCCTCTCCCCCCCCCTCCCAAATGGTGTCAGGGTGTTAGTATTTTGGGTTTTGCTTGTAACACTAGTTTAATGCAATAAAAAAATCACTCTTCTTCCTCGAACAGCAGGTCTGGAGGCCCTCCAAAAGAGAACTGTTTCGGGCAAAATGTTGTTGAAAACACACTCTTACAAGCAAACAGACAGAACAACACCCCCTCAGGAAAACTAAAGGTAACTCCATTCTGAGGTGACACTCTCTTGTTGAAAAAAAAAAGCTCAAATGTCACATTGAGAAATCTGCCTAAACATTATATTCAATCCAATCCAATCCAATGTAGCGCAGTCCGTTTCTGTTGTTTTAGTGTAATTCGCTGTCACTGGCAGTGTGTTGTTAAGATTATATTATGCCCTAAAAACGCTGTGTGATTGGTGTATTTCAAGAAAAGAGGACATCGTTAATACCAAATATTTTAAAATACCATGAAAAGAGGGCCTGGTTCTTCTTGCATATTTTGCTTCGCTGCCAACCGAAACAACTTCTTTTTAAATTCCACCTCCTACTTAATACATTCAAATACGGACTAGTTTAGAAGTAATACGAGTGCCAAAAAGCCAGATGGAGAGGTCGGGTTCGGGTTCGGGTTCGGGTCCCCCCCTTCCCCCCTCCCCTTTCCTTGGAAACGGGACTGTAACCTGATCTTCTCTGTGTGACAAACCATCGTCTCTAAAACGGTGTTTTTCACGTTTCAAAAGCCAGAATATAGCCAGTGGCTTTTTCACCGCCTGACTATTTTCTACGTCTTCAGTTAACAAACGGTCGCCAACGCGCTGTTCCGTCAGAGATAGCAGATTCTACTGGGCGTTGGACAAATGGGGAGCTTCCCAAAATACTCCTTTAGGGGCCACCTATTAGCAGCGGTGTCTCTCATCTCCCTCTTGCTGTCTGTCCATCGCATGTTCATTTTCTGATTCAGTCCGATTATGCCGGAGATGAAAGAAAGGTAAGGCCACCCCGGCATTATTACCGGGTATCTATCTCATACCGGCGAGTGAAGGCGCTCAAGGCGCTGAGCGCACAGTTAAACTCACTTGTGTATTGTGGCTACCTGGCCAAGTTGTCACTGCCTGCAGTCAGTGCTGGGGCTTTCCCCTTGTACATCCCCGCTTCAGAAACAAGATGGCAAGCAGATATCAAATCCTTTAGCGTGCCTGGAGAAAGAGGGAGACAGTCAGCAGGACTGATGTTGTTGTGACAAGAATCAAAGCGGTACACAGTTCAGAAAAAACACCGGCTTTTCATCGACACACGACAACGATTTAGGGACTGAGATGTTGGCGCTTATTTCGCAACCAGAAGCAAGCAGAAGAAGGAAACATTGGGACAACGAACGGTACAGTTAGAGATGCTTCAGGCTGGCAAGGCAAGGTGGTGAAGCCAAAATTGAAAACTTCAAACGTTCGGCCGCAACCGTCTCTGTTTACCTGATGAACCGTTATCTTCCACAGTACATGCTTCCGTGATTTTTCATCTTTCTAATTAGGCTAACAATCGGAGAGAGAGAGAGAGAGAGAGAGAAGAGAGAGAGAGAGAGAGAGAGAGAGAGAGAGATTATATAACGGAATTTGTTTTCTGATACAGCGATCTCCCTCATCAATTAATTCTGTCTGAATTTCAACACTCCACCCCAGCTACCATTAAGAACATTTAATAAAAGGCACAAAACAACAACAACAACAAAAGAAATGTTGTTGTTGTGCGTTCCCCAGCTTTACACTCTGGGGGTCACCCAGAACGTGCACTCTGACTCACTCATCCCACCTAGGAATCACTGTGAGATAGGAAGCACACCGGATGGAAGTTTGCGTGTATGACTATTTTCAAGTACCTCGCCAAATAGGCAGCCATACTCCGACTTCAGAAGATTTTTTTCTCCTTTAAAAAAAGAGTGCAGGTTGTTATGTTAAGAGCTTTGTCATGGCTGAAGGCAATCTCAACACAACATTTTACAACATAACAACATTTTAGTGTAGGCCTTGGCAATTAGCTGGCATCAATAAATGACACAGCTTTTGGCCCGGGCCAAAACAAAAGAAATGAAAGGCACACCATTCCTGATTAATATTTTCTCCAACTGTAACAGATAACACCCAAGGCTAAAATATATCAGGCTGGGTGAACATGACACTTTACTTTTGAAAAAAATAATAACAGAAAGTCCTAACCAATCACTGATAGGAACTTTTCTATTTGATCTTCAGCTTTGTCGTTCTAATGCATGTCTGTTTTTACATACTTCTCTCCCCTTGTCCTTTGACTCCATGAAAAGTCGTTGGCGCACTAAAAGTATTCAGGCCCTGTCTCTTGGGCAAGGTGGGCCTGGTAGAGCCACCCCTCTCCTGGTGCAGGGTGCATGCATACTGGGCATGTTCGGATTTCAGTAACCCACCCAACACTGACCCGAATAATGGGATTTGTAACGGGCATTTTTTTTTGTTATCATAAAGTAAAGGTTAAGGAGTCCCATAACCTATAAGGTCGTAGGGGAGCGAGACGTCAGAGACCTCACTTCTCTAGGGCCAGCATATTGAGGGCGGCGCCCATCTCCTCTCCCTCGCTGCTTTACCTTCCCTGGCCCTAAAGAGGGCAGGTACCCATTTACAGCTGGGTGAACTGGGGGAACTGTACTGAAGCCAAGGCGCGCAAACGGTCACCCATCATCCCAACTGGTAACCACGCTGGACGCTGCTTAACTTGGCTGGGGGAAAGCGAGTGCTCGACCACTGATCTATCCCGTCCCCGTTACCTACCTTTTGTTATCATCTGGGTGCATAATAATGACTATACACGAAGGAAGAAATGAAGACACAGGTAGGTCTGTGCTTTAAGTTGACCCTGGAAGACGGTAAAAATCCCCAGCCTTAATGCACCAGACACCGCTGCCGAGATTCAAACCCACGACTTCGTGGACCCATAGGATGGCAGTCAGATGCTCTGATCCACTCACCTGTTATGTCTTCTAAGTACATAAGGATTTTTTAAAAAAGTTATCGCTGTTGATGATAAGATGGTTGGGGGGGGGGGGGGGGGGGAGGATAAGGAACAACATGATCTTTTTTTTAAAGGCAAAGAATGAATTCCAACTTCTTAAACAGCAGGGTGCCGGGTGGACAGCCTGGCCTGGCGGTCTGATTGTCAGATTTGTGATGTGACGGTAACTGAGGGCACGAGTCAAGTCTTCGCTCACCTGTCTATTCAAGAGGACCTCCTCCCCCCCCCCCCCCCCCCCCCCCTTCCCACCTGAATTAAATTAATATTGTGGTGAACAAAAACCCCAAACAAACCCAACAACAAAAAACGGTCGCATACTATACAAAAATCTTATCCTCGGAGCTCTAGTCGAGGAACAACAACAACAACAAAGTCATTGGTATTTTTTTTTCTTGTTGTTGTTGCTGCTGTGAGCAGCTGTTGCTCCTCTGTGAGCCACAGAATCAGAGACAGTTTTCTTTTATTGCATGATGATCAATGATGATGAGGATGATGTAACACTGCTGCAATGGAAGTGCATCTGCTTTGAGACTACGTAACGGGGCTGTACTCTACGCTTCCTATCATGATTATAATTATCCCAGCGTCAACTGAGCCCGAGAGATAGAAACACCTGCAGTGTTGGTCAGACAACTGAAGCAACACTCTCAAAATCGCATCCATAAAGTGGCTGAAGCTCGACTGTGTGGCTGTCTTCCCAATGAGCCCATAGCAAATTCACTCTGGGTAGGAACCGGCCAGAGTCCGAAAAAAGCCCTATCACTCTTTTGGGATTCGAACTCTCGACCTTCCAGTCTGTAACCCGAGGCACTAACCACTGCGCCAAGGCGGCTGGTATTAGTACTTATTTTTTTCTTTAGCTCTAGCTAAAGAAAAAAAAATTGGTCCTTTTTTCGTTCATTAGCCCTCTATCTGTTTGTCTGTGTTTCTGTCTCACTCTCTGTCCGTTTCTTCTCTATCTGTCTGTCCGTCTCACTGTCTCTCTCTGTCTTTGTCTCCCTCTTCTTTGTCGTGTCGAGAGGGTGATTTTCCAAATCTCTTTCGGGCTGTTTTCTTCATTGAACATCTATTGCTGGCCCTATTCTACAGCCATCGTTTTCCAGCCCAACAAATTGCCATCTTCTGTGAAGTAGCTGACCAGTTTGTTACAGTGTTACTGCTGCCCACAAACACCCTGCTTTCTTTTTTCTTCTTCTTTCCTTTTGCTCTTCTCTCTCTCTCTCTCTCTCTCTCTCTCTCTCTCTCTCTCTCTCTCTCTCTCTCTCTCTGTATACTATGTAACAAAGACTACGGTCCTGACCGATTTCAACTGTCCATACCTATGCATAGGATTGAGCGGACACCTGGCCGGAGCCCCGCATACAAACTGGGATCTTAATTGTCACAAAGGTGACAGCAGACATAGACCTTCGGCCAAGCGTCAAAGAAGTTCTCTGTCTTCACTAGACCACGAGATAGGCTCCAGACGCTCCGAAAGTAAGTAGACAGACCCCTTGATGTCTCCTTCCTTCCTTCCCCAGAATTTATCTTCCATAGCACAGAGAGAAAGTTACGCGACAGATCTATCTACCAAATAGAAAAGGGAAGGGGAGGGAGGGAGGGAATGGGGAAAAAAAAAAGACCAAAAAAGACGGCATACCGGAGATGGTCTGGTAATGGAATGGAGTAAGGTGACCGTATTTGCCGGAACAATTCTGCCCCGTGTGGATCTGTGGAGAAGGGGTCAGGATAATCTCGAGGGTGGTCAACAGGAGAGGCCGTGAAGAGCGCTCACTGAGGGGCCGGACAAAGGAGCGATTCTAACGTCCACGTGCCGCACACCTGCCGTCCGCTAACTCTTCAAGATTCTATTCCCAATGACCCTGCTCTATGGCCTCAATGGAACCGCTGGACCGTTTTCTGTAGACTCCGTTCAGAGAGAAGAAAGGGCTTAATGCTCTTAGTAAAAGTGTGCCTGGTGGCTGTATCAGTGTGCTCGGTTAGTTTTGGTTGGGATTTTTTTTGGTTTTGTTGTTGTTTTATGTCTTGATATTTTTGTATAAAGTGAAGCTTAATCTGATTGTAAAAGTTTGCTTCTACCAGCGTATTTGCTTATATATATATATATATATATATATATATATATATATATATATATATATATATATATATATATATATATATATATATTGCTGTAAACTGAGGCCTAATGCTTGTAGTAAACGCCCTTGGCTTATCAGTGTGTTTATTTACTTCTTTTTCCCAATAAATTGAAGTTTTCTGCTTTCGCCGTTTATTTTGTTGTTGTTGAAAATTGAGGTCTATGCTCACAGTATCAGTTTTCCTAGGGCTATTATCAGTTGTGTTTGGTACTCTATGGGGATTTTTGAAGGTGGCGGTCCTGCTGTTCATTTCTTGACGTTTCAAGCTTTACTTTTTCAACAACAACAAAATAATGTATCATTGCGTAGGAACCACTTCGCCTTATGTGATTATCTACACATCCACTCAGCACACGTGTGACCGGCTGTAAAACCTAGTACTACACTGAAAAAAGCCTCGGATGCATGATAAATATTTTCGGTTTGCCTGCTACCCCCCTCAAACACTGAGTTACGAGATCTTCAACATGCATTATTACATCTTTGAATTAAGTATATACAAGGGGGAGAGACACTGACAGGTTTGCATTACAGCTAACTTGGAAACTCGTTTTAAAAAATATCCCCACCCTCAATCCATAAGGCGTCTTCAAGATTCCAACCCTGAACTTCTACCGTGGGGTTGTCGGGGGCTCTTTCAGAATGAATACCAACCCCACCTAATGCACTAAAAAATTTCCCCTTTTCTATCATTCTGTTTGTTCTGTCTTTTTCCTTACCTTTCTATCCTCTGTCTCTCCCTTGCTTATTTCTTGCTTTCCCAATCCATTTTTCTGCCTTTTGTCCTCAAGCAAATCTGACAGCTAATTGTTAGTAGTCTTCACACGATTTTTTTCTTGATCTTCCCTGAAATGGTAATGTGTTAGCAGAGTTACAAGCACAGGAGAAGACCGGGCATTACATAATTATGCCCTCAACTTCACCGCGCATTAGTATGGCCAGAGAACGCAGAAAAAGAAGAAGAAGAAGCAGAAAAAGAAGAAGAAGAAGAAGAAGAAGAAGAAGAAGAAAGAAGAAGATGATGATGATGATGATGATGATGATGATAAAGAAAGAAAGAAAAATAGAAGAAGAAAGAAGGCGGCGGAGGAGGAGGAGGAGGAGGAAAGAAAGAAAGAAGCAGAAGCAAGGAGAAGAAGAAGAAGAAGAAGAAGAAGAAGAAGAAGTAAGATGAAGACGACAAAAGAAGAAGAACTAGAACAAGAACAAGAAATCGAGCACTCATGACTTCAGGATTATTAGAATTGAATACCACCGTCTTGTCCACAAGAGTGTGTGTCTGTGTCTGTAAGCTGAATGGGCAGTTCAAAACTCTTTGTTGCAGTGACCAGTGGTCATGGAGGTTGGCCATTGAGGGCAAAGGGTGGCACTTTTATGGGTTCATCAGTGTCATCCCCCCAGCCTGTGCTCTGCCCTGGCGTGTGGTCTGCTTGGTTAGTGACACTACACGGGTAGAGATACACCAGCCCAGGTACTTGGGGGTCTCGTTTCCGTGTTGACGAATGAAAGAAGAATGTCCGCCATGTGATGGTCATTGCACCGTAATCTGATTTCATGTTTAATCATCATCATCATCATCATCATCATTGTTGTCAGCAGCGGCGGTGGTGGGTGTTTCGGCTCCCATGATTGTCAGCATGATCACGTTAATGATAATGCTGATAATCCTGCACTTCATGATCTAGCCAGTAAGATTGAGGTGTTATCGGTCTAGAAGAAAAGAGACCATCGTCATCATCATCGGCGCTCCTCTGAAGTCGGAATATGGCTGCCTATTTGGCGAGGTACTTGAAAATAGTCATACACGCAAACTTCCATCCGGTGTGCTTCCTATCTCAGTCATTCCCAGGTGGGATGAGTGAGTCAGAGTGCACGTTCTGGGTGATCCCCAGAGTGTAAAGCTGGGGAACGCACAACAACAACAACAACATCATCGGCGCCACCACAGTCATCATCGAAATCATCATCATCATTATCATCATCATCGTTGTTGTCATCATCATCGTCGACGTCGTCATCATCATAGTGTTGTTGTCCGTGGCGTCGTTGTCGTCATCATCATCATCATCATCACCGCCGCCATTACTACCCCAACCACCATCATTATAAAGTAATTTACGACAAAGCTGAAAAAAGATGATAAATTATCAATCTGAAAAAGGCATTTGACTGCTAAATTATAATCAGACAAAAATATTACACAATACAATAGAAATGACAAAACACAGACCTTTACATCACACCTAAAATTATCAACTTCAGACCCAAAGCAACAAAACTGTGCTAAAACACAAAAAAGGCCCAGAAATGACTGATCCACTACAGGTTAAGACGTCGATCAAGTACAGGTCAGCCTCCATTGCAGGTCTGTATGAGCACCCCAATGCACTCACCCACCTTCGTCACCCCACCCTCACAACCTATCAGCCCTTCCTACCCACTCAGTCTCATTCCCCTTCACCCCCCCTCCCCCCCCAACCCCCACCCTCCGGGGGCCCCCAATTATCAAGCAAATTGGAATAGTGCTGTAAAATAAAAATGCAGGTCTACACCAAATCCCTGCTCACTCTACCATAGTTGAAGCAGTTCTGCAGGACTTTTCCCCAAGCTGCCCTTACATAAGAGGGAAATTGGTGTCAGCAATATAGGTAGACCTACCTACTAATGAATCGGAAAAGACCATCAGGCTGACTACCCCCTGTACTAACGTATCCTGACTGAAAATCAACGTGTTCTTTCCCAGCGGTAGGTAGGTAACAGGTTGCAGGAGGCGGGTTTTGTTGTCTTGTGGGAGCAGGAAGCAGGCCTGAGTGACCTGCGGTCAGGTACAACAACAACAAGAGACTTTTGATATCGGAATACTGGATGCAGCCCAGTGGAAGAAAAAGTAATGGTAGCGGAGGAGGCTGGGGCATGGAAGTGTTTTATCAATGAACGCTTGCGAGCGAGAGGCGTGGAAACGTACACAAACTCTTCCTGAGGTCTCTGGGGTCTGCCTGCCCATTCACAGTGTCCTCAGGGCAGTAGGGTTAACCAGGAGGAACTCCTGACCACATATTATTATTATATTGTACTGAGCATGGAGAGAGGAGAGAGAGAGAGAGAGAGAGAGGGGGGGGGGGGGGGTCTTCATAATAAAAAGCCTACTATGCCGTTTATAAAAGGAGTGCATTTTACAAAACTATTAATTGCTCTACGAGGAAAAAATGCACACATCAGATAATTATGGACTTCAAGAAATCTTAACTCGACTGAAGTGAAATGCTTTATACAAATAAATTGACATGCTCTTCGGATTAAGCAACTCTATTCAGTCCTCACCTTTCCTGTAGTCCCATGGACAATGGGGGCACCAAGGAAGATTTTGCAACCAGCTTCTCTGTTCAATACACGATTACAAAAACTACAAGTCAGTAACAGCACAGCAGGGGAAGAACATCAGGCCATAGCTTACTTTAACGCCCCTCCCCCTCCTCGCCCCACACTTATGGAAAATCAGCAACACTTTGAGCAGTGCCAACAATGAGGCACTGGGCCTACTCACAAGGTTATGTCACAAAGCATTTACACATTGTGTCATCGTGTTAATTAAATAATAATAATAATAATAATAATATATGGAATTTATATAGCGCTGAATCTTGTAAAAAACAAACAAATCGAAGCGCTTGCACTCAATCATTTACAGGCATGCAACTCTCCTTAAACATAATGAGAAATCCATGCGCGCGCACTACGCACGCACACGCACACACAACACACACACACACACACGGAACAACACTTAGACGGTGAAAGATGCTGTTGAAAATTAGGGACAGATATGTGGGGGGAAAGTCTCAGGTAGGAAATAAGTGTGTTTTGAGGCTGGATTTTAAGGAATCAAGTGAAGGCTTTTGACGAAGTGAAAGAGGGAGGTCATTCCAGGTGGATGGACCAGAAACAGAGAAGGAGCGACGGCCAACAGTGGTTTGTTTGAATCTGGGTGTTCGAAAGCACAAAGTATCTGCGGCTGAACGAAGGGAACGGGATGGAGTGTACAGGTGAAGACAGTTACAGAGATAAGAGGGTGCAGATTTGTGGAGACATTTGAAACAGAGGGTATTGATTTTATACTGCAGTCTTTGTGAGACAGGCAACCAGTGAAGAGATCGCAGAAGAGGAGTGATGTGTTCAGATTTTTTCTTTCTTAGGACCAGTCGAGCTGCAGAGTTTTGTATGCGTTGAAGAGAGTGGATAGATGATGCTGGTAGGCCAGCCAAAAGAGAATTAAACAGACGAATAACTATGAGAACAACTCTATCACTGATTGAATAAACGAAACTGAAAGTCAGGTAACAAAAGTAACAGTATATGCCTCGTGAACAATCAGGCGCCAAGCCTAATCGTACTCACAAAGCTATACTACCAAGTTTGTACGTTTTTATACACCAAATAATAATTAAGATTTCTTCTTCTTACGTCGAACTTTCAGACAGCAACTCCTGAGGCCCTGACAAATGCTGCCCTGCCCTGAAGGCCCTCCAGGGGTCCGAAGAGTTTGTCCCTCATGGGCAGGTCAGGAGGCCAGATATCAGCCCTCAGGTTTTGGTGTGTTGGACAGGTCTGGAGGAAGTGTTCCACTGTCATGGGAGAAGGGCCACAGGGGCATGTCTCAGAATCACCAATGTGGAACTTGGTGAACATGTGATGTCTGAGTCTGCAATGTTCAATCCTAAGCCTCACAATTGTTACTTGGTCTTCTCTGTGGAGGAGGTAGTAGTCATCCTTACTGTTGAAATTAGGGTGCTGCTGAAGCCATCTCTGTTTGCTTTTACTTCACAATTGTCTTTGCCTCTTCATACATTATCTCCTGTTCTCCTTGCGGCCTCCTACTTTTGCCAGGTATACCATCAATTTAAACCGATGAACAGCAAAACAAAGACAAGTTCTTTGCAACACAATCTTTTCAAGATACCCAGACAGGCCTAAGCAAAACAGCTTCAAATATCTGGGAGCTGCAGTATCCGATAAAGGATCAGAGCCCGAAATACTCTCCAGGATAGCCCAGACCACAGCTGCAATGACCAAACTGGAAGTCCTCTGGAACGACAAGAACATAGCCATCAGCTTCAAGAGCAGACTGATGTGTTCCTGGACATGTCCATATTTTCGTATGCCTATGAAACGTGGATCATAAAAGCAGACGTAGGAAGAAGGATAATCCCTGAAGTCGGAATGTAGCTACCTAAATGATAGTGGTGGTGGTGGGGGGGGGGGGGACAGACACATACACAAAATTCTCACCATTGGTGAACCTCAGAGCTCTAGACGAGGAGCAGGGAAAAGAAAGAAAGAAAGAAAGAATGAAAGAAAAAGAAAGAAAGAAAGGATACAGGCAATGGAGATGAGATGCTTCCACACACTTCTAGGTATATATTATCACGTAACCAACGAGGAAGTGAAAATCAGAACTGAAGACACCATCGGGCCATGTGAAGAGCTCCTGACTTCAATGGGAAAAACCCCCAGCGAAAATTAAAGTGGCATGGGCACGTCACACAAACATCTGGACTGGCCAAGACTGTCCTACAGGGAAGAGAGCAAAGAGGGAGACGAAGACACAGATAGAGAAAACGATGGGAAGACAACATCAGAGACTGGACTGCCCTTGAGTGGAATAACATACTGCAGGAAGCTGAGCACATTGAGGAGTGGAGGAAGCTGGTTGCAAAATCTTCAGTAATGCCCCAACGGTCTTACGGACTACGAGATAGGTGATGGAGGTGAATCGTGCTCCTGATTATTGTTTTTATTTTGTTAATATAATTTATATATATATATATACGTGTGTGTGTGTGTGTGTGTGTGTGTGTGTGTGTGTGTGTGTGTGTGTGTGTTAAGACAGGACCACAAAAAAGGAAATGCACTTCATCTTCGTTTCCAATTTTACAAAAAGGGCAAATCTGATGAAAACCTGTGTTTCATGTAATGATGACAGACAAGTCAAATCTGTTATTTAAAAACAAACCCTCTGGGCACATAAAAAAACATACACAAAGCCAGCCAAATTATTTATAATCAGCAATCGAGATTGCAATTATAAATTATCTCAATTCAAAATAACCAGTTACAAATAAACAAAAGAAACTTCCAAAAGAAAACTAGTGTGACTGACTTTCCACATTACATCTAAAACGCCTTTGCAAATTATTTTATGCTTCCTTCAACTTTATGTAGGCCAGTGTCTTAATAGCCAATAAAGCACCATCATGTAGATTAAAACGAGCCAAATTGATTTTGTAAAGAGACCCTGGAGAATCAGTCAGTTCCTTATTTATTTATTTATTTATTTATTTATTTATACAACTTTAAGTCACGCAGATTTCTCTGCGTGAAATTCGGGCTGCTCTCCCCGGGGAGAGCACGTCGCCACAAGAGCAGCGCCACCCTTTTTTTCTTTTTTTCTGTCTGCAACAGTATTTGTTTCCCTATCAGAGTGGCTTTTTCTACATAATTTTGCCAGGGACAACTCTCTTGTTGCCGTGGGTTCTTTTACGTGCGCTAAATAATTATGTGCAACACACGGGACCTCGGTTTATCGTCTCATCCGAAAGACTAGCGCCCAGACCACCACTCATGATCTAATGAATGGGGAAAAAGTTTCGGGTCCAAACGGGATACGAACCACGCACACTTCCGACCCGGACTTTTCGCTTTCTAGACAGGCGGGTTACCTCTAGACCACTGATTATCAACAAGAAAACAGAAACACCTCAGTTCTGCCTATGGGTCTGCCTCACAATTCTTACTCCAAGGTCCAGAATTCACTTCTCTATGTAATCTCTCACCCACCCACCTCCTCGCCCAATAGGAGAGAGAGAGAGAGAGAGAGAGAGGGAGAGAGGAAGAGAGAGAGAGAGAGAGAGGAGGACTTGTTTACATTGACCAGTGTAGCATCAGGCAATGTTTAGGGGTATTCACTGGCCATGAACTGGGGCTGGGGCCTGTCGCCCACCCACAATACACACCCTGGAAACTGACTATAGCAGACAGTGTGTGTCAAAAGATCTACATCACAGTTCCTTCTTAAATATTAATTTTTCGTTAAATGCAATGCTGTTTCTTGATCCACGAAGGCCATATAAGGGCTGTCATCACATTCAATTCGAAAAAAAACCAAACCCAAACCCAAACCCAACTTGGATGCATATTCATTTCAGGTTCAAACTCAACACATGCAAATCCCTTCAACTATAAAACAACATCAATCTGACTAAAACAACAATAAACAAAAGCAAATCGCACCCCCTCCCCCTCAAAAAAAGGTAAAAAAAGGTAAAGGAGTCCCATAACCTATAATGTCGTAGGGGAGCGAGGCGTCAGAGACCTCACTGCTCTAGGGCCAGCATATTGAAGGCGGTGCCCATCTCCTCTCCCTCGCTGCTTTACCTTCCCTGGCCCTAAAGAGGGCAGGTACCCATTTACAGCTGGGGGAACTGGGGGAACTGTACTGAAGCCAAGGCGCTCAAACGGTCACCCATCCAACTGGTAACCACGCTGGACGCTGCTTAACTTGGCTGGGGGAAAGCGAGTGCTCCGACCACTGAGCTAACAACAACAAAAAACACCCCAACAACCCCCAAACAAACAAACAAGCAAACCGCTACACTAAATGACGGAAACTCTCTCCGTGACACTGATTATTCTGACTATATTGACAGCTGATCGATTGGTTTCTCATGGAAGGAAGTTTGGGGGGGTTTGGGTGTTTTTTTCTGTGGCCATACGGGGTGCGTTTACCAAAAATATAATAGCACACTGGGCTTCGAATATCAAGATAGATAATTTCGACCCCATAGAAAAACAACTTGAGTATATGCACTCCGATCCGAGCATTGTTTACTTTCTGATATTGTTAAATGGAATGAGACTTTGCTCTAAGGTCTCTCTCACATACGCACGCACACGCACATGTATGCGCACGTTACAGTTAAAAGCCAATTGAACTCCCGATACCTGTGGAACATACAGGTACCTGAAACGAAGACACAGGTGGCAAGTAGGAAGAGTTACGAAATGGGGTAGATCGGTGGGCGGTCTGGGTAATTCACTGTCACCTGCAGTCGTTTATCCTCCGCCTTTTCCCTCACCACTGCTTTTGTGTCTGCTCTCAAAGGAAGAATCTCTTGGGAGAGAGAGAGAGAGAGAGAGAGAGAGAGGTGGAAAAACCCACATTGATTATAATGAGATGATACAGATAGCTGTGATTGGCATGCGTACTTTATTCAAGTTCTTCTATATATTGTTTAAGCACGAAAGCATCTGCGTAGCTGGCGATTCTTTCCACATCTAAAAGGTAAACTAGGCTATCTCTTCTTTATCTATCTATCTATCTATCTGTGTGTGTGTGTGTGTGTGTGTGTGTGTGTGTGGTGTGTCTTTTCGTTGGAGGAAGTGTCAGTTACTACATGGTTTTTTTCATTTATCTGTTCTTAATTCTTTTATTTCGAGGATAGTTAATAGGCACTCGTGTGCTTTTTTACATATAGTCCCCATGTGCATGCGGCTTTGTAAATTTTGTCATCCGTCCCTACCGGCACACTTGCTCTTCTGATTGGATTCTATTATCAAGCCATTTGAAAAAATTAAATGACGTAAGAGATTTACACACAATACTTACACTATGATAATTATTCTACACAATTACAGGCACAAACACAATAAACCAGCCAGCTAGCCAGCATACACACACACACACACGTGCACGGGGTGCCCTAAATAAAAAATAGGTCAACCATAACTCATTCTACACTACAGTAAAATCCGTCCCTAAAAGCAGATACACATCCACCCACACCCACACAATACTCTTCCGCCCACATGCAATAACTGATCGGATTGATCATTTGAATTTGAAATTTTTGCCATAAAAAAAGATTACAAATTTACAATAAGAAACCTTTGGTAACCAGTCTGGCTGTTGTGAAGAGGTCTTTGTTCCTCCTTTGATTGTCATCCTATTCAAACGTGTAACATACAAAAGAAAACACTTTTCTTCTGTTTTCCTAAGAGTATAGCATTATACAGTGTGTACATACATCTGATGACAACTACAAACAGAAATTGTATAACACTTTCAGTCATAAAATTTATCTACATTAAATTCAGGCTGTTCTCACTGGGGGGAGCATGTCACCACGTGAACAGTGCCACATTTTAATATCTTTTATTTTCCTGTTTCCATTTTCTTTTTGTCGTATCAGCGTGACTTTTTACTACAGAATTTTGCCAAGGACAACTCTCTTGTTGCCACGCTAAATATTTAGTGTATTGCACACTGGACCTTGGTTTATCGTCTTGAAGCTTAGCACCCAGACCATAACTCAAGGTCTAGTTGACAGGCGATAGGTTCGGGTCCACACTGGAATCAAACCCGCCAATTCACGCTTTCTTGATAATATATAGGTGCGTTACCTCTAGTCCACCAATCCACCTACCCACCCACTCTCCGAATCCGGTCAGTCCAGATCCACCGGAATAAATTCAACACCTCCGAATTACAGGCAGCATTGTCCACCCCTAAACACCCACGGTGGTCCCCCTTTCTCCAAATCAAGTGTTTTGGATAACTCAGCTGGACATTTTTGGTGGGATCATCTCCTGTCTGATAATCTCAGCACTCCCAATGCTTTGAATGGGAACTTGCAGCTGGCTACTCCTCTGTGCGTCCGTCCTTCCTTTACTGCGGCCAGTCAAAGGCCGGCGTGTTTTGATGAACTCCTTGGGGTTGGGGGATGAATGGAGCCAAGCACCCTGCCCCCTCTCCCAGCCTGTTCCATAACAACTCGGCTTGTATCGGAGCAGACAGCTGAATGGGTGGGTCCCCACGGCAACTTGTTTTCCAGGTCCCATTGTGGTGGCGCACAGTGGAGGTGGAAGAGGAGGAGTAAACTGGGTGTCGCGAGGGGGGTGGTGGGGGTGGTGGTGGTACTGAATTCCCCCCCCCCCTCCCTCCTTCAGACATGTGGCATCGACTTGATAAGTCGTAAAACCTAAACGTTCTCTTGGTGATATCCAGTTTTGTTATTTGTTTGTTTTTATTTCTCTTCCTACCGTCATCAAAAAAAAAATCAAAAAAATCTGCCTCTTAACCCGAATATGTCTGGATGAAAAACTTGAGGAAAACAATACTATATGTAGGTAGCCCTGTCACCAAACTGAACGATACTAGCAGATAGGCAATAGTAATAGTATGCTAGTTTCCGGTGTTAACGTGTACAGCTAGCTTGCATACCGGGCTACTTTTTATTCGAGAAAATAATACACACACAAAAACCCAACCCAGTGTAAACTTACAAAGAGAAACAAATAAAAACGAGAAAAAAACAACAACAAACAAAAACTGAAAATGCTAATGTACATGTATTTCCCGACAATTTGATGCATTGTCTGTCCGTAGGGACAGTTCATTCTGTCCGAAAGTGTGCCCCAAAGCAGCAGCTGACTGAAAATAAGTATTCTATAAGTCAATTTATAGCATGTGCATGGTCACTTTCTTTCTGTTTCTTAAACTCCATAGGCTTATATATATATATATTGTGAGTATTAAACCATTCTGCTTATTGCATTGTTTTTTTGTTTTTTTTTAAAAAGATGTGAACGTTTGTTTTATCTAGACTGGCTGCATTTCAGATGAATAAAATATGTACGTGGTTACATGAACGATGATTTTTTTCCCTTTGTAACTTTATAACCTGTAAGGAAACAAACAAAACGGCCCTATAAAACAGCCATAACACTAGACAAATAATAAAAACTAGCTCCTTTCGCCGCCACAGCGCCACCCCCCAAACCCCCCCCCCACCCCCACCCAAACAAAACCAACAACAACCCAACAACAACAAAAACACCCCACACAAACCAAACCCAACCACCGACAACAAAAAAACAACAACCAAAAACAACCCAGCAGCAACAAAACCCAACAATAAAACACCAGCAACAACAACAAACAAAACAGAGGAGTGCTGTTGTTGTTGTTGATTATTATTGCTAATAAAGAAAATTATTCGGTTGCAGCCATGGTTAAAATCAAAGTGCCGCACCCAAAGCTTTCAAACTAATGTTGTGTATTATCATCCCTAACAAGAAAACCCATCTCATGACACGGCCCTGGGCATGGCTACTCGTCAACCCAGTCCTAATTTTGCATGACACTTGACAACTTGGAAAGGCCCCGCCTCACGCCCGCGGTTTCATTTGATGACCTTTTAGTTTCAACACCGGATATTGTGATGCACACGATTCATTAAATCGTGTGCGGACGGGGAAGATTTCAATTTCCCGGCACCCGATGACAACACAAAACATGGGCCCTCCCTCGCCTCCAAGCCTGCGATCTCCGCTCCCTTCTTCAATAAGACTTGTCTGGGTGGACCCAAACCATTACTCCGGTTAATCGTGTGACCCGGAACACCGAGACGACCATTACTTCCGCTCGTTTCTGTTCCCGCCTGCCTCATTACCCGCCCTTGCCTCCCTTGATGTTGGCCCCTGCATGAGTCTTCTTTTTTTTTTCTTTCTTTCTGTTTTCTTTTTTTGCTGTTGTCTTTTTTTTTTTTTGGTGGTCTTTATTTTCTTCTGGAATGGCTGAAGAAAAAACACCCAACCTATATATTCTTAGTCAGTTGGAAACAAGCCCCTATTCTGTTTAATATATTTGTTGTCAGTCATTCACTCTATCTTGCCAGAATGTGACAACTAGGCTACTCTCCCCCCCCCCCCCCCCCCCCCCCCCCAGAAAACTGGATGGAAGCCCTCTTAAATTGTCAGTGTTTTACTCTAACTCAAAATATATGAAAACACACCAAAAAAATGTGCTAACATGACAATCAAAATAACTTTATCATCTTGGCTCATGCCCCAAAAGCTGATGGATAGCACCATATTAGTGTGGTGACAGCTTTACCTTGAAAATATACTTCAAGTTTACATTAAAAAAATACATATCAAGTACATATAGATACAATAAAAATAGTAGCATTTAAAATCTTTTGTTGTTGTTGGTCAGTAGTTATAGCATGATGGTGAGTTTTGTTGTTGTTTAGATTCACCGCCTCCCTCATCCCTTGGCATACTTAGCAAGACAATCAGGGATCTCAGCTCCTTGAATGCCTAAATAACCGCAGAGGAATCCAGGCGAATTCATGTTGAAAAAAAGGTAAATGTGTCCGATAAACTATGTGATCGTAGGGGAGCGAGGCATCAGAGACCTCAGCTTCTCCAGGTACCAGCATATTGAGGGCGGCGCCCATTTCCTCTCCCTCGCTGCTTTACCATCCCTGACCCTAAAAGACAGGTACTCATTTAGAGCTGGGTGAACTGGGGGACTTTACTGAAGCCAAGGCGCGCAAACGGTCACCCATCCACTTGGTAACCACGCTCGATGCTGGGTGCTCTGACCACTGGGCTATTCCGCCCTGATTCTCTTTTACAAAGATATATGTACACGGGAGTTCATGACAATCTGGGTTTGGGGTGGCTAAATACATAGACCAGCCATGGCATCAACGACAGCGGAAAGCGAGTCGTAAGAAACCTCAACATTTTCTCCTGAGACTCAGCCATTTTCAGAGTGAGAATATAAGCATTGAATTCTGTGGTGCAGATGGAGATATATGTTATTTTGGAAAATATGTAATAAAACGGCAAGGCACACAGAGGCACTGGAAACACATTACTGTGATTTTAAACTATTTGTACATTTTACACTTTGTGATGGCGATGTGAAAAAAACCCTCTGCTGACAAAAATGGTCGAGTCCTTTTTTGTTTGTCTTTGATGAACTGCATTATAAAAATTACCATAAGTATTGATAAGCTTCAAGTATTCTGGCACTGAGAATATTTCTCCAAACATGTGGACAAAGCACAGATGCTTCCTACTGGTGCTTTGAGAGGTAGGCTACCTTCAAATGTGTTCTGATAAAGAGAGACAAAATGCACCAGGAAACTTTTTTCCTGAGTACACTATGATCTATTAGTTTGCAGATGAAATGCATGCAAGTACCATTAAAGTCAATTTGGATAACTGTATGCTCACGTCAGTCAGGGCGTATGATACGCTGATAATAAAGAGAGGGTTTTCATTTTTTTAAATTTGGTTTGTTGGCGGTTTTTTTTATTGGTTGCTGTTTGTTATTGTGTGTTTTTTTTTCTTTTTTTTCTTTCGTTCCTCGGCTAGAACTCCAAATTTCACCAATGGATTTAGCGTATGCGACCGTTGTTTTTGCCCACCATGAAGGGTGGGTATATTTATCTTTCTTGTGGAATTCTGAATGAAAGGCTTTGACGAGTTTTTTGTTTGTTTTATTTGTTGTTTGTTTGTGTTTGTTGTTGCTGTTTTTTAGGCGGTGTGTGGTGGGTGGGTGGTGATGGTTTTTGCTTGTTAGTTAGAGGGGGGGGGGGGGGGGGGGGGGGGGGGGGGGGGGGGGGGGGGGGGGTAGGGAAAGGGGCAGTGTTTTTGTTTTGAGAATGTGGACTAATCATATGCTTGGTGTTAAACTGGTGTCACATTTAAGTTGCTTACTAATTTTATCACAAAATATGAATCCAATGAGTTGGGCCTTTCCCAGTTTAACGCTCAGGGAGGCTTCCAAAATATGCACAGTCTCACTCATCACACCTTGGCATCAATGTGAGGCCACAAGTAGCCTATAAACTAGATGAGAAGTTTGCGTATACTGGCTGCTTTCAAGTAGGCTACCTCGCTATAAAGGCAGCCATAATCCCGACTTTCGAGTATAATCTAATGAGTTTCGAAGAAAATGGCCAAGAGCGCCACATTTTCATATTCTCTTGCTGTATGCGCAAAATATAGCATTCTGAGTGTTATCTCATCAAATTAAATTCACGATAGTCATTCTTCTACGCCAGACCGGTAAATTCTTTAATTCAGTGTGGGTGATTTCATTCCTTCAACTGCATTAAACCTAAAGGAAGACCTGGTTATTATTATCATCATCATTAATCCGTTTAGAGAGAGGTGGAAAAAAAATCTGTTTCCTAACGCACTTCACCACCCGCATGAACTCCTCAGAAATTATCCTTCCAGACGCTTCGCTTCCGTTTCCATGGTAACGCATGCCATCCGTCATGGCGCAGTTTCCGGTGACTGAAGCAGACTGAAGAAGGAAATCAGAAAGGCAGAAACAGGCCCAAAGGAGCTGCCAGACCTCTGGGAATGGACTCTATTTGATGTCCACCCTCCACATCACCAGCTATGAATGGCATCAAATAGTTCTCCTACCCAACTGATCATAGGAGAGGGAAGAAAAGGCTGACGAAAGGAGGGGGAAGGGTGGGGTGGGGTGGGAGGGGAAGTGAGGGTGGGGTGGGGTGGGGTGTTGCGATGAGGAAACATCGAATTCTTGTATTGTAATACGTGTCAGACTGAACATGATTCTTTACTTTTGTCATAAAATACAAGAGGGACAAAAAGAAAACATAACCCAAAGCAAAACAGAGCATTCCCCCCCCCCCCCCACAAACCAAACACGTAGAATGTCCGAACGTGACGCGTTTCGTTTGAACATAATTATGTCTGTATACGTGGCTGAGCACTACTAGAATGATTATAACAATATACCCAGGTTTATTTTAAATGTGAAGATTATGTCTGTGGCAGCTCTAGTCACAATAAAAATAAATAATAAAAGGAGTGAGAGCACACGCACGCACACATTCTTGAAGAGAGAGAGAGAGCGAGAGCGAGAGAGAGAAGGGGGTGGCAAAGAAACACACAGATACAAAATCAATACTATAACCCTTAACTTTATTTTTTTAATCAAAACAACCACGTAAAACCAAAACACCATTTTGACCGGAAAATACAAGTCCATCTAACGAACTGTCGAATCCTTGACACCAGCCATTCAGGATAGGACAACTTCTTCTGTCCTCACGACTGATTTGACCGACTTAGGCTAATTACAGACAGGTTTTGTCCCTTTTTCTTGATCTTCGACGCGCTCTGCTTCCCTTTCACTGGCATCGTGAATATTCCGTTTTTCAAACAGACCAGTAGATTCCGTTACTTCCAGCAGCGGCTTCGAAGCCGCACAGGTTTCTGAATCGATCAGTTTGACGACACTTTCGTGGCTGGCGCGTACAGCCTCGGAACACTGTTTGCAGGCTTCTTGGGCATCCACATACATCTGCTGGTTTCTGGGGTTGAACTGTGTAGCCAGATCGACTTCCAGCATGTGGCATCGCACTGCATCAGCAAGTAATTAGAACAAAATAAATCAGTATAAATAATGAATATAACCAACAAAAATAAAATTGACACAAGCTGATAAAATGAGTGTGTGTGGAAAAAAGACCATCTTATAAATGTTAGTACCTCTTAATTCTCTACTATGAAATCATCTTTTGGGACCCCCCTCCTCTTCCCCCCCCCCCCCCTCCAAAAAAAAAGGTCCACGAAGTCCTTAAATTTCTGAAGAGGACGATGGAGGAGAACAAGAAGAATAAAGGAGAAGAAGAATGCGAAGAACAAGAAGGAGGAAGAGGAAAGGGAAGAGGAGGAAGAGGAGGAGGAGGAGAAGAAGAAGAATCGCACAAAGATAAAAGAAAAGAAAAAAACCCAACCCCAAGAGATTGTAGGTAGGATGAAAAAGGAAAACGGGTGATGGGAAAGGGGGGGGGGGGGGGGGGGGGGGGGGGGGTGGGGGGGGGAGATGACGAAAAGAAAAGAGGGTAATAGAGAGTAAAACAAAAGAGAGTGACCAAGGTCAAATGAAGCGCTTTGATTTGTTTTTTTGCAAGATATAGCGCTGTATAAATTCCATGTATCATTATTTATTATTATTATGTCCATGTCAGGGCAACCTATTCTATTCATTCAGGAAACTGAATAATCATACAGTGTTAAATTCCCAGAAATACTTATATGCAAGCAAAGTAACATGGCAGTTTTGCACATGCAAGGCAGTTTTGCACATGCAATCACACAAGAAGGAAGGTGGCAGGACGGCCAAGACGTGTACCTGCCTAACATGTAAACCACGAGGTTCCGGGTTCGATTCTCAGCCTTGCCCTTTCTTCCCATTTTGACGACAAAATGGAACTAAATGTAAAAAATCCTTCGGATGAGACTATAAACCGAGGCCCCGAGTGCCAACGGAGGCAGAACATCTTGCGCACACGTTAAAAACCCGTTCCACCTTTCGAAGAGTAGGACCATTGTGTTCCGGTAGGAACGGATGACAATTAAAAAAACAACAACAGCATGCACACGGGTATCGCATTCAGACACTATCCCCGAAGTCGGAATGCAGCTACCTAAATGGTGGTGGTGGTGGGGTGAAGGGGGGGGGGGGGGGGGGGGGGGGGGGGGGGGGGGGGGGGGGGAGGGGGGGGTGGGGGGGGGGTCGCGTGGGACCGGGGGGAGGGGGGGCGGGGGAGAAGCGAGAGAAAAGAGGGAAGGGTACAGAGGACCCAAACAAATCCAAGATACAAAAACAAACATGTATGTCAAGGTCCTTCGGGAATGAACGCAGATTATCTTGAGCAGCATCAAAAACCCGTTCTCCTTTGAAAGAGTAGGCCATTTAGTGTCGGTAGGAAACGGATAGCGGCATTACCCCACAAAAAACAAAACAAAAACAACAAAAACAACAACAAACAACAACAATCAAACAACCACCCCCCAAAAAACAACAACAACAACAACAAAAAACACACCAACAAAACAAACAAAACAAAGCAAACAAACCACCACCACCACAACAACAAACCAACTACAAAACCAAACACAAAAAAACCAAAGGAAAAACCGCATGTACATAGGCGTCATGATTAAAAACCATACCCCAAAAACGGAATGCCGTTCCCTATAGGGGGGAAAAAAGGGTTAAAAAAGCAAAAATTCCACCGTTGGTAAAAACCTGGGCGGGGAAAGGAAATGAAAAACAAAAGTAATCTCACAAGAAGCATAACTGCAAGGGATTATTTTCCTTTGGGGGGCCAAATTGAGTCCGAGGTTTAGACGGTGGATTTTGGTGTCAACCGTTTTTTACCCCCGTTAAAGTAGCACATTCTGACTTCGGGGGGTTAAAGTTGAAAACAACAGTTTAAACAAAACTCAGGCTGAACCCCCCAAAGGGGTCACCAGTAACTGGTCAAGTAATGCTTTTTTTAAATTTTAAAAAAAGGGGACATTAAAAAAAAATTCTTTAAAAAAAAAAAAAAATCTTTTTTTTTCCCCCTTTCCTTTCATTTCCCTTTCCCTTTTTGGTTGCTTAAATTTTCTTTTTTTTTTTTTTAAAAATTTTCCCAAATAAACGCTTTTTTATAAACCCAAAAACCCAAAAATTTCTTTTTTTTTTTTGGGGGGGTTTTGGGATTTTTTTTTTTTTTTTTTTTTTTGGGGGGGGGGGGGGTTTTTTTTTTTTGGGGGGGGGTTTTTTTTTTTTGGGGGGGGGGGGGGGGGGGGGGGGGGGGGGGGGGGGTGGGGGGGAAATTTGGGGGGGGGGGGGGGGGGGGAAAAATTTTAAAAAAATTTAAACGGGCAAAGCACCCTAAAAAAAAACGGAATTGGTTTCCAAAAAAAGGGGCCAGAACTGAATGCTTTCCCCTTTAAAATTTTTTTTTTTTTCCGGGGGGTTTTATTGATGTGGGTCCAATTCTCTATTCCCTTTTAAAAAAAGTAGGGCCCAGGAATGAAAATGAATAAATAAGAAAAAAAGGTGGATCCCCCCCCCCCCCCCCCCCCCCCCCCCCCCCCCCCCCCCCCCCCCCCCCCCCCCCCCCCCCCCCCCCCCCCCCCCCCCCCTGCAATACTTGAACGGTACACACTGTATACCATCATAGTTGAATAGGCCACATTTTGTTCCATTCCTCTGACACAATGGTTGCATAACTGAGCATGCGTATCACAGACACACTGATATAAAATAGCAAAGGAAATAGGCATTAACTTATGAAGTCGACATAGTCTAATACCTAATTACTCAAAACAAAAATTTGTGTATAAAAAAGCCTTACCACTTGTTTTCAAAACTTTCATTCTCAATTCTTCTAGATCTCTGTTGCAAGTGTCCAGAATATCTTGAGCTGGGTCATAAACGTTGTCTCTCTCTGCGTACTTTGGATTTTCTGAATACTGATTTCTGTTTGGAAAAGATTAAAACAAATCAATGACACGGTAATAAAGACAAAGTTTCCACGAATACGCAGTTATGTATGTTTATGATAGAGCTATTACTTTATTTAATCGACTCAGTTTTACCATGAATTAATGCAGTTTCATACAATTACACAGTATTTTAACCCCCCCCCCCCCCCCCCCTCGTATGATTTTTCATTTTGTTGTTGCTGAGAGCATAGTGTACAGAATCCTTGAGCTTACCCATTTACTCAGAAAACCGTTTGAGTTTGAGTTCGAGTCTCTCTCTCTCTCTCTCTCTCTCTCTCTCTCTCTCTCTCACACACACACACACCTACGACAAAAGTCACTAAAAGCCCAAATGCTGGCAAAATCTTGTCGAACTAAAAATGAAAAATAAATCAATTAAAAAACCCCAACCCTACCCAAACCAAACCACCCAAACAAACCAAAAACCAAACCAAACCTACCAATGAAGACATTTTTTTTAAAGGTTCTCAGCCAGGCTGAGACAGGCCTACTGACTTATTCCAAGAGGAGACCAGCACTTAGATCTAGGCGACACACTGATGAATCAAGTAGGCTACTTTGCATGGCAGACATACCCTTCATCTAAATCTGTTCATGTAACGATCAAATCAATAATTCTAGGTAACCTTCACTGTACCTCGTTTATGATCTACTCTTTTAGGCCTATCATTCCTACGTCGTGGGCACTGTCTGCCAGTCAGCCCTTGGTCAACAATTAACACACAAGTATAAAAATGGAAATTGGCATTTTTAACCAAATGCAACTGGTAGTCAAACCTTGATTGAGCACCACCTTACGAAAATGTATGACAAGACTGAGATTCAAGGTATTAACAGTCTTGTTACAAAGGATGGGTCTCTGAGACCAGATATATATATATATATATTATATATATATATATATATATATACAGAGAGAGAGAGAGAGAGAGAGAGAGAGAGATTTGGGTGTCAATCCCCCTCCCCTCCCCTCTTTACAAACTATAAAAGTTAGTAAAACCACGAAGGAAGAAGAGGACGGAACGTCTAAAAACAAAACTCATATAAAGAGTATGGTCGGCGTCTGGTGTATTTAGGTTGAGGAATGGATGATCTCCTAGGTCAATTTCAAGTGCAGACCTGTCACTGTTTGAATTCCCTTCGTGTAAATACACATGTAGATGATCAAACATGCAGGTTAAAGGTCCCGTCACTCATATCAGCGTTCGATGGTTTACGGAAACACGAATGTACCTAGCACATCCTGGAAAGTCGGAATGCAGCTACCTTTATCATGTTAGGCAAAAACGGTCGCATACGCAAAACCTCACGTGTAGTGAGCCTAGGAGCTCTAGTCGTGGAATGACATTAAAAAAGAATCAGACAGAAAAAGTTGATTGACGGATGTGTAAGAATCGAGGCAAAAATGATATAGTTTGAGGAAAACATAATCTAGATCTAAATTTTCTTGTCAATCTTACCACCCCCTCCCCCCAAAAAAGAAAAATCCTTTAGGCTAGAGAAAAAAAAAATGGCCATGTGTGTAAGGCCAGGCGAAGGATAAAACAACAACAATCCAGAAAACCAACTCAACCCTGCCTTTGCCTCCAACCTCAGTAGTTTTCAGTTTGGTTTGTTAATTTTGTTCCTGTCATTTTTCTGATCACTATAATCTCCCATAAGTAGTATACATGCTACCGGAAGCCTACAATCCGTCCTGGTAATGCAATTGCCAAGACAACCTAAGACGAACCAGACTGACAAGGCCTATTACTTTGTAATCATTGCTATTAGTGTTCATTTATTTTTACCGACTCAGTGTTGCCGGAGGGTCTGGGTCACGGTTCAAACTGAAAGTGCCGAACTCCATTTCGCAGCTCCCAACCTCTTTTCTTTACGTAATCTGCAGCTGACGTAAACTGATTGCCTAGGTCTAGGCCTGATTGCGTGGATTGCCTTCTGCACCTAAGCATAGTCCCCAAGAAAAAAGTTCTCGAAATTCCGTCCAGTGGGCTTATCGGCTCAAGAATACACGCGCACGTTCACGATAAGCAAAATTACAAAGTGAGATGTATTCATTCCCATTTACCCAAAGCAACATGTCCATATGCGCTGTTTGATCCTGGCTGTTACTTCTGAATTGAAGTAAACATTTTTTTCCAGCCGGGTTTTCGCCCTGACTCTGCAAAGAAAGCTTGAGTCTGACTCGAGGTGCAGCTGAGGTTAGTATGATTTCACTTCTTATGATAATAATAATTTAGTTCTATTGAGAAAGTGGTAAATTAATTAATAAATGTTATGGGTTGGTTTGGGTGTTTGTTTTTTCTCGAGTCTGGTGTGAAGTTTTGCATCGACCAGTCTAGATCCACAACAAGGCCCAGTCAACAAAAATCAATCCACTCCCTCCTCACCAGCCCCAGCTGCAAAGGCCTAAAACTAGTAAAAGATTATTTCCAGCTGCTGCTGTTGAATAAACTGTTTTTGTGTGTGTGGGTTGTTGTTTTTTGTAATCGCAGAGTCAGTGAAGTCGGAGACAGCACCCAGTCTTCCAAGTCTTTGAATGTTGCAAATCGTCCTTTAGTGTACCCAAAAGCCGGGAGGGGAAAAAACCTTAGTAAAAAAAAAAAAAAAAGAAAAGTAAGGAGAAAAAAAAGCAAATCGTCGGGTATGATGATAGGCAATATTGTGTTGTGGGTGCTGGTATTCCCGTGTTAGAAATTCATTTTTTTCCTGTGTGGTTTATATTATCCAGTCTTTGCTTTAACACTGTCTAAAATAGAAGTAAGTCTATAAATCTACAGAATAGCTGTGGCAAACAATGCAGGAGAATTCACAAATAAAACGCCTAAAGGAACTTTAACCCTGGTCATCAAGAAGAAAAAGCCAGATGAGGGGTGGAAATTTTAACTACTGATCCCACAGCTTAGAAAGTATTACCCTTAAACTGCTTTAATAAACTTTATATTTTGCATGGTTAGCAATATTAGATGTTTGCCACTGGCACTTGCACAATCAACACACTAAAGAGGACTAAAGTATTGGAGCACAGAGCAGATAAATTCTCAAGCTGTAGTCATGGATGATAACTGACAAGAGGCAGATAATGGTGTTGTAAAGGAAATACTTTGGTTGACACTGTATGACAGGGCTGTTATTTTGTGTTTATTTTTTAAACCCTTTGTGACCAGGCATAAGAGATTCAGATGCTTTGTGACAGATGCTACAGCTGAGTGGTAAAAACAGTTTGACTTCAATCCAGAGGGTCCATGAAGTGGAGGGTTTGAATCTTTAGCAACACCTGGTGAATTGAGCGTGGATTTTTATTATCTCCCAGGTCAACTTTAAATGCAGACCTGCCAGTGCCTTAATTCCCCTTATGTATATATATACACATGCAGGAGATCAAATATGAACATTAACGATCCCACAGTTTATGTCAGTGTTTGATGGATTTCAGAAAGAGGAACATACCCAGCATACAACCTGTACTATGAAATGAGATGCTCTGAAGCTGGAATGTGTCAGCTGAGGCCAGACCTCCTGCAAAGTCATAAGCACAGGAGAAGACCAGGCACATGCACCCCTCCTGTTAGGGGACTCAGAGAAAGAGAGAGGGGGGGGGGGGGGGACTGTTGGTAATTTTTGGAACACTCATATATATCTGTATCATGGAAGATTGTTCTTGGCTGTGTGACCAGTTTTCCATTTATGTGCATAAAGTTCAGGTTTGGAATTGATGTGTAGATACGACTGATCTTCAGTGGGGGCCAAACTCACATTTTGAAGCTGTGCCAACCACTGTTCCCTGGGAATTGGTGCCAGTGGATATAATCTTTTCACATTCAAAACTATTGTTGCAACCTGTTTTGAAAACATACAGATTTGTGGTAACGATACCTGTAAATTATTTTCTGTTTTTTCACTATGAACTCTCCCAATCAGTTATTTCTCATCTGTGTGCCGATATATTTGGAACAGCACTTGGAGGATGGGATAGCTTAGTGGTTAGAGTACTGCGCTCATGATCAGATGGTCCGGGATCGAACCACCATGGAGGTGGGGCCTGTTGTAGGGAAAGTTACTGTGGAGTTAATATCAGTACTGACTCCACTCTCACAAAGTCCATCGGATGAGACTATAAGCTGAGGCCCCATGTGTGAAGGCATGCAGAACATCTTGCATACACATTAAAAACCTGATCTGCCTTTTGGAAGAGTAGGCCATTTTGTGCTGGTAGGGACAGATGACATTTTTAAAAGACATTTTCACACCGTCATTAAGACACCATTCCCTAAGTCAGAATGTATCGACCTCTATGGTGGATAAAGATGGTCGCACACACAAAATCTCACCATTGATGGAACTTGAGCTCAAGCCAAGGAGCAAACAAAAAAAATAATAACTTAATTATTTTTCTCATGCTTTTTCACTACTTGCCATAATCATGAAGTCATAAACAGGGGGAAATGCTCATTTAATTAATGAACGCAAGTGATTCTGATCTAGGTAAATGATTTTTGTCATAATTTCATTTCATTAAAATGCATTAAACATATGTAAAAATGTTATTTAAACCCCCCCACTAAAACTGCAGGCTCATCTGTGATGGTCCTATCCTGCTGTTCCCACGTCTCTGACTTGTTTCTCCATGCAAACTACACATAGGCTTATCATGTCTTTTTGTCGAGGTCAAAAGTCCATAGGAAGCTTATCGGTGCAAGCCTGCCATGAGGCTTCCAACCTGTTTAGAGCTCTGCACAGCTGCTGGGTGATTCACTGTGGTGGTGTTGAGGGATGCATGTTCTGCAACAGCATATACTGGACACAACTTACCCTGCACCCTTCTAATGATGATAATAGCTCGGTGACAGAGCCACATGGGGCAGCAAGTACATCCCCATAAAAACCCTTGCCCATGAACTTTCAACCCCAAAGGCTTGAGCTTGACACCAACTCATCACAGGAACAATATATGGAAAATAGAAACCAAGGTTATCAGACCAGAGTAGTAGACACAGAAACAATTTTCTTTCATTGCATGATCATCAAGTCTATAATGGTGTTTACAACATGATGTAATGATGGTGCTAAGGAAGTGCACCACTTTAAGACTTCTTGACAGGGTTGTACTCAGAAACTCCTATCAAAATATATCCCTTCATCAACTTGACTCCAGAGATACATGCAGATAAAGTAATTTGAGCAACTTTCTCAAGATAAAATTGGTACAGTGGATAATGCATGGTTATCTGATTGCAGCCTGCCCAATACAAACTCACTTTGAGTAGGAGCTTGCTAAAAGCCTCAAAAGACCATAATTATGATTAATGGGATTTTAACCCACAACCTTGTAGACATTCTGGAAACTTTTTCTGTGGTTTTGTTGATACATTTTCTGATAATGATATTGTAACTTTTTTTTTTTCAGACCATATGATTCATTTGCAAAATGGACCTGGAAGGAGTGAAACGCAAACTAACAGAGGGGTATGCTCGAATCAACAAAGTGAAAAATTCCACTTCAAAAATTGAGACTTGTAGAACAGTGTTGAAAACCAAAGCTGATAAAGCTCTGAGTGAAGTCAAAACCATGATGAATAGTATTGCGCAGAAGTTGTACCAGCTTCAGCAGTCCATAGAATCTACTATTGAGAATACAGTGGCTGAACGTGAGATGCAGTTGGATATAAAGAAGAAGGAGATTCATGATGGCTATGCTAACCTTGTGAAGATATGTGTGGAAGCGGACAATGTCCTCAGGGGCAGAAATGTTGATTTGCTGGGAAGGTCTTGCCAGCGGCTTTTTTGCAAGTTTGAAGCAGCTAACCTAAAGCTTGATGCTGCTGAAAAGTTTGACACAGATGGATTGGTGGGTTTTGAGTTTAAAGATGATTCCAAACAGTTTTTGTCAAGTGCATATGTGGCCCGTCTCCAACACTTCAATAGTTATGGAAGGTTAGCAGAGATAGATGAATTTTGGTTGGACTGTGAAAATACAGATGACTACCTTGATACAAAAACTGAAACTACTTACACAGTTTCAAAGCCATGTACTACAGATTGCTCCAGTATACGGCCTGCAACAGTACGTAGATCCCCAGAGAGGAGCTCAAGCTTTTCTCCCAAACAATATCTGGAAACAATACAGGAAGTTCCAGAAGATGCCAGCCCAACAAAAGGAGATAAAACAAAAACTGAAGTGCAGACTCCAGCTGAAGTAGTTCGCATTTGTGAAGAGGACTTGTATTTAGACAAATGTCGCTGCTGTTCTGACAGAGATATGAACATCTACTCCCCGGATCCTGGCTTTGTTCCACCACCACCAGGGTTTTCAAGATTGAAAGAACCTGGATTGGAAATGAACCACAACCTGCAGCAGTATGCTCATCTCCAGAAAAACTTGGGCTTTGCTGTTAATCCAAAGTGGGGCATATGCAGAAATTCACAAACTAACAATGCAGTTTGGTCCATGAATGGCTATTCAGAAGGATCAGTTTTATCAAAAGTATCCCAACCAAAGGCCCATTTTCCTAATGGGGCTCACAGTAAATCAGTTTGTGCCACATTTAAGCCTGTACGATTTCAATCATCATCATCACAGCATTGTGAAATCAATCAAAAGTTTAGTAGAGAAAGGGTGGTTTCAAAATCATCTGACAGGTGCAGAGAATCGGAAGACTTTGTATGGGATTCTGATGACTCTGTGGACTTGCACAGTGCTGGATCATGTCCCTCTTATCACCCAGGACCAGTTGGCCAATGCAAAGAAGAATTGAATGAAAGTACATCTCAAAAGCGTGTCCCTCAGATGACTCCAGTTACAGTGAAGACTGATGTGGAAGAGAAGTCTCCTGGCTCGGAATCAGACTTGGAAGATGAACGCAAAGTAGTTTTCTCATCCCTGTCATCACTCAGTTCAAGTGGACAGCAGTCTGTAGACAGTTCGAATGAAAACAATGACAGCAGCCAAGAACAGAGTGCTTGCCACAGTGAACCAAAGCAGAATGGTTATGCTCATAAAGACATGACTGCATCAAACATAAAGAAAGAACAGGAGGAAACAGCAGATAAAGAGAAAAAGTTGGTGGTCACTCATATTGATGTCCAAAGGAAGGAAGATGGAACTTGTGTCAAAACTGAAGAATCAAGTCCAGGCAAGAAGACAGCACCCAGCCCAGATAGAGGGGGGCTTGCTAAAACAGCAGATGTCCCTCGTCCAAAGAAGACAAAACGCTTAGATCTTGGCCATATGCTGCTACATACAGGAGGTGGATTGTTTAGTAAGTTATTTTTTCTTTGCTATGGATACAGTTAGTTTTCCTTTGGTTTTCAATTGTTGTGGCCTTTACCAAATCCTTGGCTTTTGCTTCAAAAGATCAGTAATTTATGTGCTACACTTTTCTTCCCTGATGTAGAAATGATATATGGCCTTTAAAAAAAAAAAAGTCTTTCCAACAAAGTTTCTGTAAAATTTTTAAAAACTGTTTTAAAAATAGAACAAATTCTGAAGTTAAATTTACTGGCTTGAAGTGAGGTCTTGTTCTTTGGCACAAGAGAAACCTCAAACCACCATGTGAATATGTCTGAAGTTTTGCTGGATCATTATAATTTCATGTGTTTCTTTGTGTTTCCTCTTGAAATCATTGCATTCGAAAGCTCTTGTGTAGAAAGGAAGTGGAGTCAGATGGGGACACAGGAAACAAACATATATCAGTTTTCTTAGAATTCAGAGGAGCAGTAAGTTGGCACAACCATTGTTGCATGGTTATGTTTGCTACATTTTAAAAAATTTACTCCCATTAGAAAATTGTGGAATAAAGCTCTTTTTATGTTCATGGTGGCAACAAAGAAAAAAAGGCCACCACGTACTAGGTGTGTGTGTGTGTGTGTGTTTTGCATGCACAAACATGTATAAAAATATTTTCCCTGTATTTGATTATTCAAATTAGAGAAAGTAGTAATAGGGTGTCTGATTGTACAGTGTATATTGGAAGACTTGTATTAGAATAGAAGGGAAGATAACATTTATTTTAGTGTTTTATGAAATGCTGGCACAAAAAAGAATTTCAGATAGCCATATTTGTGTTAAAAGTCTACTGAAAATTGACAAAGATATTGCAGTAGGGTTTTAGCCATTCAGAATCCAGCTGAGTTTAATATAGATGTTTTACATGCATACTGAAGCATGCAGAGAATACATTCCAGGCATACATACACTTGTGCTCATGCTTGTTCACCTGAGCTTTCTCTTACTGGCAGTTAAAATTTTTTTTTCTCTTATTGGCAGCTAAAGCTTTTACCATTTAGAGAAAAGACATCATTAATATGAACAGGCAATGTCAAGTATGTTCATTATTGGAACTGGTAAAAATCTCATCATTTTAAGTCATGGACATGTGTGCAAGTCTAGCTGGCAGAAGCGTTTTGTTGAATTACTGACATATATACATATTGAGCGCTTTGATTTGTTGCTTTACAAGATTCAGCGCTATATAAATTCCATACATTATTATTATTATATCGTTTCAGTGATCCAAGCCAAATGTATAGAGAAGATACGAGGTGACTTTGATCATCCCATTGGTGTGTGCACCAACAGTAAGGGTGATGTGATAGTCGCTGATACCGGCAATCACATTATCAAAGTCTGCAACAATGGCAGAGTCATCAAAAAATTTGGATCAGACCTCAAGGTAATGTGACCAAATGTAATAGCCATTTCTTCCTTTTTTTGTTGTTGTAACTTGTGTTCCTTATTTTGCTTGGTTCTTGTACAAAAAACTTGTCACCAAAAGGTTGCTATCATGTAGTCACTTGTTCAAGTTAAAGGTTGTAATTGCATTTTTCCATCAGTAATGTTGTTCAGATTATTTGGAAGATGAGAGTTGACCAAAATAAAACAACTATGAAAAAAACATTGTCAATATCCCAGTCAGATATTGAGACCATATTAAACTCGCAAAAATTCACATCAGAAAGGTTTATCGTCTTGAATGGTGTGTAATAAGGATAACATTTTTAAATTGTGTTAATTGTCCATGGTCTTAAAGCAAATACCTGCTGAGGGTTTGCCACCCATTGATAACATTTATTAATTCCAAGGCTTATACATTATCATCTAAACAGCCCCTTTAGGATTGATAAAGATACCCCCTTTCCCCCCCCAACACACAGGTCACACATGTGCACACACAAAACAAAAATAAAGGTAACAAAAAATGGAGCCACAATGAGGCCACACAAACAAAAAACTCAACAGAAATGGCATCTTGAGCATGTAGAATAATTTGCAGCATTACAATTCAGTCACAAGAGTAAACAGTTAAAAAAACCCACCCCAATATACATAGACTGGAAAAAATGGTGGTTAGGATTAAGCAGTGCTTGAGTGTGTGATGCTTAAAAGAGCAAGAGAAAGAGCGTGTGTGTGTTTGTATGAATGTGTAAGTATATGATGCCTGCCAGAAAGAGGAATTTACCCAAAACAGCCATGCAGAAGAGCATTGCCTACACTAACCTGTACCTGTCCTTGATGTTTAAGATGAGACGGCCATCTGCTGTGGTTGTGAACAAGAAAGATGAGATCTTTGTGAAGGATGACAACTGTCTGTATCACTTTGATGCCGAGGGTCAGCTCATCAAGACAATGGGAAAAAGGGCCATGAATGCACCATATGGTGAGCAGTGTTTTGTCTTGAATGTTTGATAGTTAACAGTATTATGTATGATGTGTAATATGTGAGGATGTAGACGCATAGTTGTGTGTTTTGCCAATGGGTTGGGAGCTGGTGTGTGATGATGTTATGGCTTATGTTGCCCTGTCTTAAAAATTTTTTTTCATGTAAAATTAAAGGAAAAATCTTTTAATGTGTATGTATGTGCATATGCATTGATTACATTTGTGGGAAGTTCATAGGCATGGTTGTGTTCAAGCATAATTTAAAGTTCAGGAGATGAAATTGATGTAAAAAAACAAGCCAAAATACCCAGACAATACCCCCCCCCAACAAGTAACCAGTTAACCAACCAATTAAGCTACAAAAAGAGATATTTTCTTTTTTGCTGTAATGTATGGCATGATTTTAATGTTTACTTGAAAACTATATGTTCATTTGATTTAAAAAAGGGTGTTTTCCCTGGGGGGATTTCGGGGGGCCTATCGGTGTAAATACTCGCTTTCAAGAAATTGAGCTAGGAATTCCCACTTTTCTATTCTATTTGTTCCTGCCTTGTTCCTTTTCTTCCTGTCACCTCCTTGTCTATTTATTGCTTCTTGGTCCATTCTCCTGCCATTTTTCCAGAAAGACTTGAATTTTAATGATTCTCTCGGTGCCGAAGTTTGATGTGCTGGGCCTGACTTGTCAGGTGCTTAATGAAGCGCAATACATTTTCACTCGTATGACAGATAAACACTGGTTGCTGTCTGAGCATTCGACGAAGAAGAAAAAAGGGTGCAGTTGTTTGTATCGGTGTTCATTCCAGCAGGATTTCAAAATAAAGGGCGCAAGGGCCCCCTAAAATGAAAATCCCCCCCCTCATAAAAAAGGGGACAAGTAGTATTTGTTTACAGTACCCTCAGTACTCTTAGTTTCCGCTTTTTTTTTTTTTTTTCAAGGAAGAGAAAAAACAAGCAGATAGGTAGGCAGAAAGGATTAAATATTCACTTTAAATGTTACAGTTAACCTACAGTATGCACTTGTAACACAGGAGAGAGAGAGAGTGTGGAGGGGGGAGAGAGAGAGAGAGGTCAAATTTGTATTTCCATAGATCTAGTTGAGACAAGAGGTAAAAGCCAATATCAAAGGTTTTTTCTCACCTAGATGGTACACTAGAGAGAGAGAGAGAGAGAGAGAGAGAGAGAGAGAGAGAGAGAGAGAGAGAGAGAGAGAGGAGGAGGAGGAGGAGGTCAATTTTATATTTCCACATTCAGAGAGAGACAGAGAGGAGGAGGAGGTCAAATTTGTATTTCCACATTCAGAGAGATCTAGATCTAGATGATAGATTAAAGCTAATGTCAAAGTCTTGTTTTTCCCCCCAGATCATACGTTGAGAGAGAGAGAGAGAGAGAGAGAGAGAGAGAGAGAGAGAGAGTGTTGCCTAACTGATGGAAGTTTTCTTGTACAGCCTCTGATGATCACAGTGTTCTTGTTCTTGCATGATGCTTTAAGTGCTGTTCTGTAATTAGCCCAATCTCCTTTAGTGAATGCATTGTTCTTTCCATGTTTGAAACACAGCCGATAGATAGCCATGTTTGATGTTCTCAGCCAAGGCTACTTGTCTCGTCAGATCTCCAGCTCTGAACCTGCTGGGTCATGGCATGGCGTCTGCTATCTCCTCAATGATCTCTGTCCCAATCACGTCACTTGTTTCCAGAGTACAAGGCCTCTTGGAAGATGACATAATCGAAGAGGACAACAGAGCAGGATGAGCCTGCTTTATTATGAAAAGGGCTTGTTGCGGCCCTGGGGGTAGCATACCAACGTAATGAACGCTGCAGGAACTGACAAGGACGAACTACAGTTTCTGTGGTTGGTCAAAAGTGAGGCGCTTAGCTAACCAGCATCATCGGAGAACTTGGAGAGGGGGCAGAGTAGTGCTTAATTTTAGAAATTATATAAACAGCAGTTGCGATGGTGCACTGTTAAAAAATGCGCCATCCAGGATTTTTTTGCGTCCATTAGGGTGCACTGCCCACATCGTTTAGCGGCAATTTTGATAAAAATGTGGGAATCCCGCAAGGGCGCACTCTAGAATCAACACTGTTGTATGGTAGTAATTTACATTTGTGTAATAGTAATCAAGTGTGCGTGTCTCCTTTTGCACAAGCATGTGTCTTTCAGTACTGCTTTCTTGCTCACATGAATGCATGTTGTATCAACAAGTAGGCTATTTGTCACAGCTCTGGAAGCAGTGGTTAAAACAGCAGTGTCAGGCCTGCCCCGTGGGTGTACACAAATGGGCACCCTGAACTGCTGTCAGTTATTCTGTTCATTTAAACCTTAATTCTCACTATTAGCATAAAGAAAATGCAACAAATTCTCATCTCATCTGCTCCCATAACCCCCTCCAGGGTTGTAGGGGCACTGCAGTGATGAACGTTGCACCAGTTGGCCCCATTTGCGGCAGTTGTGGGCAAGTGCCTGGGTTGTGGAGAAGCTCTTCCTGGTCCATTCAGTGATGTCTGCCCATTTCTTCTTCCTCGCCTTCTCTTCCCCTGCACTGTTCCTTGCAGTATGTTTTGGAGAGCCCATCTGATCTTGACACATGTCTATACCACCTAAGCTTCCTTTTCTTGACTGCGGTCAGCAGGTCTTTGTACTGTTTTACTTGTTGGGTGATGGTTTGTTGGACTTCTTTGTTGATAATGTGGTCTGTGTATGAAATGCCAAGGAATCTTCTGAGGCATCTCATCTCCGAAGCCTGGATCCTTCTTTGTAGATCTGCATTCAATGTCCACGATTCGCATGCATACAGGTATGTGGATATGACCAATGCATGCAGTAGCTTGTCCTTGGTCCTGAGAAATGTTTTGGTCTTTCCAGATAGTCTTGAGCTTCGCCATACTGTTTGTGCAGCTCTTGAGAGGATTTTAAAAAAAATCCTTAGTAGGCTAAAGTATATCACATACATTAAACATCATCACTGCACTTCAGTGAAGGACTTTATACCACTTTTTACCAGCACAACAAAAATCTACCTTAAATGTGTCGGACTAAATTGTTTGTGATTAGTTGTTTTTTCTTGTTTACCAGGTTCTTATTTACACACACAAATTATCAGTTTATATCTACTTTTTATGATTTTATTTTGGTATACCTGGGCAACAACAAAAACTTTAGTGTGCCTGACTAAATTGCTTTTGCTTATGAAAATAGCGTGTGAATTTGTGCAGGACTCGGGATGACCAAGGAAGGAAAACTGATTGTGGTGGATGCCTCGTATTCTAGTGGACGAATACACCAGTTCCAGCAAGACGGTTCCATGGAGACCTACCCATATCAGCCACTACGCAATCGACGTGAAGACTCTAAATGTCGATTTCTGGCAGTTCATGGGGACAATGTGATGACTAGTGACCTAGGTCAGTAAAGTGTTAGTTATGACAAAGGATTTTTGTGGCTTGTTTCCTTAAAAAAACGTCTTCCCTTTTGAGAACCAGCCGTAGACATAACCAGTCTTAAAATAACTTTGCCATGAATCTTTTATTTGTAACTTTTATGAACTTGGGAAAGCATTGGAAATTTAAAAGGTGGGGTAAATTATATCTTTACAACTGTAAAAAAAATTTTTTGTTGGGTTTATCATGTAGCTAACAAAACTTCCCCCTTTAGAAGAGTTACCTCTCATTTAGCTTATGTTTTAGCCCATTGCTGTTATACTTGGTTTAAAGAGACTAAAGAATGGAAAACGTCACTTCATAATCTTGTGCAATTACATTTCTGTTGTGGAAGTGTTTCATAAAAGAACATAGTATTTGAGGTGACCGCAGATACCATCAAATATATCATCATCATCAGACCCGTGACCTTGGCGGTCGTGGGGGAGACATGAAAGACGATGCCGTGGTAAGCCTCCTCCATCCATCTCGGTCCTCGGCTCTGCGCAGTAGTGCCGAGTCATTCAACCTGGTCCATTCTCTGATGTTGTCCATCCATGACTTGTTCTGTCTTCCCCTCCTTCTGCCACCTTCGAGTGTTCCCTGCAGTACTGTTTTGGGCAGAGTGTTGTGGCGGGTGACGTGGCCGAACCATGTCAGCTTTTTCTTCTTGACGATGGTGAGAAGGGGTTCCTGTGGACCTGCCAGCCGTGTTATTTGACTCTTGACAAATTCGTTGGTCTTTCGTTCTCTCCAGGATATGCCCAGTAGTTTTCTATGGCATTTTGTTTCGAATGACTGGATTCGCTTTGCTGTTTCAGCAGTCAATGTCCAGGTTTCACTTCCGTACAGCAGGATCGACTGAATTAGGGCTTTGTAGAGCTTTAGTTTGATTGGGAAACTGATCTCTTTACTTTTCCATATGGTGGTGAGTTTTGTCATGGAAGATGTTGCCATGGCTATTCTGACTTTGATTTCTGTCGTCGATCGCCCGTCCTTTGTGAGTGTAGCGCCGAGGTATTTAAAAGCGTCTACCTCCTCCAGTTGTTGGCCGTTCATGTAAATTTTAGCGGTGGCATTGCTCGTGCTGTTCACAAGTACTTTACTTTTCTCCGAGCTCACCTCCATCCCATATGCTCCAGCTCTGTTCTCAAGTCTGGTCGTAAGATCTTGCAGCTCTGTGTTACTTCCGCCCATGAGGTCAATGTCATCGGCAAACCGTAAGTTGTTGAGGGGTCTGCCGCCAATGGAGATGGTAGGGTGGAAGTCATGGAGGGTCTCTCTCATGATGTTTTCCAAGAACAGATTGAACAGGACTGGAGATAACAGGCATCCTTGTCGGACCCCAACTGTGGTTTTGAAGTAGTCTCCGACCTGATTGTTCAGAAGGACTGCACTGCTTGCAGTGTTGTATAGTGCTTGAATGGTTTGCACTAGTCCTTCTTCAATGCCAAACATTCTGAGGACCTGCCACAGGCCTTCGTGCCATACTCTGTCAAAAGCCTTCTTGAAGTCGATGAAGTTGTGGAACAGGTCTCTCTGATGTTGAAGATGTTTTTCCATCATGATGTGGCAGTTAAAAATCTGTTCGATTGTGCTCCTGCCTGCCCTGAACCCAGCTTGTTCCTCTGCAAGGTGTTCTTCTGCCTCCTTCTTGAGTCGATTCAAAATAACTTTGAGCATGATCTTGCTGGCGTGGCTGATGAGGCTGATTGTTCTATAGTTTTGGCATTGGCGTAAATTCCCCTTCTTGGGCAGATAAATATATACAGATAACAAATAGATAAGAACATAGACCTATGCAAGATCCTGAACAGATATTTCTAAAACAGAGGTTGCATCAACCATACCTCCTTTGTGTAGGTTGTAGCTGCTTGTATCTGACCAATCAGAAGGGGGAGTTGATGAAGACGATTGGCCGGAGAGGCAAACGCTTTGGGGAACTGCATGAACCAGCAGGAGTAGCTGTGGACACCATGGGAAACTGGATTGTTGCCGACAGCAAAAACCACAGAGTCCAGGTACACAGTTGTTCCTCTGTATGCCAGTGTCCAGTTTGCTGTACTTGGTTAGAGATGTCAGCGTGGGTATAATAATGTGATACCAAAAAAAAAGATGAGTCATGCTTAGGGACTTCATGCAGATAAGCATAGTTTTTTTCCCCCTTTCTTTCTTCTCCCCATCAAGAAATCCAAAGGAAGATTAAAGACATAGATATGTAATGATTGACATTGATAAAAGAATATGAAGACATAAATCAGTATGTGATGATTGACATTGATGAAAGAATTTTTAAAATACTAATGTCCATTATCCTGATCAAGAGTAATAATAATACAGCGGCATAGAAAATGGTGAGTGACAGGATATCTTGAGCAAGTTAAATTGTAAGTGAAGACCAGTCTCTATGCAATGAAACTATCTTGGTTTTGTTTTTGATCTATGGAAATCTTGTGATGAGCTGTATGATATATTTGATTGTTCATTGAATAATGTTATTATGGTTAATTTGAGGGTAAGAAAAGCTTTGGAAATTTGTTTCATTGTAGCTGAGGGACTTTACAACATTAAAAAGGAACCAGCAATATGAAGATTTAAAAAACGCCAGCCAGATAACACTTGAAATACTGTGTATTCCAGGTGTTTGCTGAAAATGGCTGCTTCATGGCAGCACTGAACTTCACTGGGGAGTCCATTCGAAGACCATCAGGAATTCACTTGACCAATGATGGTCTCCTGTATGTCATCAACTACTTGGAATCTATCATCAAAGTATTCAAACTTGGAGTGTCCTAACTCATGCAGACAGATGGAAGACGGTTTGAGAGGGATCATTCTGAGGAAGCATGCTGAGCATGGTGCCAAGATAGATGAGATTGCCTGCCAGCTTGTGAGGGTTGGTATGAAAGCTGAGGGTGAACTTTCAACTGGTTTAAATCACAAAATTTTGCCTCGGTGGAGTGCAGGTTGGATGGAGACGGTTGCAAGTGTGATTTTATGTTTTACTGTGCTTTCTGTAATTGGTGTCTACTTTCTGTGCAGTCAGTTATCATGTAAGAGCAGTGACTTTGTGTAGATATGGTCTTAGTAGTCAACAGAAGCAGTAAATTAAACTGATCATAGTGATGCAACCTTTTTTTTTAAAGGGAAAATTTCAAGCTGTTCATAAGTTGCTGTAATTACATAATGTGAATAAGCTGAAAAGATTGTAATTGATATTCAGTATTTTCAAGAACTGCATGAACAAGATATCACTAGCAAGCTTTATTATCTGTGTAGGTTTGAAAAATGCCTAACATTGCTGAACTGTATGACCTGTTTAAATTCAATCAGCTACTGTATGGTGCTAATATTTTGAGGGTTATAGTGTTCATAAGGTAAACTGAAATGCTGTTGACATGGAAAAAAAAGGGCAAGTGGCTTCATTCAAAGTGAACAATAATGAATATGGGAAATGACATGGACAGTGAAACTGCCACTGCAGTTTTAGAAATTTACTGAGATAGTACTTAAAATAAGCTTTCAGAATGACGGTTTTTGCAGTTACTGGACAGAAGAGGTGGGATAAAGAAATCTTGTAATTCTCTCATAGATTTATGTATGATCATCATGGTAGATTTTCTGTGCTTTATCAGTTTTAATTTCTGGGTTTTTTTCTTTTTTTTGTGTGGTTTGTTTTGCTGATGCTCAAGAGTTTTTTGTGCAACATCAATACTTCTATTTTGCTATGTTTGTGATTTTTCTATGGAAAAAAACCGACCTTGAAAGGTTTTGAGTTTCTTATAACAAAGGCACTGTTCATGTTTAATTGACAGCATCACAGATCTGTACTTGCTGCGTTGCTGTTCATATACTTAATTTTTAATTTTGGCAAAACTTTCTTTAAAAAGCCCTTTGAAAATGTGGCAAATATTCTTTGAATTTCATCTGGAAATGGAGAACATGTGATTGTACAATCCTCAGGGTCATTTTGAGAATTCTGGAAATGTCTAAGCAGGACTAGGAAAGAAGCTGAGAGAGAAGGGAGAAAAGCATGAAAGTGAAGCAAGCAAGAATACCTTTGTGTTAACTGTTGGAATAGCTACCGATGACTTCAGAACTTGCCGAAGTTTATTAGATGTAACGTTAGGCAGTGTATTTAGTGAACTTCAAAAACTTGATAGTTTCAAGTGAGCATAAAAGCATTTGTGCTTTCATGAACTTTCAGGAAGAAAAGTACTTTGATTGTTAAATAGTCGCAGCCATCAAAGGGTATTGATTGGCTTTGGAGTCTTTGTAGATGGCTTGATGCTAGGAAAATAATTTCAAGAAGACAGACATGAATGACTTAATTGTGTATCGCTGTAGTGTGTATTTTTTCCTTTAACTATTTGGTGAGAAAAGCCATTGGTTTTAAACACACAAAAACCCCCATCTGTTTCGTTTCCCACTTTTTCTCTCTTTTTTTAAAAGTTGTGCAAGTGCTAAATATAACTAATCAATTTAAAAAAACAACTCCTCCTCTGTGCTTTAGTGCTGTCAGGGGTGTTTCTTGACCAGAGTGGATGAAAATGAACACACCCTACCCACCTTTCCTTAAAAAGAAGTTTATGCTGGATGTTAGCTTGGTTAGAAATGATTTATCCATTAGTTTGGGCAAAACCGTAAATTCATCTGTTATCTAAGATGCCGTGGGTAAACCTTTACTTGGTTTTCTCGATGTAAAGTTTAAATGGTTTTTGCCTGCTGTAGAAAAACTCGGACTGCGTAATGATGATGTGTTGTTTTCCATTTTCTGACTTTGTTTTCCTTCATATTTCATTGCAAAATGTTTTACTTGCCAAAGAAAGAAAAGAAAAAAGTCTTTCAGTTTGTATATTGTATTTGTTTTGCTTTGTTAGCCACATGAAAATAAAGTTTCTTGACTTATTCTTTGTTCCATGGTTTTCAAGAGTTTTAGTGATAAATGGGATTTTTTTCTCTGAAAGATTGTTTTACATGCACCATAAAACATGAAACCACACCTAACCCATTGTTTTACATGCACCATAAAACATTAAACCACACCTAATCCACATGAACCATAATTCGCTTTGTGATAGTCAAATTTATAAGCTTCCATTAGACCTGCCACAGTAGTGTAGTGTGCTTCTCCCTAAATAACTCCTGGAATCATTGGGGCACTGCACTGAATTTTTAAGGTTGTGGGTAAATTAGACCTGACCCTACCTATCTTTCCCTAGTAGCAGGGTGCATGACGGGTACATTCATGTCATTCATGCTGCTGGCTAAAGCTGGTGTACACTTTAGCATAAGGTCATGGGGTTTTTCATTTATTGCACAAGATGTTCTATATGTGTATGCATGGGACCTCTCCATCTGGAGGCATTCAGGAAAGAAGAGTCGGGAGCCTGCCAACTTCAGGGGAAAAATTCCCTCACAATGGACACCTCGGCAGTCACTTGAACGTAGGCCCCAAGTTGTCATTAAATCATGAGTTTTGACACTTTCACCACTAAGCAGTTGGAAGTGAATGATGGAGATTGGTGGTGGTCTTTGGGATAAACTCAAAACTACCAACCTACATTGATTCCATAAAGAACAAAAACAAAAAAGATTTTTAGGTATTTTACTTTCTTCAGTAATAGTTATACACATTTTAAAAGGTTTACAAACATACATAACATTGCACAAAGAGTTCAAAGTCCTAACAAGCAGGACTTCTAGTTTATTTCAAGCATTCCTGGATGCTTGCATGTAACCAATGGTACGTGTAAGTGCACTTAGTTAGGTTCGAGAAAATGTATCTTTGATTTTGTGCAACTATCCCCAATTAAAGACAAAAACCACACCACCACTACCTTTCACATTTACTTTATAATCCAGGGAACACTGAATTTGTGACTGAAGTTTTAACATTTTTATTTTATTCTTTTATATCGAGGATAATGGAATAAGCACTTACATGCTTTTTTACATCCAGTCCCCATGTGTATGCAGTTTTGTGAATTCTATCATCTGTTCCCACTGGCAAAAGTAGTTCTATTTTAAGAACTGATTTTAAGCCAGTGATTGCGCTTACTACCAGCCAACATTTAGGCCAATGACGGGTCTAAGGGAGCAAATTGAGTGCAGCATAAGCTGTTTTGGTCTAAAATTATGTACCTTGGCTATTTCAAAAGCAAAACCTACAAGTGACGAAAAACATTGAAACTTGCATCTGGACTGGCCTGAAAAAGGATCTATGAAAACAAGTCACAGTGTATGGCTAAATTCTAAATTCTCCTGCATCAAATGACATGCACACCAATGCTTATAAAACATGCGTTTCTTCAGTTGATAGGGACTGAGCAATGCAAATCTTGTTTTGGAATATTATGACCATGTCAAGGACTGCCATTAAACTTGCATGTAGAATCAGCAATACCACAGTATTCATTTCAAATGCTCAGGGGTTCAGAAGACAAACACTTGCTGTCAATTTTACTGAAATATTTTGCCATCGAAAGGCTTGTTCTAAAATCATCTGTGACCATGAAACTTGCTGTGAATATCACAATACTTTACACTGAAGTAACTAAACCAGAACAGTTTTTCATTAGTGCATATTTGACTATACAATATGGTAATCGGGTTTCCTTATTTACAGTCTCACGAAACCCTTCAGATCACAATTTCCATGGAAAGAATGCACATGTCCATAGCACTAATGCTTTGTTTGAAGAATGCACCACACATTGTTACTTTGTCTTCTGCACCTTTCCTAGTCGACGGCGTTTTGGTGGTGGTTCAGATTCCTTGGCAGCTGTCTTCGCTCCCTCCTTTGTTCCCTCATCGTCTGAACTGTCTGGGTTCTTGTTCTCTGCATCACTGCCTGCTTCTGACATCTGCACACAGTTGTTAAAAAATGTGATCCCTTTTTTTCCTCCATGTACACCATTGACAGCAGTGAAACGACAGATTTATGAACGAGCAGTTCTTTGTTAGAAGTTACAGTTCCTGATATGCTAAACTCGATGAGGTTGTGCCGAATCTTAAGATTCAGCACTCCTCTCCTTCACTGTGACGTCCTGAAGCTTAAGAATTACGAATTGTTTTTAATACACTAAGCGATGTTCAAGGGAGGCACCGTGGTCGAGTAGTTTAGGCGGTCAACTCGTGATCCAGAGGTCGCGGGTTCGATCCCCGCTCGGCTCGGTGTTGTGTCCTTGGGAAAGACACTTTACTCCTATTTTCCTCACTCCACCCAGGTGTACAAGTGGGTACCAGCTCTGCTGGGGAAGTATCTGGCGACAGACTAGCGTCCTGTCACAGGGGTGGTGAAAAACCATCAGTTCGCTTAACGCTACAGAAACCGGGATAAGCTCCGGCTCTATGGGCCTTCTGGCTCGAAAGAACAAGCGATGTTCAACTGAAGGGAAAGCATTCTGGCCTATAAGGCAATCATTTTTCTAAACACAGTTGCTTTCCTTCACCATAAGCTTGCCTAGTTGGCAATTTTTCTTTGACATGTTGACAAGCATATTCTTTGGGATTTCGGGCTCTCTAGTTGATTTTAAAAACAAATATTGTATAGTGCAAAAAGTGACATCAGATGGATTTAGCCAACTTCAGGGAACTTTACTTTGGTGACAAATCATCACATTGTTTCAAGGGGACTAGTTGAACTGAACTAGTTCAAGCCATGTAAGATAAGCAGCCCTAACTTTCAAACCTTTTTATTTTTCAGTATTCAGTGACATTTTGAAAATTTGTAAAGAAAAATAATTACAGTCATCTTTTGAAAAACTAACAATCTCAGAAATAAACATAATAAACTTTTCAATGTATAATTTGTATGTTTTTATTATGTTGGGTAAATCTGCTGAATTTTTCAAATACAGCAAAAATCATACGTCACCACAAAACGGCAGGATCTATTTCACTGCAACTCCATTGAGTTAAGGTAGTATGTTTTAGGTCAAATTTTTCCAATTTACCTGTCTTAAGCAAATCAGGAACTAAAACTTCTTACAAAGAACTGCTCAGAGACTGGAATTTTGATACCTTACTTTGTGTACCATGAGACTTTCAATCCAAGAGACTGGTAAGCAGAGAAAAGCTGATCCTCGTAAAGGGTGGAGATTCCAAAATGTAGAAGAGGAAGACTAACTATTCAGTATTAACATACATGAAGGTTAGCAAGTCAAGTCAAGCCAAGTCAAATTTTTATTTCCAGATGGTACATTGAATAAGCAATGAGATTTAACTCCAATGATCAACATACACAAATGCTTACTGACCTGCTCTTCTTGCTGTGATTCGTGTGAAGCATCTCCAGCCTCATTTTCACCTTCTGCGTTCCCAGGTTCATCATCATCACCACCATTGTCGTTGTCATCATCAGAGGACACCTGCAGAGTCTCCTGCACTATGTTGACATTGATGCGGAAATCCCTGGACGTACTGGTTTTGATGTTCTCCATCAAGTTCACCTGTTCAAATCATTTTGAATTCCTTGGCTTACAGAAAGGTAGAATCAATACTAAAAAAGTTTTCTGGAGAGGAATCAAAAGCAGATGAATACACACTAGCTATTTCTCTAAAGATGGGGCATATATCATCAAGATGTATCATTGATAAGTAAATGTTGCTGAACATTTCCCAGCCTAACCACCCATAACAGGATCTGTCACACTCATACATGGAGCCATTGTTAGGTACACACACAAAAAAAGAAAATGAAATGTGTGTGTGTGTGTGTATGTAACTAAGGATATTTTCAAGTTCCCTGCTGAATCAAAACTCAACTTTCTTTTCAGTTTTGATTTTGCAAGAAATTTGCCATATAGGCAGCCAAAATTTCACTTCAGAGGACCCCCCCCCCTCCAAAATGGAGAATACCGGTTGTTATGCTAAGACTTGTTAATGTAGGCCATGGCACTTTTGCTTACATCAGTAAATGATCAGGCTGTTGGCCTGGATCAAGACAGGAAGCGGGTCACTTGCTAGTCAGACAAGTCTGGGGATATCCATTTTCTTAACAGGTCTTTCAGAAGCGAAAATGAACATTTAGAAAAACTGCAGTATCTTGGTCACTTGAACCATGACGGGAATCACAAAAATGGACCCTTCACAGCTTAGCTTTTGCCTCTCATCTTTTTCTTTTGCATTCCCTGGCTGTGCTAAGTTTTTTTAATCCAGTCTGGATGGCAAAGTCTGCAGTCTGTCATAGTGACCCTGCAGGTCTGCAGAGTTTTTCCTGGGCTGGGCCATGTCTGGTGTCTCAGTGTTGAAAGTAGGACAGGACTGCAGGATATGAGAGGGGGTATGTGGGCCTGTGTCACATATCACTTGGGGTATTACAAGGTGGTGGAGATGCGATAGGAGCTGGAAGTGTCCTGTTCAGTCTGATCCTCATAAAATAGACCTATCATATTCATGACGGTACCCTTTTTGTTTCTATACAATGTGATCGCATATGCCAAAGAATGCAAAAGTTAACACACAACATAAAGGCAAGAGGATAAAGGCAACATAAAAACAAATTAAGTGAAGGTGAGATAACTATTTTCAGCATGACCGAGCAGTTCTCAAAGACTACCTTTTTTTGTGAGGATGGAAGACAGACAACAAAAAAACCCAACCCCCCCTAAAAAAAAAAAAACAACCAAAAGGAGAAGGGCAAGAAAAGAGATATCACAGTTAAAAATTGGATTTTAAAAAAAGTTGTCACAGTTTGGGGTACATTAAAAAAAAAAAATCAAAATAAATTTATAAATAAAATTAAAAAAAGAGGGGAGAAAGGTTGTCATAATTTGGGCATACCTTTGCTTTTTTGCTGAGTTTGACAAGGTGACGTTCCACCTCCTCAATGGAAAAGATGAGTTGAGGAATCATCTTGTCGTGCTTCCCTCCCTTTACCTGTACCCACAAAGGTGGCATGATCAACAAAAACATGGGGATACATACTGTGGGGGAAAAATAAAGTAAACCAAATATTATTAACTACACTTCTAGAGTGTTCCCTCAAAAAAACCCAAAAGATTCCAGCAACAAGCAATACAAGTTTTACTGACATACCTAGAGTATTCATTCACCAATTTTGGTGGTAGTGAAAGTGTTATAGTGCAACTGAAGTAAACACAGGACCATGAGCTTAAGTTATCTTGGAGCCAAATGGTCATCCTAATTTTACTACATTATGTAAATAATTTTACTATAAATCTAAAAATCAAACAGTACTAGTAAATAATATTATTAATGAAGATTATGTTTTAAGAGCTTGATTTTTAGAAGTTTATAGCCTTTGGGGGGGGGTTGGGGAATGTGAAGTATTGGTGAACGGTGAATTGGTGAATGTAGTAGTTTGTAAATAAACTTCTAAAAATCAAGCTCTTAAAAAACATAATCTTCATTAATAATATTATTTACTAGTACTGTTTGATTTTTAGGACTAAATTCTTCTCTAAACATTCCCACAAAGTGTATCCTGAACATTTGCACAAAATGTATTCTCAACATTCTCACAAAGTGTATCCTGAACATTTGCACAAAATGTATTCTCAACATTCTCACAAAGTGTATCCTGAATATTTACACAAAATGTATTCTCAACATTCTCACAAAGTGTATCCTGAATATTTGCACAAAATGTATTCTCAACATTCTCACAAAGTGTATCCTGAATATTTGCACAAAATGTATTCCAACAACATTCCCACAAAGTGTATCCTGAATATTTGCACAAAATGTATTCCAACAACATTCCCACAAAGTGTATCCTGAATATTTGCACAAAATGTATTCCAACAACATTCTCACAGTGTATCCTGAATATTTGCACAAAATGTATTCCAACAACATTCTCACAAAGTGTATCCTGAATATTTGCACAAAATGTATTCCAACAACATTCTCACAAAGTGTATCCTGAACATTTGCACAAAATGTATTCCAACAACATTCTCACAAAGTGTATCCTGAATATTTGCACAAAATGTATTCCAACAACATTCTCACAAAGTGTATCCTGAATATTTGCACAAAATGTATTCCAACAACATTCTCACCAAGTGTATCCTGAACATTTGCACAAAATGTATTCCAACAACATTCTCACCAAGTGTATCCTGAACATTTGCACAAAATGTATTCCAACAACATTCTCACAAAGTGTATCCTGAACATTTGCACAAAATGTATTCTTAACAACGTTCCCACATAGTGTATCCTGAACATTCCCACCAAGTGTATCCTGCACATTCCCACCAAGTGTATCCTGAACATTCCAACATTGTGTATCCTGCACATTCCCACATAGTGTACCCTGCACATTCCCACCGAGTGTTTCCTGAACATTCCCACCAAGTGTATCCTGAACATTTGCACAAAATGTATTCTTAACAACGTTCCCACATAGTGTATTCTGAACATTATTCCAACATAGTGTATCCTGAACAACACTCCCACAAACTTGAGTCCTCTCTTCTGTCCTGCTCTTACCGCAGGTGCCTTGGGTTTGGCTGTCTGCGAAGCTTTCTGTGTCTTCTTTTTCTTCTTCAGGTCTTTCTGCTGCTCCTGTTCCAGTCGCTCACTTTCCACGGTCTGAAAGTGACAGCAAACGGACAGTTCAAACAACCCACGACATCCGTACACTGTCAGCAAAACATTTTGTCAATATAGGGTGAAATATTTTATTATTACAAAACCAGCCTATCCAGAAGAAAAATAAAATAACAAATTGTTCCAATTTTACATCACAGTAACAAACAGCAGAAACTAATAATATGAAGCCCATAATTTTAGATAATTTAACACTTTATTTCAATTTTACATCTCAGCAACAAACAGTAGATATTTCTATGGAACCCATTTTATTCTTAACAAACTAATAACTAATTACAGCACAAAGTACAAGGTCATGAAAACCCAAACTATAGTTTAATTAAACATTGATACAATTTTTGGCCCAGGAAAAAAAGCTTCGTTAGTTATTGGCGTACACAAAATACCAAATCCTATAACCAAACTGCTGCAGTGTTTGGAAATAAGACTGTCTTCAACCATGACAAACTTCTAGTACAAAAGCAGTACTCTTCACTAAAGAAAATCCTTTGCCGATGTGTATCTGCTTTTTCACAGTGATTCCTAGGTGGGATGAGTCAGAGTGCATATTCTGGGGGACCCCCAGGGTACAAAACTGAGGAATGCTCAACTTCTTCCTTTTTTGTCATGTTTCTCCCAGAGGAGGTTTGACATTGATGAGCCTTCTCCATCTCTCTCTGTTTTGAGCTTCCTCCTTATTTATGCCCCTTTCTCTAAGATCATGTGCAATACAGGCAGCCCAGGTTTTGCTAGGTCTTCCCTTTGGTCTCTTTCCATCCACTACGATTGCTCTTTTTATGATGTGGTGGTCTGCTCTCCCTTGAACGTGCCCAAACCAGCGCAGTCTATTGGTACTAGCTACAGACTTCAGATCATCAACTTTACACATTCTCCATAGTTCTTTATTCGTGATCCTGTCTTCCCATTTGGTCTTTGTCATGTAGCGTAGCATTCATGCTCAACTACAAAATCTATACTTCAATATCGGAAGACTGTCAATATGCTCCAGAGTGATAGCAGACCTTCTTTGTTGAATATTCAGACAGTGTCTGCTGTTGTCTGTCATTTGAGTGAAAATGTGCTGCGCTGCCATTAAGCCCCTAACAAGTCAGGCCCAGCACATCTGACTTATCGTGACTGTTCTCACAAATGCGACTGTTCTCACAAATGTACCTGCATGTAGGTGATGACGTTGTAAATGTGTAGGGTTAGACCTGACGTATCGTGACTGTATATAGGTGATGAAGTTGTAAATGGGGGGGGGGGGGGGGGGTAGTGGTCAGACCTGACTTAACACCACTGTTCTCAGGAACATACCTGTACACAGGTGATGAAGTTGTAAACGTGACTATTCTGAGCAACATACTTGTAAGTAGGTGATGAATTGTAAACGTGACTATTCTGAGCAACATACCTGTAAGTAGGTGATGAATTGTAAACGTGATTATTCTGAGCAACATACCTGTAAGTAGGTGATGAATTGTAAACGTGATTATTCTGAGCAACATACCTGTAAGTAGGTGATGAATTGTAAACGTGATTATTCTGAGCAACATACCTGTAAGTAGGTGATGAATTGTAAACGTGATTATTCTGAGCAACATACCTGTAAGTAGGTGATGAATTGTAAACGTGATTATTCTGAGCAACATACCTGTAAGTAGGTGATGAATTGTAAACGTGACTATTCTGAGCAACATACCTGTACGTAGGTGATGAAGTTGTAGATGTGCGGGGTCAGCTGTGTGCCCATCAACTTCACCAGCTTCTCAAAGCGAGAACTCATGTGACCTGAGCGAGTGGCGTACAGCTGCAGATACTGAAACATCACAACACGATCATGATTGACACCTAGCCAACGGGATAGCCTGGTGGCTACAGTGATGTATTCGTGATCTGCTGACCCAGGTTCGATTCTCGTTTGAGAGGATTTTTCCTCTGGAGTAACTTCAGTGCCAACTCCACTCCCCCCCAAAAGTCTTTCGGATGAGACTATAAACTGAGGTCCCGTGTGTGAACGCACACAGAACATCTTGCGCACATGTTAAAACCCGTTTCGTTTTTCGGAAGAGTAGGCCATTGTGTGCTGGTGGGAACGGATGACAAAATTTACAAAACTGCAGACACACGGGGACTGGATGAAAAAAAGCAAAGTAGTGCTTATTCCATTACCATTGAAATAAACGAATAAAAATAAAATAGCCTACTTCAAACAGGAACATTTCTGGAACAGCCTCTTCTGCTTTTGCTGAAAACAAGATGACGTATTCTGCTTGACAAGCATACCCTGGATCAGCGCTAAAATTTCATGCGGAAAAATCTGCCATGTATACAAAACTATACAAACAACCCCATCTCCCAAGAAACAACCCACCAAACCACTCCCCCCCAAAAAAAAACAACAACCCCACCAAACCCCAACAACACAAAAAGCAAACAAATAAAAGACACCCTCCCTCCCCCTAAAAGTGATAACAAAATCTCCCCACTACTCCAATTTCTAAAGCAAAATATACCCCCCCCACCCCAACCCCCCCTCTCTCTCTTCATCCCAAAGTAACTCACATATCTGATGAGGCTGAGGACGGTGGTGTAAAACTTGGTGAGGGATTTGAACATGCTGGTCACACAGGGCCCCGTGGGTACAGCGGACTGAGACAGCTCATGCAAGCCGGTCACCAGAACTGCTAGGCGGCTGCATACCAGCTTCTCAAAGCCTTCCTGCTGGGTCGCTCCCACTTCTGAGGCAGGCAGGCAGGCATGGAAAGTGAACTCATGTTTTCTAGTTACGTGCTGTAAAATTCAGTCACTTTAGAGAGAGAGAGGGGGAGGGGGAGAGGGAGAGAGAGAGGGGAGATAGAGAGAGAGAGAGGGGGGGAGAGTGAGAGAGGGGGGGGGGGGGGAAGAGTGAGAGAGAGAGAGAAGAAAATTGCTGTTTTACAATTACTTATTACCGTATTCTAATATGTGCCTATATGAGGGGAAGGGATAGCTCAGTGGTCAGAGCACTCGTTTTCCCCAAGCTAAGGTTAAGCAGCATTGACTGTGGTTACAAAAAGGATGGGTGAGTATTTGTGTGCCTTGGCTTCGGTACAGTTCCCCAGTTCACCCAGCTGTAAATGGGTACCTGCCTTCTTTAGGGTCAGGGAAGGTAAAGCAGCGAGGGAGAGGAGATGGGGGCCACTTTCAATATGCTGGCCCACAGAGAAGCTGAGGTCTTTGACATCTTGCTCACCAACAACTGCATAGGTTATATGAACACCTTTACCTTTAATACGTGTACTGAACATTAATTCAGAATTTTAAAAAAAAGTATGTATGTGATCATTGATTTGACATGAAAACAGAAAAATACACACACATTATTTTTCTTGCCTATAAAAGATTGTTTATTCCTGAGCCTGGTGAATTTGAAAAAAAAGAAGTTTCTCCACAAAATCTGGTCACTGAAATGTCTTGCATACCACATGTATCTAGGTAAGGAAAACAAAAAGACAAAAGAAAAGACAAAAAGAGAACAGCTCACCCTCAGAGAGGGCGTGAGGGGTGCTGTCAGCCTTCATGCGGGCAAGGACCCACTCCGTGTCGTCCAGGTCAAGATCCACCCAGGGTAGCAGCAGCATCACCACATGGGGTGCAGCCGTTCTGGGGGTGATCAGGGAGAAGTGAGTTCGGTCCTCAACCTCCACACCCTGGGACACACCACGAGACAGAACAACGTTGCAGCTTGTGGCACTCTCCAACAATGTTTAAGGTATGTATTTTTTTTTAATTAAATTTTTTTCTTTTATATCGAGGATAATGGAATAAGCACTTATGTACTTTTTTACATCCAGTCCCTGTCTGTATGCGGTTGTGTAAATTTGTCATCTGTTCCCACCGGCACACAATGGCCTACTCTTACGAACAGCGGAACAGGATTTAACGTGGGCGCAAGATGTTCTACGTGTGTTCGCACACGGGACCTCGGTTTATAGTTTCATCCGAAGGACTTTTGGGAAGAGTGGAGTCGGCAATGATGTTAACTCCAGGGGAAAATATCCCCTTGAACTGGAATCGAACCCGGGTCATCAGATTGTGAGTGCAATGTTCTAACCAGTAGGCTATCCCGTCCCCCCTCCCCCCTGGGTCCTTGGATAGAACTCTAAAGTTCTTCAGTGGTGAGATTTGAGCGTATTTGACTGTACAAACCCCCCCATCATTTAGTAGCTGTATTCTGACTTAAGGGATGGATGACACATAACTGACTGACTGTTCATGATGACACTGGCACAAGAACAGTTTCTTACTTTATCCAGTTAAAGTATCTTCTGCTTTTTAAATCTTTTTTTAATATAAAAGTCAGATATGGAATGTAATGCGATGACAGCAAGGAAATAAATACTGGCTGACCTCATGATTACTAAGATCATAGGATATCTTTAGTTTACGCTAACACTGATCAACCGGTGCTGTTTTGGGGGTGAATTTTGTTTTAGACTGTAAAAATCTCTAGATCAGAACGGCCAACAAAAAAACCCTATTGTATGGACAACAGAAAATGAAAACACTGGAATACATTTGAATCAGAGAGAAAGCGAGATAAAGATGCAGAGAGAGAGAGAAAGAGTGAGAAGGAGAAGGGTGAGGGAAGAGAGAGAGCGAGTTGAATAGACAGAGGCAGTGAGATATGGCAGAAGACAAAGAGGTGAGGTGAGGTGAGGTGAGGTGAGGTGAGGGACCTGTTCAACATCCCCCAGCTGACTGTGGAGGTCCTGCATGATGTCTCGCAGCAGCTGAGGGAATTGCTTCATCTGCACCGACAGCTTCAGCAGACAGCCCAGCAACAGCTTGCTGGTCGACACATCCTCTGCACAAACACACATACGCAGAGGATGCTTTCAGTGTTTCTCTCAATAGCATTCTTTTGTTGTATGTACACAAATTTTGAGCTCCTGTCACAAATCCCAGTCTAAGTGCACACACTGGCAACAAACCCACCAAACCTTGTGGGTGTAGTTTTGCATCTATGGCTATTTTTTATTACTTTTTTTTTTCTGCCATAAGAGCAGCCATATTTGTCTTTCCGACAATTACTGAATAGATATCTACATTTGTTGAAAGACAAAGATTTATTATTAAAAGAAAATTTCTGTGAACTCGCCAACAAATGGTGGCCCTCAATGTGGAAATTAACTTCTTTACACAGCAGCGATAGCTTAGTTATTTGCCCTCAAAGGAAAACAATCTTGATAAAAAATTTTGTTTAGATGGATGCTTACAATATTTGTGATTGTTTCAAAAGATATTGCAAATACAAAACATAATCTGTGCTCAGAACTGTATGATTACCCTGAACCCCTAAACCTAGCTGAATATTCCCCCTTTCTTCCAAAAGAAATCAACCCACCCACCTCCTACAACCAACACATACACACACAATTTAAATACAAACGGCATAAGATCAGTCAAAACATGTCCTTTCTTACAAAAGCATCAAGGCACGCCACCACATCTTTCACCGTCACCACAGACCATCCACAATCAACAAACAGGAACTGACCAACGTTGCCTTCCTGGCACAGTTTCCTGATCCAGGTGTACACCTGCTCGTACTGCGAGCCGGCAGGTGTGAGGTAGGTGGTCAGCAGACTGATGATGGCCATCAGACTGCCAATGTCCTTCAGGTTCCTCTGGTCCTCGTCTGCGGTCAGCACTGTGTTCACCAGACGCTGCACACAAGAGTGATTGGATGATCAGCACACTCAGCACTGTGTTCACCAGACGCTGCACACAAGAGTGATTGGATGATCAGCACACTCAGCACTGTGTTCACCAGACGCTGCACACAAGAGTGATTGGATGATCAGCACACTCAGCACTGTGTTCACCAGACGCTGCACACAAGAGTGATTGGATGATCAGCACACTCAGCACTGTGTTCACCAGACGCTGCACACAAGAGTGATTGGATGATCAGCACACTCAGCACTGTGTTCACCAGACGCTGCACACAAGAGTGATTGGATGATCAGCACACACCTTTGCATCCTTGAAGTCAGAATGCAGCTACCTAAATGGGGAGGGGGGGGGATGGTCGCACTCGCAAAAATCTCACCATTGGTGAACCTTGGAGCTCTATAGCTGAGGAACAGAGAGAGAGAGAGAGAGAGAGAGAGAGAGAGAGAGAAAAATCACCATATATCTTTGCTAATTACATTGTTTTTTGTTTGGTTTGGTTTGAATTTGTAACGAAGACTCCTAGTTTCAAGACAAAAGTTGATATGAAGTACTAAAAGATATTTTCAGATGGCTGTTGATGCGTGTTCTCTGACATTTTCAGGTGAAACTGTCTTTCTGTTTTTGACTGTCTAAAACTCTTGAAAGAAATGTTCTAGGTGGACTTCCTTGTCTTTGGCGATTGTGGTTATCTAAAAATTTTTAAAAATATATCATAGCTACATAAAAGAAGAAAACGGTTCTTATACATTAGAAAGCCAGCAGATTTTCTATTAAGTTGCCTACCTATCTAAAGAAACAGTTTACCTGAAATCTCTTGATGTGACCATGAACATCAGGTTCCTCGTCATCCGATTTCACTGCAACATAATAACAGACACAATCATAATTATCACACTGCCAAAGCAGGTGACAAATTGCAACAGCGTACTCTTTGACACTAAGAATAAGTTAGGTGGTAGTGGTCTAGGCTCAGATCTGATATTCAACTGCCTGGCCATTGTTTTATTATTTTGACAAGATCAGTGAAATTGCACACACAAGTAACAAAACTTCTCTAGGTCCTAAATACATATTTACACAACCTTTTCCAAGAAAAAAGTGAGTGAGAGAGAGAGAGAATCACCTCCAACAGAAATATTATAAAACAAGTTTTTTTGAGAGCCAAAATCCTTTTCAGACTCTAGTCAACCCATTTTACACCTCAAAAAGAATGAAACAACAAAAAAACCCCCAACCTACCCTACACTAGCAAACAATGTCAGATGGTTTCCTGGCCACTATAAAAAACACACAAAACCCTCCCCACCCCACTAAAAAAAACCTAGAATAACACTTACCCAGAGCTAGCAGATACTGATGGCCTCCTAGCCACAGTTACAACTCCCCCCTCCCAACAAAACAACCCCTAGTCAACACTACCCACAGCGCGCAAATCCAAAATCACTCAGTCAAGCGTGCTAAATTTAGGGTGCCTCTTCCTTTTACCCAGTCTAAGAGTGGACAGTTCCTGCTATAACTAGCACCAGCTGGGCTGGGCTGGAATGGATAGCAGCTGAGAGCAGCGCTGAAAGTAGGGGAAACTGACAGCTGTGTACCTCCCTCCCCCCCAACAACACCACCACCACATACCCAGGGCCAGAAGACAGAGTTTGAGGGCCTCCTGACTGCGCTGGGAAGCCACGGTGAAGACGTGCAGCAACCCCTCCAGGCAGGCCCCCACCACCTTCCGCCTCCTCTCCCCCCCCTCCGTCATCAGCTGGTTCTCCATGTAGTGAGCCAGGAACAGTCTGAGATCATGGCGATGGTTGTGTGTGTGAGATCATGGCGATGGTTGAGATCATGGCGATGGTTGTGTTTGAGATCATGGTGATGGTTGTGTTTGAGATCATGGCGATGCTTGTGTTTGAGATCATGGTGATGCTTGTGTTTGAGATCATGGCGATGGTTGTGTTTGAGATCATGGCAATAATGTTTGAGGTCATGGCAATAATAGTGTTTGAGATAATGATGATGCTTATGTTTGAGATCATGGCAATGGTTGTGTTTGAGATCATGGCAATAATGTTTGAGGTCATGGCAATAATAGTGTTTGAGATAATGATGGTGCTTATGTTTGAGATCATGGCAATGGTTGTGTTTGAGATCATGGCGATGGTTGTGTCTGAGATCATGGTAATGCTTATGTTTGAGATCATGGCGATGGTTGTGTTTGAGATCATGGCGAAGGTTGTGGCTGAGATCACGGCGATGGTTGTGGCTGAGATCACGGCGATGGTTGTGTTTGAGATCACGGCGATGGTTGTGTTTGAGATCACGGCGATGGTTGTGTTTGAGATCACGGCGATGGTTGTGTTTGAGATCACGGCGATGGTTTGTGTTTGAGATCATGGCGATGGTTGTGTTTGAGATCATGGCGATGCTTGTGTTTGAGATCATGGTAATGCTTGTGTTTGAGATCATGGCGATGGTTGTGTTTGAGATCATGGCAATGTTTGAGGTCATGGCAATAATAGTGTTTGAAGTCATGGCGATGGTTGTGTTTGAGATCATGGCGATGGTTGTGTTTGAGATCATGGCAATAATGTTTGAGGTCATGGCAATAATAGTGTTTGAGATAATGATGATGCTTATGTTTGATATCATGGCAATGGTTGTGTTTGAGATCATGGCGATGGTTGTGTCTGAGATCATGGCGATGGTTGTGTTTGAGATCATGGCGAAGGTTGTGTTTGAGACCATGGCGAAGGTTGTGTTTGAGATCATGGCGATGGTTGTGTTTGAGATCATGGCGATGGTTGTGTTTGAGATCATGGCGATGGTTTGTGTTTGAGACCATGGCAATGCTTGTGTCTGAGATCATGGCAATGCTTGTGTCTGAGATCATGGCAATGCTTGTGTCTGAGATCATGGCAATGCTTGTGTCTGAGATCATGGTAATGCTTATGCCTGAGATCATAGCAATGTCTTGTGTCTGAGATCATGGCAATGCTTGTGTCTGAGATCATGGCAATTCTTGTGTCTGAGATCATGGCAATGCTTGTGTCTGAGATCATGGTAATGCTTATGTCTGAGTTCATGGCAAAACTTGTGTCTGAGATTATGACAATGATCATGTCTAAGATCATGACATTGCTCATTATATATATATACATCTATTGCAGTTTTGAACAAATCAAAAGTGGCATGACAATGGAAAAGACCACAAAGTCCAGAGCACAACAAAACAAAACTACTGCCACAACAGAGAAGGCGAGATGATATGAGAAAAAATTTGGCTGGTATACATACCAAGTCAGAGAATAACTATTACAATCCTGGCCTAAAGTCAAATTCAATAGATAAACTTTTGATACTGCATGACATAAATGTATAAAATTCTGTCCGTTTTCACTGATTATGACCTGGATGTTTACTAAAATGTCCCATCTGATGACATTGGAAGTGACTACAAACTACATATTTACTAAAATGTTCAATTTGATGAAATTGCCAACAGATTATGAACTGGATGTTATCTAAAATGTTCAATCTCGATGTTATTGTACAGAACCTTGAGGTACTACTGTCCAATTTGGTGACATGACCAAGTGACTAGGAATTGAATGTTTTCTAAAATGTTCAATCTTGATGTTATTGTACTGAACCATGACCAACTGTCTATGAATTGAATGTTTTCTGAAATGTCCAACTTGATGTTATTGTACTGAACCTTGAGGTACTACTGTCCAATTTGGTGACATTACTGACTATGAACTGAATGTTTTCTAAAGTGTCCAACCTGATGTTATTGTACAGAACCTTGAGGTACTACTGTCCAATTTGGTGACATTACCAACTGACTATGAAGTGGATGTTTTCTAAAATGTCCAACCTGATGTCATTGTACAGAACCTTGAGGTACTACTGTCCAATTTGGTGACATGACCAACTGTCTATGAAGTGGGTGTTTTCTAAAATGTCCAGCCTTGATGTTATTGTACTGAACCTTGAAGTACTACTGTCCAATTTGGTGACACGACCAACTGTCTATGAAGTGGGTGTTTTCTAAAATGTCCAATCTTGATGTTATTGTACTGAACCTTGAAGTACTACTGTCCAATTTGGTGACATGACCAACTGTCTATGAACTGGATGTTTTCTAAAATGTCCAGCTTGATGCTATATAAATTCCATATATTATTATTATTGTACAGAACCCTGCGGCACTACAGTAGGCCACAGGCGCACCTCTCTCTCACCTGCCCAGAGTGCAGCAGAGGGTGAAGAGCTTCTCCTGGCTGCAGTTGGCCCCCTCACAGGTGCCTTTGTCCACCACCTGCTGCAGCTTCTGCACCGCCACTGTCACCACGTGCACCCCAAAGTCCGCGTTCTCTCTCAGCATCTCCACGCAGTCACGGTGGTCTGCATTCTCATCGCTGTAACCGTCAGTAAGTAGCATGAGGCCACGCTGAGGATCCCAGTCATTTCATGATATTAACCCTAGTGGCGCGGTTCCCGGAATATTCCGGTAAAGGCAGGTCTAAGCTGTGTGGCAGATCCCGGGATGACATGGGTGATCAAAGTTGAAAGCTTACTTTCGCTTTCAAAGGTCAGCCAATGAATGTTAAGGCCGTTGTAGGCCCACAGAAAGGGGTGAAGGTCGTTTGACACACACAAGCAACGAAGAATCTGATTGGTTAAGAGTGTATTTTTTTTTTCTCCAGACCAGCCGAGATCGTCTTCAACAAAAATGGCGGCCAGCGTTTGCACTAGAATTTCTTCAAGTGTTTTTCGAGCTTTTTTACAATATTGACAGCGAGGAGGAGTTTTAGAGGCTGGATTTGGTTGAAATAAACAATGAGAGACGATGAGGTAAGGATTGTGGAATATTTTTGAAAAACTTGGTAAAAATCAATCGCGATCGGACTGAATCGAGCGGTGCTAGTTTTGCTGGATGGACTTCTTCACTACTTGGCGATTTCGACGTCACAGATTGTTTTACTTTATTTTGACGCAACGAGGCTTCGAAATAACTGTTGTTGAGTCAAATCGCTATGCTGCTGAGTACTTTGCATCACATGAAATCAAGCGATCTTTGTATTTTCGTCATAGAAAGCCACCACTTCGCACATTCCACCATGACGGTCGTGATGGCGTCGATCCTTTCGCTGAACTTTTCCGAGAATTTGGTGACCGATAAAGCGATACAAACTCCTTATTTTTTTAAAACTAATGTCAAGAAATAGTGTTTACCTAATCATGACATTTATGCACCGCAAGAACTTTGCTTATCATGTTAAAATCGATCTGGGACCCTGAGGGTGGAACAGTGATCAGTAGTGCGCACACGATTTTTTTTTGGGGGATTTAAAAAAAAAAAATTCATAAACACTACACACTATTATAAAATTACACTCATTTAAAAGCATATCATCTGTTCTTTCCAGTGATTTATAGCTTAACACATTTAATTCAGTTTTATATATCAATATCAAGGGTTGTTTGAGCCCACCCTGCTCCAAAACAATGCTAGCCAATGTTAATTCAGCCAATAGAAGTGAGGCTTGTTGCTGTCTATTCAGCGCTACTAGGGTTAATCTTTATCAGATGTATACTTACTTCCCTTCCAACCTAACTCCTACACACACACAAACATGCACACACCACTCACACACACATGCAAACTCACACACACATACCAATGTAATAGTTCCAATGTTCCCACTGACCTGAACAAAGCCTCCAGCATGTGGACCACTGCAGGAAGAGACAGAAGACTGCTGGGCGTTTTGGCGTTGTTGCCGGTAGGTCTCCCCTTCTTCCCTCCCCCCGCCTTCTCTTTCAACACGTCGCACAGAGCCTTGTAGTTCCTGAACAGCTGCACCACCCGCTCTCCACTCTCCACACTGAAAATAAGAATGACAAAAACAGAAACACATTTTGGTATTTCACCCACATCATTCCCGTGACTTCCACTAAGAGTTTGTATATATCCACGACTGATGTTTTTTAAAGCAAAGTTTTAATATTAATAGTCTTATGTTTTGTCTTTTTTTATACCCCAGACTTCAAGCTATCAGTTCCGTATTAATAAAAATATAAGTCCTAAAAAAAAACCCTATACATTGTTGAGCAATCAGTTATGTATTGCACTGGTTCTGTTCACCCATAAACCAGATTCATCTGACTGTTACGTTTCACCCACCTGAAGTCGCCAGCCGTGAAGTTATGCTCCATCAGCACCTCGTAGGTTCCCAGCAAGAGGACGGCAAAAATGTTGTTCCTGACGCCCACACTGTTGGCCATGGAAAAGTCCGCTGCTTTGTCCTAAAACACACAGCTTCATCCATCAGGCTCTTATGGCACACAGCATAACTCAGTCTAGGGTCCAGGGCCCCTTGCTAAACTTAGCATGTCCCTTCTTGTTACCAAGTGCAAGTGTGGTCAGTTCCTGCTATAATTAGCACCAGTTGGGCTGGGATGGAATGGATAGCAGCTGAGAGGAGCTGAAAGTGGGGGGAAACTGACAGCTGCGATGGGAAAAAGAACACTGTCAGAAGATAACCCACGTTGTGTGAGAGAGAGATTCAGAAGATTTGTTCATAAAGGCCACTGCTCTTTAGAAGGGGTATACATACAAGGCAGAACCACACACTTTGTTGGAGAGAGAGAGAGAGAGGCAGATAGAGAGAGAGTGAGACAGACAGACAGCCAGAGAGAAAGAGAAAGAGAAAGAGACTGACACAAAGAGTATGGTAGAACACACACTTTGTAGGAGAGAGAAAGAGAGGCAGACAGAGAGAGAGTGAGACAGACAGACAGCCAGAGAGAAAGAGAAAGACTGACACAAAGAGTATGGTAGAACACACACTTTGTAGGAGAGAGAAAGAGAGGCAGACAGAAAGAGAGAGTGAGACAGACAGACAGCCAGAGAGAGAGAGAAAGAGACTGACACAAAGAGTATGGTAGAACACACACTTTGTAGGAGAGAGAAAGAGAGGCAGACAGAGAGAGAGTGAGACAGACAGAGAGAGAGAGAGAGAGAGAGAGAGAGAGAGAGACAGACAGAGAGAGAGAGAGAGAGAGACAGACAGACAGGGAGAGTATGAGTTGCACAAAGACCATAAAAAAGAAAAAAAAGTCAGACTGACACATGACAGACACACAGAAGCAAAGACAAAGATGAAGCACACCCATCCCTGAAAACACTCACCAGCTCGAAGTCTTCTATGTCAGTCCGAACAATGCGCGCCGTCAGTGACTTCAACATCTCCTCCAACCTGGTCATGCCTGAACCAGACCCTGACCCTCCCTCTCCGGCATCATCGTCGTCGTCATCATTGTCATCGTCGTCATTGTCCACGTTCTGCAGCCGAATCATCTTGACTCTGTGCACACACTGCTGGATGCAAGTCAGCAGGTGGGCCTGAAACACAACGACAGTTACTGGTGACATGCAGGTGGGCCTGAAACACAGCAACAGTTACTGGTGACATGCAGGTGGGCCTGAAACACAACGACAGTTACTGGTGAAATGCAGGTGGGCCTGAAACACGACAGTTACTGGTGAAATGCAGGTGGGCCTGAAACACAACGACAGTTACTGGTGAAATGCAGGTGGGCCTGAAACACGACAGTTACTGGTGAAATGCAGGTGGGCCTGAAACACAACGACAGTTACTGGTGAAATGCAGGTGGGCCTGAAACACGACAGTTACTGGTGAAATGCAGGTGGGCCTGAAACACAACGACAGTTACTGGTGAAATGCAGGTGGGCCTGAAACACGACAGTTACTGGTGAAATGCAGGTGGGCCTGAAACACAACGACAGTTACTGGTGAAATGCAGGTGGGCCTGTAACACAATGACAGTTACTGGTGAAATGCAGGTGGGCCTGAAACACAACGACATTTATTGGTGAAATGCAGGTGGGCCTGAAACACAACGACAGTTATTGGTGAAATGCAGGTGGGCCTGAAACACAACGACAGTTACTGGTGAAATGCAGGTGGGCCTGAAACACAACGACAGTTACTGGTGAAATGCAGGTGGGCCTGAAACATGACAGTTACTGGTGAAATGCAGGTGGGCCTGTAACACAACGACAGTTACTGGTGAAATGCAGGTGGGCCTGTAACATGACAGTTACTGGTGACATGCAGGTGGGCCTGAAACACAACGACAGTTACTGGTGAAATGCAGGTGGGCCTGAAACACAACGACAGTTACTGGTGACATGCAGGTGGGCCTGAAACGCAACAACAGTTACTGGTGAAATGCAGGTGGGCCTGAAACACAACAGTTACTGGTGAAATGCAGGTGGGCCTGAAAGTTAGGCACATATGGCTGTTTGTGCATGCCTGAGTGAGAGCATACATACATGGGCTTATTTGTGGTTATATACAAATGTGCATATACAAATGTGTATGTACAAACATGAATGTGTTTGTGAGAGACAGTGGATGCCTGTGTTTAGTATGTGTGTGTACATATGTGTGTGTGCGTAAGCAATCATGTGGGGTGCACTGTATAAGCACATGCATAGTTACTGCATGCACACATATACGTAAGTGTTACATATATCTCACCAACAGGCATTCATGTGTACAAAAGCTGTAATAACTGTAATATCGGTCATACCAGAAGGGGGGAAGGATAGCCTTGGAGTTGAGCTTGTGATCTAATGGCCTGGGTTTGAGCCCCACTATGGCACCCCTTGAAAGAGAATTTCCCCCCTGGAGTTCACATCGGTACCGACTCTGTTTCCCAGAAACTCCTTTGGATGAGAGTGTAAATGAAGATCTAGTGTGCGAATGCATGTTAAAACATGTTCTGCCTTTCAGAAGAGTAGGCCATTGTGTGGTGGTAGAAATGAATGACAAAAGTTAAAAAGCACATACACATTAGGTGTTGTATTGAGCATCATCCTCAAAGTCAGAAAACAGCTACCTTAATGGTGGTGGGCGAAAACGGTCACATAATAAGTACAATCTCGCCATTGCTGAACCTTGGAGCTCTAGCCAAGAAACACACACATTAACACACACACACATTAACACACACACACGCACATTAACACACACACATTAAAACACACACGTACATTAACACACACACACACTAACACACACGTACATTAACACACACACATTAACACACATGCACACACATTAACACACACACACACATTAACACACACACACACACATTAACACGCACACACATTAACACGCACACACATTAACACACACACACACATTAACACACACACACACATTAACACACACACACACATTAACACACACACATTAACACACACGCACCAGAGGCTCGGCCAGATAGACGTTTTCACCACTAGCAGCCATGCAGGCTTCCAGCTTCAGTGGGGGCACCGTGTCCTCGTCACACTCGTAATACCGCTTCACCTGTCAGTGGGTAAAACAACACGAGGCGTTGCTTCAGCCAGTTTCTGTTCTTTTATGTAAAAACTAAGGGGGTGGCAAAAGAGAAAGTGTGAGACATGGTGAGAGAGACAGACCGAAAGAGATCAGAGACCCTCTGAGGGAGGGAGAGATGCATGGACAGGAAGAAGAGGTAATGAAACACAAAGACAGATACATAAAACTAAGGTACTGTACAGAGGAAAAAAAAAAGAGTACAGTCTCTGGTCATCTGAATGATTTTCACTCCCAATGCTAGTACAATATATATGAATTGAATTGAATACCACTTTATACATACATACATATTTTTTTTCTTTTAGCTACTGGCAGAACACCCAACTCCTCCCTCCCTCAAAACACCTCCCCACCAAACCCAACATCAAACAAACAAAACCCCTAACCCCTCCCCCCCCCAAAAAAAAAAATCCCAACGGAGAACAAAAAACCCCCAAATAAACCCCCTACCAACAACAAACTCCCCCTGTTCCCTACCCCTCCTAAGAAGTCCCCCCCCCCCCCCCCCCCCAAAAAAAAAAATTCTGCACAAAAGCACAGGTACAATATGATTCATTACAGAGACAACTGGCACTGAACTCATGACATTTAGAATTCTATTAATGGCACAGTGCTCATTAGGATACAAATCCATTATGCTGAAGACATGCACAGGAGAGAAAGTGTTTAAAATGTGTTTTTCCTCCACAAACAGCTTGCTAAAATGCCTTTCTTTCTCTTTCCCAGTGAGAAAGTCATCTATCAGATCTCACACAGGACAAAGTACCACACACACACACATGCATGCACATAAGTGCTTATTCCATTATCCTCGATATAAAATAATAAAAATAAATAAATAAATAAATGCACCACACACACACACACACACACATGCATGCACCACACACACACATGCATGCACCACACACACACACCACACACGCACATACATGCATGCACCACACACACACATAGCTGCACACACACGCATACCAGTTCTGTTCATCCACCTGCCCAGCCAGCACACACTAACCTGTGTACACAGCATGTCCATGATTCGTACTTTCAGCTGTGTATTGCGACTCAGCACATCCACCAGGCCCTGGTACAGACACACAGAGGTCATCAATGCAAAACCACAGACTTCACACATACCACAGTGTAATCCTCAGGACAGTTTATTCCAAATCAAAAGCCAGACCAGCACTCTGACTTGTCCTTTTCCCCTTGTCTGTAAGGTGTCACTGGGGCCCTGCACTCAAGTTTTTGGGGTTGGTGTGTCGTAGGCAAGCTGAAGTGGACAGAGCCCATTCCTCTCCATATCATAGTGTGCATGCTGGGTAAGGTCAAGTCATCCATTCCACTAGCCAAAGCTTGCCTATCCTTCTCTAAAAAGGTGGATGGGATTTTAATGTGTGTGCAACATGTTCAGTGTGTGTTCACACTAGGGTCTAAGATTATCGTGTGTGCAACATGTTCAGTGAACATTCACACAAGGGTCTCAGATTATAGTCCAACTCAAAAGAGTTTTACGGGTGTAGATTTAACACCTAGGCAGAAATCCCTTCGAAAGGACATATCACAGGAGACTGGAGTTGCTATCAGGTCATGCGTACACGGCTCCAAATAAAGGACTATTCTACCTCAGAAGTTTGAGCTTCTCAAACTTGGTATAATTATATATTTTTCACACAACATGTGTTCTATGTTGCCCCACCCCCCTAACCACACATCAAAGAAAGAGAAATGGTGTAGAGCAATGGAGATGGGAGAGAGGGAAGGTGGGATGAGAATGGAGGAAAAGAAAAGGACACCAAGAGAATGACAGACATTGACAAGACCAAGACAGAGAAGACTAACACATCAACTCCACAAAGAAGGCACAACAGCGGTGTGGAGAAGTGTTGCACCTGATAGAGGTGAAGCCTGATGTCTGCCTGCTGGGACAGGCACCTCTTCAGGATGCCCAGGATCTCCAGGCACAGCGCCTCATTGCTGGCACGGTTGTACTGACCATGGATCTCCACCGGAACCTACGCGCATACAATTAGCATTCCTTATAGCAACAAGTGTGCATGCTGCTTATGTATGATATATATGGTGGTCTAGAGGTAACGCGCCTGTCTAGAATGTGAAAAGTCCGGGTCGGGTGTGTGCGTGGTTCGTACCCCGTTTGGGCCCGAAATTTTTCCCCATCCATTAGACCATGAGTGGTGGTCTGGGCGCTAGTCTTTCGGATGAGACGATAAACGGAGGTCCCGTGTGTTACACAACATTTTCAGCGCACGTAAAAGAACCCACGGGAACAAGGGAGTTGTCCCTGGCAAAATTCTTAGAAAAAAGCCACTCTGATAGGGAAACAAATACAGTTGCAGACCAAAAGAAAAAAAGAAGAAAAAAAAGGGTGGCGCTGCTCTTGTGGCGACGCGCTCTCCCCGGGGAGAGCAGCCCAAATTTCACGCAGAGAAATCTCGTGACTTAAAGTGGTACAAAATAAAATAAATAAAAAATAAATAAAAATAATAACAATAAGCACATAGTCATGCGAATACATACGTTAACTTTTTTCCAATGCCACTTTCTGCTGGCTTTTTGGAGGGAATAATGAGGAAGGGGGGGGTTGATTGATTGATTTTCTTGGGTGCTTCACATGCAGACATAATTTTCAATGATAGAATGCCACGGCTTAGTCATTCAAACCTACCTTACCATACCTCTGATTCGACTCTTCACCCCACTAAAGAACCCATCTACCTTTCTGTCACTTTATGAACAACCAAAAATCACCAAACTACAGAAGACAGAAAATATGTATGCCTGAGATATGACTTCCCCTGTTACAAATATTTGTCCTTTCCCCCCCTGACAATGTCCATGTCATTTTCCGTGCCCCCCCAAACAAACCCGGAAGACGCACCTGGCTGGAGGAGAAGGGCTGACTGCTCTGGCTGCACTGACTGGAGGGGATTCCTCCCAGCACCTTGAAGCTCTTCAGGATGGCCAGGTAACCCTGCACCCCGATCTTACACTCCTCCAACTGCCTGCACACACACACACAGAGCCCAAAACATCAGTAACAAATTAATGTGAGCAGTTCATACACATGTCCATCAAAGGTGGGTGGCAGGATGGTTAAGACATCCGCCTGCTAACAAGTAAACAGCAAGGGTGTGGGTTCGATTCCCAGCCTCCCTCTTTGTTCTCAGACGAAAAAAATTGAAATGAAAGTCCTTTGGACGAGACTATAAAATGAGACCGGTGTGCGAATGTACACAGAACATCTTGCGCACACATCAAAACCCCTTCTGCCTTTTGCAAAAAGCCATTGTGTGCCAGTAGAAACAGATGACAACAAAGGCCCCCCCCCCCCCGTCAGCATGGACACGGATGTCATGTTTAGACACCATACCCGAAGTCAGAAAGTGGCTACCTAAATGGTGGGGAAAACTGGTCACATAGGCAAAAACCTCGCCACTGGTGAACCTCGGAGCCCTAGCCAAGGAATGGAAAAAAAGAAAATGTCCACCAGTCTTTAATACAGCATGAAGGACAAAAAACTCGAAGTCTTAGGTTCAATTCCACCCCAACACACACACACTCTCTCTCTCTTATATATATATATCCCTAAGGGCGGGGACTGGATGTAAAAAAGCACACGGGTGCTTATTCATTATCCTCGAAATAAAAGAATTTGTCATTGTCCACCAACTGCCTGTAACACACACCTCCAACAACAGTTACACCTCCCACCCCCAGCTCTCACCTGGAGAAGATGGACTTTCTCAGCAGCAGGATGAGGCTGTCCTTGAGGGACATGCTGACCTTGAGGAGGGGCAGGAGGGCCACCAGCAGACCCTGAGCGGTGTCAGGAGGGAGCAGGGGCAGGCAGTCAAACACCTCACGCACCTTGCCCACCGACTCCAGCAGAAACAGAGGGGCTGTCGTCACCGTCTCTGTCAGCAGGCCTGGTACATAATTGTGTGAGAGATGAGTATCGCGTGGCACTGTTCTGAAAAGGAAAGGAAAGGAAGGATGTGTGTGTGTGTGTGTGTGTGTGTGTCAAAGTTTTATTTCCAGACTGTACACTGAATAAACTGTGCATTCGCTTAAAATTTTTTTTTTTTATCAAGCCATTCATCTAAAAATGAAAAAAAGAATTAAAAAAGAGAAAAAAAACCCACCCAAATAAAACAAAAAAACCCCTAACAAACAACATCCCCCTCCCCCCCCACCCAAAAAATACCAGTCTCCACAGAAAACAAACCTAACAAAACAAAACCCCCAAACAAAACAAAGAGAAAACCAATGAAATAATCTGTGTGCAAGTGCGGAGCCTATGTGGAAGGGATGGGCTCTACCCAGTACACTGCCTGCAAAAAGTCAGTGCTGTGTCCCAACGACTCCTCAAAGAGTTCAGGGAAAAGTCCATGCCTCAGTCAACATCTCACTCTACCTGCCACTGCTACACAAACTTGAGGATGCCTCAAATCTGTCTCTAGCCAGCTAGGGATTCTACAGTGATGTTTTTCTGTACTTTAAGTGGAAATTCACAGACAAGTGATACTCATCAACTTTTTTTTATTCCATTATCCCCCCCACAAATGTATGCGCACATACACAGACATAGATACACACACACAGACACAAATACACACACAGAGAGATACACACAAACACAAAAACACACACATACCACACTACAAAACTTACTAAGGTAATGTGAAGCAGGTGCAGATGTTTCAGTCATCACACGATTGAAGATTTGGCCCAAAATGTCGGATCGAACGACTTCATGACCCTGCAAGGCAGAAAATAATTTATAACTTTCAACATTCTTCACATTGGTACACAGTAGAATCCACTGAACACTTAAAAAAAACCATTAAAAAACCCCCCCACCCTTATGTTACACAAATAGCTACAACAGCCACTTTATTTTGAACACTTTGAGGAGTTTCCTGACATGATAACAATAACCACATTACTTTGAACATTTTATGAATCTTACTTTTACAAATAGTTATGACACTCACATTGCTTTGACCATTTTGAAGACGAGCTTACTGAGATTGTTACAACAGGCACAGTACTTTGAACATACTAAGGAGGATTTTATAGCCGTTACACAAATAATTACAAGAGGTACATTACTTTGAACATTTTAAGACTCATACTATTACAAATACTTATGACAGGCACATTACTTTGAACATTTTGAAGAGGAAATTACTGAGATCATTACAGCAGGCACAGTACTTTGAACATACTGAGGATTTTATTGCTGTAACACAACCAGTCACAACAAGCACATTACTTTGAACATTTTGAGGAGGATTTTATTGCTGTTACACAAACAATCACAACAGGCACATTACTTTGAACATTTTGAGGAGGATTTTGCTGCCAAGCCGACAGGCTGCCTGGTTGGGCGTCAGCTGACCGGAGACGACAGTTTCTGGTTTGCCAAAGACCAGGCGGGGACCAAAGCTGTCCATGAGGAGGAACCCCAGCTGCACCAAGCCCTGAACAACGTGCTCCCACCCTGAGGAACTGCAAACACCACAAACCCAACAGCATGCGCTTTAGTTGTTTGGTTGTGTTGTTGTTGTTTTAAGTACAAACAAAACCAACAGCATACGTTTTGGTTGTTTTGTTGTTGTTTTAAGTACAAACAAAACCAACAGCATACGTTTTAGTTGTTTGGTTTTGTTGTTGTTTTAAGTACAAATAAAACCAACAGCATACATTTTAGTTGTTTTGTTGTTGTTTTAAGTACAAACAAAACCAACAGCATACGTTTTAGTTGTTTGGTTTTGTTGTTTAAAGTACAAAAAAACCCAACAGCATACGTTTTAGTTGTTTGGTTTTGTTGTTGTTGTTTTAAGTACAAACAAAACCCACAGTATACGTTTTAGTTGTTTGGTTTTGTTGTTTTAAGTACAAACAAAACCAACAGCATACGTTTTAGTTGTTTGGTTTTGTTGTTGTTTTAAGTACAAACAAAACCAACAGCACACGTTTTAGTTGTTTGGGTTTGTTGTTGTTGTTTTAATTACAAACAAAACCAACAGCATGCATTTTAGTTGTTTTGTTGTTGTTTTAATTACAAACAAAACCAACAGCATGCATTTTAGTTGTTTGGTTTTGTTGTTGTTGTTTTAAGTACAAACAAAACCAACAGCATGCGTTTTAATTGTTTTGTTTTGTTGTTGTTTTAAGTACAAACAAAACCAACAGCATACGTTTTAGTTGTTTGGTTTTGTTTTGTTTGTTTTAAGTACAAACAAAACCAACAGCATACGTTTTAGTTGTTTGATTTTGTTGTTGCTGTTTTAAGTAAAAACAAAACAGCATATGCTTTAGTTGTTTTGTTTTGTTGTTGTTGTTTTAAGTACAAACAAAACCAACAGCATACGTTTTAGTTGTCTGGTTTTGTTGTTTTAAGTACAAACAAAACCAACAGCATACGCTTTAGTTGTTTTAAGTACAAACAAAACCAACAGCATACGTTTTAGTTGTTTGGTTTTGTTTTGTTTGTTTTAAGTACAAACAAAACCAACAGCATACGTTTTAGTTGTTTGGTTTTGTTTTGTTTGTTTTAAGTACAAACAAAACCAACAGCATACGTTTTAGTTGTCTGGTTTTGTTGTTTTAAGTACAAACAAAACCAACAGCATACGCTTTAGTTGTTTTAAGTACAAACAAAACCAACAGCATACGTTTTAGTTGTTTGGTTTTGTTTTGTTGTTTTAAGTACAAACAAAACCAACAGCATACATTTTAGTTGTTTGGTTTTGTTGTTGTTGTTTTAAGTACAAACAAAACCAACAGCATACGTTTTAGTTGTTTGGTTTTGTTTTGTTTGTTTTAAGTACAAAAAAAACCAACAGCATACGTTTTAGTTGTTTGGTTGTGTTGTTGTTGTTTTAAATACAAACAAAACCAACAGCATACGTTTTAGTTGTTTGGTTTTGTTGTTGTTTTAAAGGTATCTTTCTTATCAGGGATGAACACCTTTTTTTCAGGAAGAAAAGGCAAAAACCAGATTGGTGAGTCATACACACACAACATTAAGAAGAAAAAAAGAAAGAAAAAAATGAAACTCACCTAAAACAACAACCGAACAACAACCCACAAATCTGCAGTAACAAATCACAACAACAATTTGTTCAGCTATACTGAAACATTCCTTTCAATTCATGAATAAACACATCTGATAACCCTGAACTGGCTTCAGGGAATATTTTCAAACTGTAGAAAGAAATACACTGTAAATATGGCACAAGCAGCATCCTTCCTTTAGCTTACACTGGTTTGTGGTCTTCAAGTGGTGGCGAATAATCACACGTCCCTCTGTGAGAAATATGAAAAGTCAGAGTGCACAGCGGCCCCTCCCAGCGTGGTAGTGAATGACAGCAAGTTTAACAAGGCACTATACACTTTTCAGACTATCTCTAGTGAAACTTATGGGCAGCAAATTTAACAAGGCACTGTACACTTTTTAGACTAGCTCTAGTGAAACTTATGGGCAGCAAATTTAACAAGGCACTATACACTTTTCAGACTATCTCTAGTGAAACTTATGGGCAGCAAATTTAACAAGGCACTGTACACTTTTTAGACTAACTCTAGTGATACTTATGGGCAGCAAATTTAACAAGGCACTGTACACTTTTTAGACTAGCTCTAGTGAAACTTATGGGCAGCAAATTTAACAAGGCACTGTACACTTTTCAGACTACCTCTAGTGAAACTTCTGGGCAGCAAATTTAACAAGGCACTGTACACTTTTCAGACTACCTCTAGTGAAACTTCTGGCCCAGTTTTCATTCTCTGCTGTATCTAGCAATGGTAGTTGCCCTTAGTTTCAACACCATGATAATTATTCTTCTTCTTCCTTTTTTGTCATGTTTCTCCCAGGGGAGGTTTGACATTGATGAGCCTTCTCCATCTCTCTCTGTTTTGAGAACACCACGATAATTGGGTAAAAAAAAATATGAGGAAAGGACCAGCAGGCAGCTCTGTACAGACAACCCTGCAATGTGAATGCTGGCTAGCTGAAGGCATCAAGCAAAGAAAAAACCGACAATTGAGCATGTCAAAATACTGTCTCAAGTAATACACCGCTTTGTCATTGCTGGATCAGATTCAATTTGCATGGAAAGCAAGCATGAATAAACATCCAAAGGTTGGAAATAAATCCACCCCAAAATGGAAGGGTTGGAAACGAAGGAGTTAACAAGTCTGACCCTGCTCACCTACTGGACACGGTCTCCAGTACCATCTGCTCAATGTCACGATGCTCAGAGAAGTTCTCCCTCACCCAGAAAGACTGCTTATGGCGCTGATGATCACGAAAACTTCGTAGCACGTTGACTTCAGGAACTCCAGTATCTGTTACATAAATAAAGAACAGAGAGAGTTTTGATAAGTGATTTGCAACATGGGAGATTTCAGAAACCCGTTTTGTTAATATGTATAAAAATACAAAAGTAAACCTGTTGATATGGACATTCTGAAAATCCGTGATACACCTGACTTTGTTTCCCATGGTAATAAAACTCAGACTAGAGACACATAAACACATCAGACAGCAAAATCATACAGAAAAACATGATGAAAATGTCTTGATACTAATTAGTCTCATCACCAAAACAATCTTTGCTAAAGTTTTATTCGATAAATGAAAAATGTCATACACGTATACATGACACTTTCACCGATCGCTTACCTTTGTATCAAGTATTATGTTATGACTATGAAAAAATAATAAACAAACAAACAATATGACAAAATAAAAAACAAGACAATGTACTCACTGTTTTGAAGACTTTTTTGGAATGGATGGTGTGTGGTGTGCAAAGATGACATGAAAACATTTGCAAGACATCTGGACACTGGCACTGACATTTTGTCCACTGGTGGCACGGTAATTAACATAATCACAGGTAAGTCCTTGATGACGAAAACCCTACTTTTCACTGTTGAGTCACAGTCCAAAACCACAGGTTATCTTCACAATTTAAAAAAAAAACAACACCAGAATTTTGATGAATATCCAGAAGTCCACAGGCAAAAAAAAAAAATAAAAATAATAATACAAGGTAAGTTACAGGTGTGAAAAAAAAGTGTCACAGGTAGCACTAATTGTCACCATCTCATCCTGGGCTTCTTTCCACTCATAATATTTTCTTCTAGTCACTGTAGGAGTGATACAGTTCAAAACAAGGCACAACACACAAGGCTGTCAAAACTTCTTGCACTGGTAGCTGCTTTCTTTTCCATTTCTTTCCTTTTCTGTCCCATTGCTCGTTATTTTCCTCTCCGCAGCTCACAAACAACACAGGCACGAGTCACATTCTTTTTCTCCTCCTGATGGAATCTTCTCCAGGAAATGTTCAGTTTTGTTCTGAAGCCTCAGAACAGTGTCAGGCTCGATGCTGGGCCGTCCACGCTGTCGTCCCTGCATGCCAGTACGTCCTCTGGGTTGACAGACGTCACCAGGTCCTTTGCCAGCTTCTTTCGAAACTGGCGGTGCAGCATCGGTTTGTCTGTCTTTGTCTTATACAAAAGATAAGAGTTCAGCACAGACAAACTGACCACATGGAAAAAACACTCTTTTCCACCATTTCAGCGTCCTGAAGTTGAAGGGGCGTAGCTGACCATCTGGTCCGACCTGTCAACTCCCCCATGTAGCGGTCATAGTTGACAACAACCTCAGGCTTCCTGATGGCTTCATTCGTCCTAGGGTCGTTTTTTCCAGTGGCTTTGTGTTGAAGTATCCACTGTAGAAAGAAGGTGGACCACTTTCCTGTCATAAAATTTCATCAGCATCATGTGCGATTATGCACAGTGTAGATGTCCCCTTCTGTCGCAACACCTTGTCCTTCACCTCTGTGGCACACCTCTTCGTTTGCACGTAGTGTGCTGAGCCCCCACAGACAACGCCACAAATCCCAATACAGCTGGGGTGAACTGTAGTAGTTGTCATGTATAGAATGTGGCCCTTGCAAAATAGCCACTCATCATGTCCATGACAAGTCGTAGGTGGCTCCTTGCCAGTACCGGTAGATCAGATTTACTGTGTACAGCTTGAATTTTAGACAGTACCCTTGGTTGCATCACAAATATGTACGCTTTGATGCCGTACTTTTTGGCTTATCAGGGTTGTAGACTCTGAATGAGAGATGTCCCCTCCAGGGGATCATCCCCTCATCCAGAAAAGTGCTGATGTGGTCGATACACCTTGGCAAAAGTGTCTACAAGATCCCTATAAATAGACCCCAACTTCTGCAGAGGGTTGTAGCCAGCTGTCCACGTCGAACGTGTTCAGCATTATTTGCAAGGTGCAAAACGTCATTAGTAGATAGGCTCTGTCTTGGACATCAGTTTTAAAAAAAAACGGTGTTTGAGTCACTTCATCACTGGTCAGTTTCAGAAAATCCACTGCACGATGAGTCCCATCGCAATCGTCATGGCGACGAACACTTTCATCTCTGCCAAGTGTAGCTTTCAGGCATGAAATCGCGACGATGGCTTGATTGATGGGAGGCTAAATAATCGGCAGCATAACGATTAGTCTCCTCAGCCATTGTTTCATAGTGTCTTTGCGTCAAAAACAGATCGAAGAAGTCAGAAACATCACAATTGTCCGTAGCGTGGCGATACATCCAGGTGCACAAACACTGCTCAGCTCCACCGGGTCGCGATCACCTTCGGTCCAATTTTCCATCAGAAACGGCATACTTCTGTCCTCATCGCTGTCTCATTCTCTACTTCTTCCAAAGTAAACCCTCAAACTCCCCTGCTATCACTGTCTTCAAGGAGCTCACGGACGCTTCTAAAAACTCGGGAACGTAGTCGGCCGCCATTCTGCAAAGTGTGGAACGCGACGGTTGAAAAAAATTTTTTTCCCTTTAGACCAATGAAATTCGCGATGATTGTGGTTACACACCAAAGTTCGACCCTTTCTGCGGCCCTGTTGCCGCCTTTCTATCGTCACATGATCGTTGTAAGCGAAAGTCGGTCGTCAATACATCACCTATACGATCCCGGAATATTCCGGAGCCGCCACACAGCCTAGACCCCTGTTCCCGGAATATTCCGGAGCCCGACTAGGTTATATGGACATTCTGAAAATCCTGATACCCTGACAGTTCATAGGTATACAAAACCAGACATAGAGACACAGTGAAAGTTATGGGCAGCAAATTTAACAAGGCACTGTACACTTTTCAGACTACCTCTAGTGAAACTTCTGGGCAGCAAATTTAACAAGGCACTGTACACTTTTCAGACTACCTCTAGTGAAACTTCTGGCCCAGTTTTCATTCTCTGCTGTATCTAGCAATGGTAGTTGCCCTTAGTTTCAACACCATGATAATTATTCTTCTTCTTCCTTTTTTGTCATGTTTCTCCCAGGGGAGGTTTGACATTGATGAGCCTTCTCCATCTCTCTCTGTTTTGAGAACACCACGATAATTGGGTAAAAAAAAATATGAGGAAAGGACCAGCAGGCAGCTCTGTACAGACAACCCTGCAATGTGAATGCTGGCTAGCTGAAGGCATCAAAGCAAAGAAAAAACCGACAATTGAGCATGTCAAAATACTGTCTCAAGTAATACACCGCTTTGTCATTGCTGGATCAGATTCAATTTGCATGGAAAGCAAGAATGGAATAAACTTCCAAAGGTTGGAATAAAATCCACCCCAAAATGGAAGGGTTGGAAACGAAGGAGTTAACAAGTCTGACCCTGCTCACCTACTGGACACGGTCTCCAGTACCATCTGCTCAATGTCACGATGCTCAGAGAAGTTCTCCCTCACCCAGAAAGACTGCTTATGGCGCTGATGATCACGAAAACTTCGTAGCACTGTTGACTTCAGGAACTCCAGTATCTGTTACATAAATAAAGAACAGAGAGAGTTTTGATAAGTGATTTGCAACATGGGAGATTTCAGAAACCCTGTTTTGTTAATATGTATAAAAATACAAAAGTAAACCTGTTGATATGGGACATTCTGAAAATCCGTGATACACCTGACTTGCTTCCATAGGTATATAAAACTCAGACATAGAGACACATAAACACATGCAGAACAGCAAAATCATACAGAAAAACATGATGAAATAAATGTCTTGGATACTGAAGTTAGTCATCACTCACCAAATCATCATTGCTAATAAGGTTTTATTTCCTGATAAATACAAAAATGTCATACCCACGTATACATGCACACTCACACAAACGCTTACCTGTTCGTTCAAGACATTCATCCCAGCTATGGACAGTGCCAACGCCACATTGAATGGAGACAGCACTCTTGAAGCACAGGAATACTGCCATGCCTGTCAAAACCATACACACTCACCTGACACACACTTACACAATGCACCATCTGGAAATAAAAATTTGACTTTGACTTTGAAATTTGACTAAATACATGCACTGGATTTATCTGAAAGTCTGCTTCTGCTTATTTGTGAGCTGTGCTCATCTCTTAATACTTATGAACAAAATAAACTTAAGACATTCTCATGTTACTAAAAACCATTCCTTCAACAATATCTACAGCAGATGCAAACTCCTGAAAATTTAAAATGACAAAAATAATATATTTCAATGCAACTATGAAACATTCCCAATAGCATTACAGCTAAAATGTCCACCTCTCCACGTGTCATAAACTCAGAAATCTAAAATGGAAAAATATTACATTCTGATACAACCACAAAACATCCTAAATATAATTTTGCGATAAAACTGTATCTTCAGCTGACAGAAACCCTTAAAATTTAACATAGAAAATTGACCTTCAGTTTGTTATAAGTTATACGTTTCCAGATTATTTGAAGTGCATTTGTTGCTTTTTCTAAGGGGGGAGGAGGGGGGGAGCAATTTGTTTGTTTTGTCTTTGGTCATAGGTAAGAACTAAAATTTTCTTCACATCTAATATTTTTGTATGTGTAGGCATTAAATATCTCCGAGCATTGAAAATCTTTTGTATGATACATAGACAAAACATGAGCATAAAAAAGAGAGATTAAAAAAAAGAAAGGAGACTGTTGGAGACTGCAGAGACCTTGAGGTACTTGAGGAACTCTGTGCCCAGCTGCCTCTGCTCCATGACAGCGAAGGTCACATGCAGGATGGCCGTGCCCTCTGTCTGCCTCAGCACGTCCACGTTCAGCATGTCCTCCATCAGGTCCTCGCTGACACAACGCACCAGGCAACACAGAGACCAGCGTGTACCAACACACAGCAGTAAAACATGAATGAGTGTGTATGTAGAAATGTATGAGTGTGTACACAACGCACCAGGCAACACAGAAACCAGCGTGTACCAACACACAGCAGTAAAACATGAATAAGTGTGTACGTAGAAATGTATGAGTGTGTACACAACACACCAGGCAACACAGAGACCAGCGTGTACCAACGCATAGCAGTAAAGCATGAATGTGTGTACGCACACATGTGATTGTGTACAGAACACACTAGGCAACACAGAAACCAGCATGTACCAACACATAGCTATAAAACATGAACGAGTGTGTACATACATGCAGACTCCTTGCAGTTTCTTAGTTACTTCATGTCTGCTGTTTATTCACTCATACATGCACACATCCACTCACGTGTACACATAAAGCATTTTAAAAAAATCAAATTTTAACATTGCATGAAGCACATCAAATAGAGAGTGCAACAAAAAAAAAAAAAAATATATATATATGCTACAAATGGCTATATTAACATAAAAGAAAATGTACCATACATTTATTTAAAATTCGGGCTGCTCTCCCCGGGGAGAGCGCGTCACCACAAGAGCAGCGCCACCCTTTTATGCGCCCTGCAGTAACAGGAAGGTGTACAGAACAACTATGTCAGTCACCACTTTCACCGCTTCTGTTCATTTATTTCCTAGTCTACGACTGTCTGTTGTTGCCGAATGGACACACAGTTATGAACATTTTTCTGATACATCATGGCCTTTCCTATGATTTCTAGTCTAAAACTTTTCAGACTTTGCCTCTGAAAATAAACAACAACAAATCCTTTAAAAAATAAATACCACTTAACAGTACTCAATGGAGATAGTACTTTATGAAGAAAAAAACACCCTAAACGCAAACGCAATTTTATTTCACGAGGGTAATAGATTAAGTAACAAGACTTTTTTTCATCCAGCCCTCAACAATCCAGTACCCTATAACCTATGGTGCTCAATGCAGATGATATTTGATCAGACAGTGATTCAGTCATACCTGTCCATGACGTTGGCTTGGTTGCGAGCCAGGCTGTCTTTGTTGATGAAGAAGGATGTTACCCCTCCAGATAAGCCTCTTGTGGCCCTGCAAAGCCACCAAACGCTGACTGACTTGCTTGTTAAGAACCAGGTTAAAGTTTTTCTCACAACATCTTGCACACACACACACACACACTAAAACTCCCATGGTAGGCCAGCTATGGCTGGTGGCATGGATGACAAAACATACCCAGCATGCATCCTGTTACCTGAAGAGGGATGTGCTCCACTAGATCTAGTGGTTAGAGTGTTGAGCTTGCGATCTGACGGCTCAGGTTCTAGCCACCCCCGAGGTCCCTGTTTGTGGGTTATTTTTATCTCTGGAGTTAACATCACTACCTATTCCATTCCTCCGGATGAGACTATAAACCAAGGTCCCGTGTGCAAACGCATGTAGAATATCTTTTGTACATGTAAAAATATCTACCTGTTCTGCTTTTCAGACAAGCAGGTTATTAAACTTTATAAACCCATACATATTCTGGTGTCGTGGTTAGACATCATCCCTGAAGTCAGAATGCAGCAACCTTAATGTTGGGTAAATGGTCACATATGTAAAATCCACCATTTTCATTGTGGTCAAACATACCTTTTCTGACAGCAGCAGCAGCTGATACACCACAGAGGGTATGTCCCTCAGGTCAAGGTCATCAAACTGCCGGATAATCTTTTCCAGGACAAAGCGCAGTTCGTCAGCAGACAGGGGAACATCGTTGAACATGGCGGCTAAGTGAATCACTGTCTGAGGTGACCACCTGTACCAATGACAAGACATTTATATGAAAACATACAACTGAGCAAATAGCAGTGGAGAAAAACAAACACCGGTAACCAGTTACAGCATTTTCCATCACTGTCAAAATTATCAAATTTTTTTTTTAAAATCCCATTGATTTGATTCTCTAACTGTTGTTGGATTTGGGTTTCTGTGTGGTGTGTGTGTGTGTATTTGCACATGTGTGCACAAAGGCACTTACTCATAAATATTTCATCTAGAAAGAAAACACTTTTGATCTGGACACTCATTACATGTCTGTATTTCGGACATAATTTTGACATGTATGTTTTTACTGTTTTTGAATCAGTTGACATTATTTTATGTATTGACTCATGCAGCTTTCGTGATCTTAAGATAATGAAGTATTCTTCACACTATTTGAATTAACACAGACAGAGATAGTATGCATTAAACACACACAAAATGAATGAAGAAAAAACTGCATGTGATATCAATTTAATAAAATAACATACACATGAAAAAACCAAAAACCCAAACAAAACAAAGAGTGTTACTGAACATGTTATTTACTGACTACAAACAACACTAAAATCTACTTTTAATTCTTCAAATGAGACTCCAGCTTCGAAAACAAGACACACATTATCATAATTTCAGCAATTTCTGCAAAAACACATTCTAAAGGCATAATGACAATGATTTTCCATTATACAACAATCAATATTTTTGATATTAGCCATTATTATGACACACACTTACATGTTCTAAATTCTATAAAAATGAAACATGGGCACTGTGAACAAAACATCACATACTTGCAGGAACAGAGGTTGTTGAGAACATGTCCCTTGAATTCTGCCCCCTTCATGCTGCTGTCGCCATACACAATGGACTCTTGGGACTCTATCACCGACAGAATCTTTGGGAACACGTTCATCGCCCTGAAAACAATGACATGACAATGACACTACCGTATACACACTGGGATTGGATGATAAAAAAGCACACGATTACTTATTGCATTATCCTTGAAATTTTTTTTTTTAAATGTACACAGAAAAAAATAAACATGACATCATTTACTATATCGACAATGTAGAGTCTCCCGGTATTGGGCTATAAACTGACAAGGTAAGTATACTAACCAAACATATTTTTGTGTCAAGTAATAATAAGGAAAAAACAAAACAAACAAACAACAAAAACCCGTTAGCAATTCACGAACACAGTGATGAAATAAATAAAATAAGATAAAACAAACTGAGTTTGACCAAAGCAGAGAAACAATCAAATCAACCAATACAGATCCATACTTGCTGAGATTGCAGTTCTGTGGGCAATATGAGTATTTACGCAGGAAAATGAAATACAGCAAAGTGTCTAGCTAAAGACAATAATGCTTTTGTATGTAGTTCTTAAAAATAAAAAAAGACTAGTTTTCTATGATTAAAGTATGATGTTATGACAGTCTGAAGAAAAATGGACCAAAAAAAAAAAAGTGGTTGAAGTTGCATCAAGATGGTGACTCACTTTCCCCCCTGAAATGTGCCGGCTTTCACAGAGTCCACGTAAAACTGGGCCAGTTCTGCCAGGCAAGGGCCTGTGAGCTTGCTGCACTGCAAACACACCACACTGGGCACATTAACTGGTACAAGCATGTGCACACTGGGTACACTAACTGGTTAAAGCATGTGCACAGTGGGTACATTAACTGGTACAAGCATGTGCACACTGGGTACATCAAGGGGTACAAGCTTGTGCACACTGGGTACATCAAGTGGTACAAGCATGTGCACACTGGGTACATTAACTGGTACAAGCATGTGCACACTGGGTACATTAACTGGTACAAGCTTGTGCACACTGGGTACATCAAGTGGTACAAGCATGTGCACACTGGGTACATTAACTGGTACAAGCATGTGCACACTGGGTACATTAAGTGGTACAAGCTTGTGCACACTGGGTACATTAAGTGGTACAAGCATGTGCACACTGGGTACATTAAGTGGTACAAGCATGTGCACACTGGGTACATTAAGTGGTACAAGCATGTGCACACTGGGTACATTAAATGGTACAAGCATGTGCACACTGGGTACATTAAATGGTACAAGCAGTGCACACTGGGTACATTAAATGGTACAAGCATGTGCACACTGGGTACATTAACTGGTACTTATAAGCATGTGCACACTGGGTACATTAACTGGTACTTATAAGCATGTGCACACTGGGTACATTAACTGGTACAAGCATGTGCACACTGGGTACATTAACTGGTACAAGCTTGTGCACACTGGGTACATTAACTGGTACAAGCTTGTGCACACTGGGTACATTAATTGGTATAAGCTTGTGCACACTGGGTACATTAACTGGTACAAGCTTGTGCACACTGGGTACATTAGCTGGTACAAGCATGTGCACACTGGGTACATTAAGTGGTACAAGCATGTGCACATTGGGTACACTAACTGGTACAAGCATGTGCACACTGGGTACATTAAGTGGTACAAGCATGTGCACACTGGGTACATTAAGTGGTACAAGCATGTGCACACTGGGTACATTAAGTGGTACAAGCATGTGCACACTGGGTACATTAATTGATACTTATAAGCTTGTGCACACTGGGTACATTAACTGGTACAAGCTTGTGCACACTGGGTACATTAACTGGTACTTATAAGCATGTGCACACTGGGCACATTAACTGGTACAAGCTTGTGCACACTGGGTACATTAACTGGTACAAGCATGTGCACACTGGGTACACTAACTGATACTTATAAGCATGTGCACACTGGGTACATTAACTGGTACTTATAAGCATGTGCATACTGGGTACATTAACTGGTACAAGCATGTACACACTGGGTACATTAACTGGTACAAGCATGTGCACACTGGGTACACTAACTGGTACTTATAAGCATGTGCATACTGGGTACATTAACAGGTACAAGCATGTGCACACTGGGTACATTAACTGATACTTATAAGCATGTGCAAAGTGTACCAGCTGCAGCACTGAGCAGTTTTAAACGTTTCACTTGTGTACAGGAGTTATGAACAAACTACAAGCATCAGCTTGCTGTTATAATAATAATAATAATGTATCGAATTTATAAAGCGCTGAATCTTGTAAAGATACAAATCAAAGCACTCAGATAACATTTAAAAAAAATAATATTGAGGATAATGGAATAAGTACTCATGTGCTTTATTTTACATCCAGTCCCCGTGTGTATGCGGTTTTGTAAATTTTGTCATCTGTTCCCACCGGCACACAATGGCCTACTCTTTTGAAAAGCGGAACAGGATTTAACGTGTGCGCAAGATGTTCTGCATGCATTCGCACACGGGGCCTCGGTATATAGTCTCATCCGAAGGATATATGAATACTTATACAGATTTACACTCCTTGTCCTTCCTGAATGATTAAAAAAATATATAAAGTATGATTTTTAAGTTGTCAACAGGGCTAGATTATGAAAAGAAAAGAGCTTGTAGCTGATTCTTAACTCTTGCAGTCAAAGTTTGTTATTTATAAAGCAGCTCTATTTTTTGTGTGTGGGCAATTAATCAATATTTTTGCCTTACTGCATTTTCTTGAACAGGAGTCGTGCTTGGGTGCTAGTCTTTTGGATGAAATAAAGTGAGGTCCTGTATGCAAAATACAGAGCACCTAAAAGAACACATGGCACCACAAAAAATTATGTTCTTTTAAAAAAGCCACTCTCATAGGAAAACAAATACACAATCACACAGGAAAAAAGAGAAAGGAAGGTGCCGTATTAGTGACAATATACTCTCCCTGCCAGTGCAGCCTAAATTTCACAAAGAGAAATCCACAGTGACAGAAAGCGATATAAGAAACAGTACAATATAACACAACACAGACAAGTTCTAATATTAGTCAATGATATTGAAACAGACTGACCTCCATCAGCAACAACCAGACAATATCGTCAGCCAGTTTGCTAGTGAAGTCTGATTTCCCAAGTGTGGTGATGAGGTGTTTGAACAGGCCCACCACCACATCAGCCCTCTCCTCATCTTCATAGTCTAAACCTGTAGACAAACACATACATGTATGCAATGCACGCATGCACGCGCGCACACACACATGGAGTGAACAGAAAGGTTTTACAACTAGTTCTATCCCTCAACAACAACAAAAGTCAATTCAAGATGTTTTCTAAGTCACAATACAGACGTTATAAATTTTTGGGGTTGGACTTTGAAATTAAGTTTTGGGATAGGGTTCAATTTAGTAATAAAATACTTGTTTTAAAAATGTGCACGACAATCTTAAATCTTGTGTTGATCCATGCCTGAATATGATTAACAGGAAAATAGAAGACTATGGATTAAATAAAATTCATATATTATGCTTTGTGATGATCTGAAAAACACTGATTGTTTTCACTCTTATCCATCGAAAGTTGTGACTTGTCTAAACACAGCTAATCATCAAGAACATTTCCTTCAAGGACACTAAAACATGAATAAAAAAAATTCAGCCACTACCTTGAAACACAGCCTTTGAGAACAGAAGGGGCTCTTTGGAACTGCATAAGGACTTGTCAACTGCAGAACGCAGCTGAAACAGACACAAGTGTTTTGCTAAGCACACAACCAAATCAATTATAGATCAGGACTAACAGCACTTAACTCTTAACACAAAGACAACCACACACTGATGCTTTTTGTCAAACTACATTTCAATGCTCATATCAACAGTAAAGTCCTGAAAATGAAGTCTTCCATCTCCCTCAGCCATGGAGACTGTCCTTACATCTGTCACATGCCACATACTTTTACACCAAGATACATGTTGTGTGTTTATGAACATTAAAATGCTTTACAATGTAGAAGTAAAAAAGGAAAACTCTTGACAAAGGCTATATATTATATACTTTCTGCAAAGTTTACTGTAGACAAAAATTACTAAATATTCTCTTTGGAATCAACTATCCATTCTAATTTCTACCGCAGCCTATTTAACCTGATGTTAGAATGACCAACAAACAAACAAAAGTGACTGTACAAAGTTCTACAAGTCAGTACATTGGCCTGAACCAGAACACTCTTAAATTAGCTTTAAAATTGATGTGTGTGTTTGCATGTGCATGCGTGTGTTGTGAATGTGTTATGCGAATGTGCATGGCTGTGCACACACACGTGTGTGCATATATGACAAATTGCAAACTGGCCAACCAAAAAATCTACTGATCTTGTGGTTGAAGCTATATTTTAAATGAGTACTGTTTTTCCCATGATAACGTTCCAAGCTATCGACAAATTTTTAAAGAGAAAAAATGACAGCACTGTTTTCTCTGAGTCTGAGAATGAGATACTTACAATTCCAAGTTTCTGTCCTTTTATAACATCTCTCAGTTTTTCTGTTTTTCCGTCTCGATACAACTTCACAACTTCCTTCTCCATGTTCCTGGACAAAACAACAATGTAGATTATATATGTACACAATGACAATGTGTGAGAAATGTATCTAAATGAATATCACATATTTAATAGTTATATCAATAAAATAGTGAATGTGCTTACAATACTTATTCTTACGACTATGAGCTGTTTCTTAGGGTGGCAGCCCTAGTAATATGGTCTCTGTGGGGGACAACTTTATAAATTATCAATGCATCCTGGCTGATTCAGTGACTGATAGGTCATTTTTACCCGTCTCAGGGTTTGAGGACAGGTATCATATGATAAACCAGTGTTCAATAGTACTATTGGTGGTCTAGAGGTAATGCACCTGCCTACAAAGTGAAAAGTCTGGGTTCAATCCCCATTTGTGCCTGAAACTCTTCCCCCATCGACAAGACCATGAAAGGTGTAGAATATAAATTCCATACATTATCATTATTATTATGAAAGGTGATTTGGGTGAGAAAGTCTTTCAGATGAGATAATAAGCCATATGCAACTCACATTTAGCACAATAAAAGAACCCACGGCAAGGAAGTTGTCCCTGGCAAAATTCTGTAGAAAAGTGCCACTCTGATACTGTGTGATAGGGAATCAAATATGAAAAGGCTACAGATCTATGTAGATCTATCTATACTGTTGTATAGGCTATGGGACAAGAACAAAATGGGAGCCACTGGCACTGCTCCTGTGGCAACATGCTCTCCCCGGGGAGAGCAGCCCGAATTTTACTCAAAGAAATCTGCCGTGACTTACAAAGTGTACAAATGCAAATTTATACTATCATAGACATAGTATCAATAATAATATTCATTGTGATTGTGTAACTCAATCAACATAATTATGATGCATTGATGGCATATTTTATTTTCTATTAAATCTCACAAACCTAAAAGCAAGGGAAAAAAACTTATAATCTGATTAGGCGGCAATCGAACTGCAAAGCAGTATTCGTTCGAAACAAGAATAAACAAGGAAAAAACTCATACGCATGTGTTTGTGTATTGATCAGATCAGGTTGTCCGTAGTTTCCGAATATGGCGCCAAACGTGGTATAAACTTCCGGCGCGGTGACTTCCGCTTTGGACCAACAGTTGACAACCAATCAAAATGTCGGTTTCATTTTCCTTGGTTTATTTACAGTATGGCGTCTGTGGTGCACACTCCTGACTGTCATAACTGAATGTTCTATTAATTTCTTCTTTAGTTTAGGCGACATCTCTTGTTTCTTTACCATTTTGTGATGACAATGGCTTCTCGGAAGCGGAAGGGTGACGATCAGCACAACAGATCATCAAAAGAGGCAAAGTTGTCGAAAGTGAAAGTCGATTCCTCAGCAGGAACGAAAGCAGAGACACAGATGTTTGAAGGTTTAGTATTCTTCATTTTACCAGCAGGAATTCAGAAGGCCCGTTTACAGTTATTCAGATCACATGTTGAAAGATATGGAGGGTGCCTGAAAGATTCAAACTCTAAAGAAGTTACTCATATTATTGTTGATGATGAAATGACAGCTGACAAAGTGTGCAGAATTATGAAAACAGACGCGCTCCCATCAGACAAACGTATCCTGAAAACTGCCTGGCTCAGTGCTTGTTTTCGACAGAAAGAGGCTGTCGAAACAGAGAAGTTTCTTATCCCAGTCCCTACTTCCTGTAAAAATAGTGAATCAGACGGTGAAACTGTCAAGGTGGCAGCAGGAAAGGAAGATGAAACCAGGAAGAAGGACATAGAAAATGAGGAATCAGCACCAAAAGAAGAACATAAGTTTCCAAAAGTTGGTGTCATGTGGAATGCTTTCAAGACAACACCAAGAGGAGAGGACTCTGAAGATGCAGACAGCGATTATGTTCCAAGTGATGGTGAAACATCTGGTGTACCAACGGCCTTAACTGATGGGCCCTCCACTAGCTCAACAGACACAACACCAAACACATCACCAGAGAAAAAAGTGCCTGTAAGATTTTTGGATAAATTTGTGACATATTGACACTGTACATTGTGTGAGGAAGCTGTAGAAAACCTGTTATTTTATAAATGAATGAAACCTTGTGCTGATTGGATCATCAATTTAAAAAAAACAACAACCCATGATTCAGATATATATTCTACTTGAAATCCATTATTTGTTTGCCATTCCCGTATTAGCATACTGTTTGTGCACATGCAAGTGCGCGTGCAAGCGCACTGTGTACAACACACACACACACCACACACACACACTCTCTCTCTTTCTCTCTCTCTCTCTCTCTCTCTCTCTCTCTCTCTCTCTCTCTCTCTCTCTCTCTCTCTCTCCTCTCTCTCTCTCTCAGAAAAGTCATGTAATGTAGAAATGTAACATCTTAAATATCATCTGTCAGTGTCAGTCTGTCTCTTCTACCCACTTCCTCACCAGTATTCCTGTACACCTTCTCACATGCATACATGCTTAACAGAATTTGGTAAGGGATGGGATAGCCTGGTGGTTAGAGTGATGCACTTGTGATCTGCTGACCCCCGGTTTGAATCTTGTTGAAGAGGATTTTTACTCAAGAGTTAACATCAGAGCTGATTCTGCTCCCCCTTAAAGTCCTTTAGATGAGACTATAAACTGAGGTCCTGTGTGTGAATGCATGCAGAACATCTTGCACACATGTTAAAACCTGTTCTGCTTTTTGGAAGAGTAGGCCATTGTGTGCCGGTGGGAAAGGATGACAAAATTGACAAAACTGCATACATATGGGGACTGGATATTTAAAAAAAAGCACACAAGTACTTATTTCATTATCCTTGAAATAAAATTTATTTAAAAAACACATACAAACACACAGTGACACACACACGCACACACACAAACACGCACACACACACACACACACAAACCCACACACACACACTGCAATCAAATGCACACAGTGGCATTTGTGATGAGTGATTTTTAGCTCAAGAATGTTTTACTCTCTTATGTCTGTAATGTTGGAGAATTTCTCTCCATTGAGATAGTAAAGTTATCTAGAGCCTTGAGTATCATATAATGATGTGTGTGTGTATGTATGTATGTATGTATGTATATGTATATATATATATATATATATATATATATATATTTATATATATTTATATATATATATTAGTATTTCATCATTAATTTAAATTATATTCATTTGGGCAGGTTGGAAAATGGATTTGTGCTCAGTCATCCAAGGCTCCTAAAACCAGCTGCAATGAACACATCACTGCCAAACTGGAGGTAATGCACTGAAGTAAAAAAAAACAAAAAACATAAAAGAAAAATATATCATGAAATGTAACGTCTTAAATATCATCTGTCAGTGGTAGTCTGTCTCTTCTCTTGTACCCAGCTCCTTCCCCAATCTTCCCGTACACCCGTACACCTTTTCACATGTACACATGGTATTCTTAACAGGATGTTAGGAAGTGACTTGATCCTTTGAGGGTTTATAATATATCTGTATCTATATATGTGTGTGTGTGTGTGTGTGTGTGTGTGTGTGTGTGAGTGAGTGTGTGTGTGGAGTGTGTGTGTGTATGTGTGTGTATGTGTGTGTGAGTCTGTGTGTGTGTGTGTGTATGTGTGTGTGTAATCAAACCACAAACCCACATTGTGCATGTTGTTTCAGGAGATGGTTAAGACTTACGAAAGTACAAATGACAAGTGGAGAGCCTTTGGTTACCAGAAAGCTATTGCGGCTTTGAAGAGACACCCAAAACAGATCACCACTTGGGAGGTAAGGTGTAATGCAGTTGTGTGTTGTGGTGTGTCTTTTGTTTGTTGTTGCTGCTGCTGCTGTTGGGCGTTCCCAAGCTTAGGCACTGTGTGGATCTCCCAGAGTATCCACTGGGCCTGGCCAAAAAAATGTGTTGCTTGTAAATAGTATCAGGCAAATGCCAAGGCTAACATTAAAATGTTGTCATGTTTTGAAGTGTGTTGTTGAGATGTCTTCATCCTGTCTATATTCTCCATGAAAGGAGAAAACAAATCCTTTGAAGCTGGAGTATGGATGCCTGTGTGGTGATGAATTAAAAACAACAACTGTAGGTACATGCAAATTGTGTATGCTCACAACTTTTGTTATGCATGAAACCGTTAGTCAACTCCAGCAAGACAAGGCATTCTACTTCTAGATTTAGAACAGACTGAGTAATCTCAGTGGAACATGTCATTGATGCTAGTTTTTGCTGTAGCTACTTTTTAAACATTTACTTTTCTGTTTGTTTACTGAGCTTTATGTGTGTGTACATGTTTTAGCACAACTTTAAACTAAACAGTTGATGATAATGCGGAGGAGGATCATGAGGATGATGTTTAGAGGTGATGTGGGGGGGGGGGGGGGGGGGGGGGGGGGGGGGGGGCACTTTCCTTGCTTTTTCTGAAAGAGCTGCTGAACTGTCACTTTGTTTTCTTTAAAGAGGAAGAGAGGGAGAGCAGTGGGAAGAGAGAGGAAGACTGGGACATTTTGTATGTTTCCTGGAACCCTCTGTAGCTTGGGTAGACTGAGTCTTTGGGACTTTGATGTTTTTCATTGCCCCTGGTGCCATTAAAAGAAACAGTTACAGTATTTTTTAAATGCATTTTGACATACAGTATTAGTTACAATTTTTAAAATTTTTTAAAAAAGAGAACACCTCACCAAGGGCAATACTCTGACATGGCAGAAAGTTTTATCAACTACAGGAAAAAAGGACATGAAGACAAAATAAATGGATATAAATGAAAAGACGAAAGAAATAAAATGACAATAAAAAAGACAAATAAACAGAAATAACTAAAGTATGACTGCATGTGCCTGTGGGCAGGAGGCACGGTGTCTGCAAGGCGTGGGCAGCAAGCTGGCCGACAAGATCTGGGAGATCGCGCAAAGTGGAGAGCTCCGGAAACTGAACGAGTTCCAGTCCAGCGAGCAGGTCCGTGTGCTGAAGCTGTTCACCAACGTCTGGGGCGCTGGGGCCACCACAGCCAACGCCTGGTACCAACAGGTCTGTGTGTGTGTGTGTGTGTGGGTGTGGGTGTGTGTGTGTGTGTGTGTGTGTGTCTGTGTGTGTCTGTGTGTGTGTGTCTGTGTCTGTGTGTGTGTTGTGTGTGTGTGTCTGTGTGTGTGTGTGTCTGTGTGTGTGTGTGTGTGTGTGTGTGCGTGTGTGTGTGTGTGTATGTGTGTGTGTATGTGTGTGTGTGTGTGTGTGTGTGTCTGTGTGTGTGTGTGTGTGTGTGTGCGTGTGCTTTCTTCTCTCCTCCTCGACCAGAGCTCTGAAAGTCACCACAGGGAACACTTTTTTGACAGGGACCATTTTTCATCTCTACCATTATGCCACATTTTGAACTATGCTGTAAGTTTTCTTATGAACATTACTTGGATATAGGAAAGATCATTCCCCTTTTTTTGTGTGTGTATGGTTGTTTTTTTCTGGTCTTGTTTTCAGTTTTGTTGTGGTTTTTGTCTTCTTCTGAATTGTTCTCATTTTGATTTCACCATATGCAGCTACACCTATGCTTGATCTGTCTCACATTCAAAGCCAGCATTTCACTGGGAACTTTCATTGTTAGGCCTCCATAAAACCTTCAGCCAAAGGATGCCCTTCACTTCTTGTGGGTCCATTAAATGATGCCTGTTTTGATGCAGCATATGTATGGCACCATCTGTCAGTTTCCCTGCGGATATGTACAGTAGTGTAGGCCAAGGAGCCAGACTGGATGACATGCACATCAATCGTGTATTCTGATCAGAAATTGGCTATAATCTTTGAGTGAAGGGTTGTGGCTGTTGGACTGGATTTTGGCATTGTAATTCTTTTTTTAAAAAATTTGACAAGTGATGATCCTATGTAAATTAGATCCATTTACTAGACAAGGAAGAATACAGCTTTATATATCCATTTATTGACAAGAGGAAGAAGTATCACTGTATTGAGTGTTAATTGACTAAATTTTTTGTATATAGATGTATGATGGTAAAGATTTCCTGTGCCTTTGTTCAGGGTTTCCGCACACTGGAAGATCTGAAGACCAAGGCAAACCTGACCCACCAGCAGAAAGTTGGCGTTCGACTCTACGATGATCTTCTGGATCGGATGCCAAGAGAGGAGGCAGCTGAGATTGAGACAGTGGTGAGTTGTCTGATGTGAAATTATTGAATTTCGTGCTCAGATATTACAGCTGAGTGGTTAAAACCATTTGACTTCAGTCCCCTGGGTCCATGACGTCATGGACTCGAATCTCAGCAGTGGCGTCTGGTGAATTAAGAGTGAGGATTTTCGATCTCCTGGGTCAACTTAAAGTGCAGACCTGCTGGTGCCTCAATCCCCTTCCAGTATATACACATACAGAAGATCAAATGTGCACAGAAAAGATCTTATAATTCATGTCAGCATTCGGATGGTTGCAGAAACACGAACATACTCAGCATGCATCCTGTACAAAAAAAGTAAGCTGTTGTGAAGTCAGAATATGTCGGCAGAGGCCAGCAGGAAGACCTCCTTCTGAGTCACAAGCACAGGAAAGCCCCCCAGACACTATATGCAAACCTTCCAATAAGAGAAGGCAGAGAAGAGGGAAGGGAGAGAACTTACTGTGCCAGTCAGAGTGTGCCGAGTTTTACCCTTTCTTGGCAGTCTCTTACTTTCAGAGACAGCACTCAGGTGTTGAATGTTTAAGTTTTCATGTACCTAACCTATCCAGACTGGAAACAGAAGGAACCGCCTCACAGAGCAGTAGTTACCAAGAAGCATTAATTAGTGTTTTCTCCATGAGGTTACCTGCAAGATAAAATCATGACCAAAAGTATGACTTTGGACACAGTGTGAGTATCAAAGACTATGTCTGCTGAATTGGGGGCTAATCTGTGCATAGGTTTTGACATGATTTCGCTGTAAAGAGCCATGTTTTGTGCAAAAATCTGAAAAATGGTTAGTTAAGAAAACTTGCAATTAATGATCAAGAAACGTCAGCTGTCTTGTCAGGCCAGATGAACAAGGGAGCTAACTAGTAGAATGGAAGACAAGGTAGCAGTAGTCTCCTTTACTCTGTTTGCATAAAAGTCATGAAAGTTATGGGGGGAAAAGAAAGTGGGAAAACACACACACACACACACACACACACACACACACACACACACACAATCAGCTAAGAAGATTCTGTAACAGATGTAATATAAACTTTATGGGTATTCAGTACACAGAACAACCTCCAGGGAAAACTGAGATGGGCAGTCATATCAGTGGAAATGTATTAAAGAAAGAACATGAGAATCTGACCATTTCCAACAGGAATAAGTTGTATACATTTGGTTCTGTTTGTAAGGACTTGAAAAAAATCTTTTTTAACAGAATAAGAAAAAAAAGTGTGTGCATGCATATGTGTGTGTGCACGCTTGTGTGTGCATATGTGTGTGTGTGTGTGTGTGTGTGTGTGTGTGCGCGCTTGTGTGTGTGTGTGTTTGCGCGCTTGTGTGTGTGAGTGTGTGCTTGTGTGTGTGTGTGTTTACGCTTGTGTGTGCCCTTGTGTGTGTGTGCTTGTATCACTGTGAGAGAAACTGTATCGCAATAAGTGCAAAAGTTTGTCTCATATAAATTTCCATATGTAATTCCTAGAATGATTCCCTGTCCCTTGCACAGGTGAGAGAGGCAGCAGAAGCCATACAGCCAGGGGTTGTAGCTCAGGCGTGTGGGTCGTACCGCAGGGGCAAGAAAGACTGTGGCGATGTGGATGTCTTGCTGACTCACCCTGACGGACACTCAGAAAAAGGCGTCTTTGGAAAACTCATTCACAACCTGAAGAGCACTGGTCAGTTCTCTGTACAAGGCTGTAGCCTGGGTGTGTGTGTGTGTGTGTGTGTGTGTGTGTTTGTGTGTGTGTGTGTTTGTGTGTTTGTGTGTGTATGTGTGTGTGTGTGTGTGTTTGTGTGTGTGTGTGTGTATGTGTGTGTGTGTGTACACATGCATGTATGCATGCATGTGTGTTTCTGTGTGTATTTGTGTATAACTGCCTGCAAATTATGCATTTGCGTATGTTTGTGTATGTGTTCAGGGTTTTTGACAGACGACCTGGTGTCAGTGGAAGATGACGGCAACCAGAAGAAATACCTTGGAGTCTGCAGACTGCCAGGACCAGACAGAAAAGTAGGAGTGCATACACTTGTGTGTGTGTGTGCGTGTGTGTGTGTGTGTGTGTGTGTGGTTGTTGTTGTTGTTGGTGTTGTCTGTCAAAGTCAAACTTTTGTTTTCAGATGGTGTGTGTGTGTGTGGATGTTGTTGGTTTTGTTATTGGTGTTGTTGTTTATGTGTGTGTGTTTTGTGTGAGTGCATGTGTGTATGTGTGTGTGTGTTGTTTAATAAAAATTTTACCGAAGGGGGAGCCCTGATCTGCTTGAAAAGTAACCCCCCGTAAAAACCTTTTATCTTTAATCATTTTATTGCCACAAGGTGATACTAAGGGCCTAGATAGCCCATTTACCACTGGCTGTGTGGAATTCCAGAAACTGTATCCGTTCAACCGAGTGTGTATTAGGAAACTGCCCACATCCAGGTGTTCCTGAGAAGTAAGACATGTGCCATCTGATTTAAAAACAGCAACATTATATCTCTCTCTCTCTCTCTAGATATATATATATAAGGAATGAATGCAAAGAAGATAAATATATATATAAGGAATGAATGCAAAGAAGATCATGGAATACAATATATATATATTTGATCTCATCATTTTTATTCCACAGCATCGACGGCTGGACATCATCGTGGTGCCATACGAGGAATACGCTTGTGCCTTAGTGTACTTCACTGGGTCAGCCCATTTCAACCGCTCCCTGCGTCACCTCTGCAAGAAAATGGGCATGTCCCTCAATGAGCATGCACTGAGGAAGGGGGTTGTCAGAAAGGTCAGTCACTGCGTTTGTTTGTTTTGTTTTCGTTTTGAGGTTTGGGTATTCATTGTCCTTGATTTTGACAGAAACTGCCCTAAACCTTTTGGAATACAGTCATAAAATGCGTTTGGACATATTGCTGAAAGCAAACACATTTAGATTTTGTGGGCTGTCTGTTTACAGACTGCGTTGACAGATTCATCACTCCCTTACTGTTTTATCACTCTAAATACAGTGACGGTGTGGAAAGTTGAAATTGAAAGTGGGGTTCAGTCATCAGGTGAACAATAGTACATTTGATTGTCCTGATTTTATACATCATAGTGTCTGTGCTCTTAAATTCTTTGACAGAAATCCCATTCGTCTTCTTTTCTGTACAAGTTGGTTGAGGGGCATTGTTCATTTTGCAGATGGAGGTGAGGGCATCACTTGATCTGGGTAAGCTGGTAACATTATTTTCAGGATGTTGTTTGTGGATGCCAACAGCCCTGTAGGTAGATCCTCATGGAGCAGGTTAGCTGTTTAGAATTTGCCATTCGATTCTTCTGGAAGGTTTTTGGTGTGTGGATATTTGTATAGGCACAGACAAACATTTGTTGTTGGTTTCTGTTTTGTTGGATGCAGGGCCAAGAGAAGATTTTTGAAGGCATCATTGTACCCACCCCTACAGAGGAGTCAGTGCTAGCCGCCCTGGGTGTTCCCTACAGGCCTCCTGAGGAAAGAGATCATTAGTGCTCTGTGTGTGTGTGCGTGTGCGTGTGTGTGTGTGTGTGTGTATGTGTGTGTATGTGTGTGTGTGTGTGGGGTGTGTGTGTGTGATGTGTGTGTGTGGTGTGTGTGTGTGTGTGTGAAGTGTGTGTGTGTGAAGTGTGTGTGTGTGTGTGAAGTGTGTGTGTGTGAAGTGTGTGTGTATGTGTGTGTGTGTATGTGTGTGGTGTGTGTGTGGGGGGTGCGTGTATGTGTGTGTGTATGTGTGTGTATGTGTGTGTGTGGGTATGTGTGTGTATGTGTGTGTGCATGTGTGTGTGGTGTGTATGTGTGTGTGTGTTCTTTTATATCAAGAATAATGGAATAAGCGCTCATGTGATTTTTTACATCCAGTCCCTGTGTATGCGGTTTTGTAAATTTAGTCATCACACCAGCACATAATGGTGTGTGTGTGTGTGTTTACATAGGTGTGTGTGTGTGTGTATTTATGTAAGTGTGTGTGTATTTGTATAGGTGTGTGGGTGTGTGTGTATTTATATAGATGTGCATGTGTGTGTGTGTGTGTGTCTTTCATGCATAAGTAATTTCTATGTGTATATACTGGTAAATGTTTTTAAAGAAGTTTTATTGACAAAAGTAATGTACAGATAAGGGAAGGGATAGTTCAGTGGTCAGAGAACTGGCTCTCCCCAAGTTAAGGTTAAGCAGAATTGAGTGTGGTTATCTAGAGGATGGGTGACCTTTCGTACATTATGGCTTAGTACAGTTCCCCAGTTCACCCAGCTGTAAATGGGTACCTGATCTATTTAGGGACAGGAACATTTTACAGCAGCAAGGGAGAGGAGATAGGCGCCACCCACAATATGCTGGCACCAAGAGAAGTTGAGGTCTCTGACATCTTGCTTTCCATCGACTGCATAGCTTATGGAAAAACCTTTGTATTTTAATGTACAGATAAATATGTTTCAAAGTCAGAAAGGAAGCTGCAGAATGTTACAGAGATTTAGCTCCCTTGCTCCCCAAAAGTATTTTAGTCAGCATAATAAAAGAACTTATCGAGGGAATGAATTAAGCGAAGACCTTCACTGTCAGTTTCTCTATGAAATGCCAGAGAACCCTCCAAACAAGACCTTGACCGTAACCATGTGCTAGTATTTAAGTGAGGAATTCATTCTTCCTAGACCTGTTCATTTACGAGGACAAATTGCTTTTCTGCACATACAATTAATTATGCAGTACAACATGTAGCTGATAAAGCAATCAACAGAATGTTGTCAGAGAATGGCTTCAAATTCACAATGGTGAGGCAGCTTCTTGGTTTTCGCCTCCTACCTTTTTAAAAAATGTTTATTTTCATGCTTTCCTGTCCTGTACTTTTTAACGGCCATGATTATAACCTTATCTTATTGTGCTGCTTAATGGTGGGTAGGTCGTATTGTCTTAAAATTTTGAGTGTCGAATTTTATTCATTCTGTATTAAAGGTCGAGGTCATGTTTGGAGGTTTTGTCTTGCATCATTATATATCTCAGTGTTTTCAAACACTGTTTTGCAGTTTAGGTCTGATATAGTATGTCATTAAGTGCCCAATTTTCAAAGGTTTTGTTGGGATTTGGGTTCTTTGCTTTGTTTTGTTGTTGGTTTTTGTTTGTTCAGTTGGTTTTTACTGTAGCGATTAGTTGGGCTGGAAACAAGATGAAGTAGATGAGAGAAAAAGTTATTTTTACAACATGAATTTTATACAGTTTTGATAAACTGCTGTATGTATGCATGATGTTAGTTATATGATGATTCTTTTATAAAAACTTCTTTTTCTGTGTCAGAGAGGAATTTTGAAAGGTGACGAAGCAGAAATATGAATGTGAAGTTGATCTTTATTGTATATCAGGAATTTTACATCTATGTATGTTTTTGTTTTGGTTTGTTTTACTATTTAAAAAAATGTTTTGTTTTGCGTTTTTTTTAGGGGTTGGGGAATTGTTCTTTAACTGAATTAAGTTGCAATGCAAATGTGCCTGTGATGAGTTTTGAGCTAAATTTTTAGGCTTGAACTTCTTAATTTATCTACCTGTATTTCAACCTCTGTATAAGTCATTGCTGCTTGACTTATAGAAAAGTGCAATGAAGAAAGTTAGCAGCATTGAGTTGTATTTATTACATTACAGTTTGAGTATGATCAATGATTTTAAGTAAATATTTTATCTTCATTTGAGCATTGACAGTATGTCTTTCACATGCAGATTCATTAACTTTCACATTCATTCAATATTGCATTCAGATTGTCTTGTGTGTTGCCACCTGCACTTTAAAGAGCTCTTTTTTTTAAATAGGTAAAATGTCATAAAACACATGCTGAGTTTTTAAGCTGTGTATGTCTTGTAGAATTGTAAAGCAGTTTACTATTTATTAAATGTGGCTCAGTGGTTCAATATTGTTTATCCTTTTAATGCTTGTTTGTATGCTTTTATTTGTTATATTTAATGTTTTCTCTGTGTCTGTGTGCATGAGTGTGTGTGTGTGGTTATTTATTGAATGTTGATCAATGATTCATTGTTGTTTATATATTTTTAGGTCTCCTTGTATGTATAATTTATGTTGTGTGTGTGTGTGTTGTTGTTGTTGTTGTTTTCAATTTAACGTCTATTCACTCTAAGTGTGTGTGTGTGTGTGTGCGCACATGTGTATTTATAAAGACAAGTGTCCTGTAATAAGAGAAAGAAAGGTTGAATTCTTTTTTATATGAATTATGCTCTATGCATGTTGGGGCGTATTCCAAAGAACCTCCCTCTGCGTATTTGTTTTTATCAGATTTTACATTGATTGAAAATATTGTGAATATCATGAATAAAATTAATATATTTCTTTGACACATGTTTTGATGTGGTTTTATTTTTATGTGCGCATGTGAGTGTGAAATCTCTGTATTACTGTGAAGATGGGGGCAGGATGGCTCCGTGGTCGGGGCACTCGCTTTCCCCCAGCTAAGATTATGCAGCGTCGAGCATGGTTACCAGTTGGATGGGTGACCGTTTGCGCGCCATGGCTTCAGGACAGTCCTCCAGTTCACCCAGCTGTAAATGGGTACCTGCCTCTTTAGGGTCAGGGAAGGTAAAGCAGCGAGGGAGAGGAGATGGGCCCTGCCCTCAATATCCTGGCCCCAGGAGAAGTTGGGGTCTCTGATGCCTCACTCCCCTATGACCACATAGGTTATGGGACACCTTTACCTTGACCTTTTTTTTTTTTTTTTTTACTGTGAAGATGCAAGAAGTCGATTCTGTTTGTATAATGTGTACTGTTCACTCCCTTTGCTGTGAAGTATGTAATGGGGTTGGGATAGCTCAGCGGTCAGAGAACTCATTCTCCCCAAGCTATAGGTGAAGCATCAGTGAGCATCTCTTGGATGGGTGACTTTTTTTGCACCTTGGCTTTAGTGCAGTCCTCCACTTCACCCAGCTGTAAATGGGTACCCGTCCTCTTTAGGGTCAGGGAAGGTAAAACAGCAAGGGAGAGGAGATGGGGGATGCCCTCAATATGCTGGCCCTAGAGAAGCAGAGGCCTGATGAGTGAGTCAGTGCATAATTATTGTCGGTGACCCCCAGGAGAAGGCACACACCACGCACGCACATACGCGTGCGCGCATACACACACACATGCAAATGCATGTGGACACAGACTTTAATGCCTACACAAGCTTTCTCTCTCTGTCTCTGTCTGTCATGTCTATCTCTCTTTTACACACGCGCACACACACACACACACACACACACGCACGCACGCACGCACGCACGCTCGCACGCACACCCCCCCCCCCTCCCCCCACACACACGAACTGGTCAAAGATGGTACTGAAATATTGACAACACAACACAAAACTGAGCATCCCTTTCCCAGG
>CM054136.1:30949111-30966611 GCA_028751875.1 Rapana venosa
CAAAACCAACCCACACAACATCAGCGGTGATTCACTCTTGCACAGGACAGTGAATCCAGCGATCCTAATCTAATTCATTGTCAGTTGGCTTCTCCCTCACCTCCTCCTCCTCCTCCTTCATTAATCAATGAATTCATTCATGAAGGGTCACTGACGCTCTGCCCTGGAGTGTTCAGGTCAGTGAGCTATCGGTAAAGTGACCAGGGTAAAGTCCATCCCTTGTCCAGGTAACACAGTGCATGGTGCATGTGTCTACATGTGGTGGATGTGTTTAGATGTGGTGCATGTGTTTAGATGTGGTGCATGTGTCTAGATGTGGTGCATGTGTCTACATGTGGTGCATGTGTCTACATGTGGTGCATGTGTCTACATGTGGTGGATGTGTTACATGTGGTGGATGTGTTTAGATGTGGTGGATGCGTTTAGATGTGGTGGATGTGTTTAGATGTGGTGGATGTGTTTAGATGTGGTGCATGTGTTTAGATGTGGCGGATGTGTTTCAGATGTGGTGGATGCGTTTAGATGTGGTGGATGTGTTTAGATGTGGTGGATGTGTTTAGATGTGGTGGATGTGTTTTAGATGTGGTGGATGTGTTTTAGATGTGGTGGATGTGTCTAGATGTGGCGGATGTGTTTCAGATGTGGTGGATGTGTTTAGATGTGGTGGATGTGTTTAGATGTCATGGATGTGTTTAGATGGGGGTGGATGTGTTTTAGATGTGGTGGATGTGTCTAGATGTGGCGGATGTGCTTCAGATGTGGTGGATGCGTTTAGATGTGGTGGATGCGTTTAGATGTGATGGATGTGTTTAGATGTGGTGGTGGATGTGTTTAGATGTGGTGAAAGTGTTTAGATGTGGTGGTGGATGTGTTTAGATGTGATGGATGTGTTTAGATGTGGCGGATGTGTTTAGATGTGGTGGTGGATGTGTTTAGATGTGGTGGATGTGTTTAGGTGTGGTGGATGTGTTTTAGATGTGGGTGATGTGTTTAGATGTGGCGGATGTGTTTAGATGTGGTGGTGGATGTGTTTAGATGTGGTGCATGTGTTTTAGATGTGGTGCATGTGTTTTAGATGTGGTGGATGTGTTTCAGATGTGGTGGATGTATTTAGAGGTGGTGCATGTGTTTAGATGTGGTGGATGCGTTTAGATGTAGTGGATGTGTTTAGATGTGGTGGATGTATTTAGATGTGGTGGATGTGTTTTAGATGTGGTGGATGCGTTTAGATGTGGTGCATGTGTTTAGATGTGGTGGATGTGTTTAGATGTGGTGGATGTGTTTTAGATGTGGTGGATGCGTTTAGATGTGGTGGATGTATTTAGATGTGGTGGATGTGTTTTAGATGTGGTGGATGTTTTAGATGTGGTGGATGCGTTTAGATGTGGTGCATGTGTTTAGATGTGGTGCATGTGTTTAGTGTGGTGCATGTGTTTTAGATGTGGTGGATGTGTTTGGATGTGGTGGATGTGTTTAGATGTGGTGGATGTGTTTTAGATGTGGTGGGTGTTTAGATGTGGTGGATGTGTTTGGATGTGGTGGATGTGTTTTAGATGTGGTGCATGTGTTTTAGATGTGGTGGATGTGTTTAGATGTGGTGGATGTGTTTAGATGTGGTGGATGTGTTTAGATGTGGTGGATATGTTTGTGACATGTTAGTGTTGTGGATATGTTTGTGTGATGGATATGTTTGTGTGATGGATATTTTTGTGATATGTTTAGGTGTGGTGGATATGTTTGTGACACGTTAGTGTGGTGGATATGATTGTGATATGTTTGTGTGGCGGATATAATTGTGTGGTGGATATATTTGTGTGGTGGATTATGTTTGTGTGGTGGATATTTTTGTGTGATGGATATGTTGGTGTGGTGGATATGTTGGTGTGGTGGATATGTTTGTGTGGTGGATATGTTTGTGACACGTTAGTGAGGTGGATATGTTTGTGACACGTTAGTGTGGTGGATATGTTTGTGACACGTTAGTGTGGTGGATATGTTTGTGACACGTTATTGTGGTGGATATGTTTGTGACATGTTTGTGTGGTGGATATGTTTGTGGCATGTTTGTGTGGTGGATATTTTTGTGTGGTGGATATGTTTGTGACTGTTTGTGTGGTGGATATGTTTGTGTGGTGGATATGTTTGTGTGGTGGATATGTTTGTGCGGTGGATATGTATGCATGGGGGATATGTTTGTGTGGTGGAAATGTTTGTGTGGTGGATATGTTTGTTATATGTTTGTGTGGTGGATATGTTTGTGACACGTTAGTGTGGTGGATATATTTGTTATATGTTTGTGTGGTGGATATGTTTGTGTGGTGGATGTGTTTGTTATTTGTTTGTGTGGTGGATATGTTTGTGAACGTTAGTGTGGTGGATATATTTGTTATATGTTTGTGTGGTGGATATGTTTGTTATATGTTTGTGTGGTGGATATATTTGTTATATGTTTGTGTGGTGGATATGTTTGTTTTTATGTTTGTGTGGTGGATATATTTGTTATATGTTTGTGTGGTGGATATGTTTATTATATGTTTGTGTGGTGGATATTTTGTTATATGTTTGTGTGCTGGATATGTTTGTTATATGTTTGTGTGGTGGATATGTTTGTTATATGTTTGTGTGGTGGATATGTTTGTGTGGTGGATGTGTTTGTTATATGTTTGTGTGGTGGATATGTTTGTTATATGTTTGTGTGGTGGATTATGTTTGTGTGGTGGATATGTTTGTTATATGTTTGTGTGGTGGATATGTTTGTGTGGTGGATGTGTTTGTTATATGTTTGTGTGGTGGATATGTTTATGACACGTTAGTGTGGTGGATATATTTGTTATATGTTTGTGTGGTGGATATGTTTGTTATATGTTTGTGTGGTGGATATGTTCGTGTGGTGGATGTGTTTGTTATATGTTTGTGTGGTGGATGTGTTTGTTATATGTTTGTGTGGTGGACATGTTTGTGTGGTGGACATGTTTTGTATGGTGGACATGTTTGTTATATGTTTGTTATATGTTTGTGTGGTGGATATGTTTGTGTGGTGGATATGTTTGTGTGGTGGATATGTTGGTGTGGTGGATATGTTTATGTGGTGGATATATTTGTGTGGTGGATATATTTGTGTGGTGGATATGTTTGTGTGGTGGATATGTTTGTGTGGTGTTTGTGTGGTGAATATGTTTGTGTGTGTGTTGCGGATATGTTTGTGTGGTGGATATGTTTGTGTGGTGGATAGGTTTATTTGTAGGGGATATGTTTGTGTGTAGGAGATATGTTTGTGTGTAGGGGATATGTTTGTGTGGTGGATATGTTTGTGTGGTGGATATGTTTGTTTGTAGGGGATATGTTTGTGTGTAGGGGATATGTTTGTATGTAGGGGGTATGTTTGTGTGTAGGGGATATGTTTGTGTGTAGGGGATATGTTTGTGTAGGGGATATGTTTGTGTGTAGGGGATATGTTTGTTTGTAGGGGATGTGTTTGTGTGCAGGGGATATGTTTGTGTGTAGGGGATATGTTTGTATGGGGGATATGTTTGTGTGGTCCCTGACATCCATCATGGCTGGACTGTTCTTCGAAATGTGTGTGTGTTCGAGTCAAGTCAGTCAAAATGATCTTCACTGAGAGTAAAAGATTACGTATAAACAACTTAAAAAAAAATTCTGCTCTCACACACGCACGCACGCACGCACGCACAAACACACACACACACAAACACACACACACACACACACTCACACCACACACACACACACACACACACACACACATACACACACACACTCACACTCCTCATGCCCTTTGTCTTGTCTAATTCAATAGATTTTATCATGGATGTTGTTTTTATTGCAGTTAGAGATGAGATTATTAGTACTATTATAAGCGATACTGTTTTAGTTTGATATTGTTTTAGTTTGATAGTCCAGTTGATTATGGGCTTTTGAATTTTGTATCGTATAGGGGTTCTACTTGTTTGAATAATTGTTTTTAAAAAAATATTAATTCTCTATTTGATTGAAGGTGTTTTTCCCCTCCTCCCTTGATACTCCTCCCCCACCCCCATCCTTTCCAATGCTTTTCTGTTATCATCGTTATGTTGTTGTCTCATGGTGATGGGGATCATTTGTTATATTGTTGTCTCATGGTGATGGGTGATTGTTGTTATTATTGTATCTCTATTACAATAATCATTATTGTAATCTTATTTGACTTATCTTGCTTTGATAGTTATTGTGTGAATATATCATTTTTAAAAAGCGCTATTTGAAGAGTATGAGCGCATAAAAAGCACATGTTTGCTGGGTGGAGGAGGAGAGGAGGGAGGTCATTGAAGGTAATATTGTCAGTAATGACGAATGCCTAGTATTTTCTAACGTTTTATTCCTGTACCTTTTTATTATCTAAAGTATAAACATGTAAGAATGAATGAAACAGTAGGTGAAGTAATTTGTTTGTCCTGACGTTTTATGATTTTCTTTTTTTAATTCTTAAAACATTTTTATTTAAATGTGTGTGTGGACGTGAGCGCGCACGCGCTCAGGTGTGCATGAGTATGTGTGTGCGTGTATATGTATATGTGGTAATTTGTATTTTCAATGTATTTCCTTATCGATTTTTTTTTTACTGGTTTAATTCAATGGTAAATAATGCAATAATGTAGTGTCTTAGTATAATCATTACGAAATTTGTTCTTAGACAGATGGCTTGATGAAAAAAAGCAAATGCATTGCTTATTCAATGTACCATCAGGAAATAAAATTTTGACTTGACTTGACACGCGCGCACGATATCAGGGAAGCTGAAGAGAACTAGAAATTGAAAATGAGAAAAAAAATCCAGATCTCACAATACAAGATGCCCTTCGAATGAGACTATAAACCGAGGCCCCGTGTGCGAACGCGCGCAAGAACATCTTGCGCACACGTGAAATCCTGTTCCGCTTTTCGTAAGAGTAGGTCATTGTGTGCCGGTGGGAACAGATGTCAGAATTCACAACTCTGCATACACACGGGGACTGGATGTAAAAAAGGACATAAGTGTTTATTCCATTATCCTCGATATAAAGAATTAAAGAAAGAAAGAAAGAAAAAGGATGAAACAAAACCAAGACGTTACAACATACGCTCAGTTCAGACAGACAAGTAGTGAGGAAAACAATAAGGGTACGAAGAACAATTTACTAAACAAAGCATTCGCATGCACGCACGCACACACACACACACACACACACACACACACACACACACACACACACACACACACACACACACACACACACACACACACACACACACTGGTGTGGGAAATAGAACGATAAGGAAAACAGTAGACAAGACACCAAAGGTTTAAACTGAAGGTCGAGGAGTAAACTGCACAGTCATCCATTGCCTACTGACTGGCAATGTGCTGATTCACTTCGAACACACACACACACACACACACACACACACACACACACACACACACGCACGCACGCACGCACGCACGCACGCAGGCACGCACGCACGCACTCACACATACACCACAACACACACACACACACACACACACGCACGCACGCACGCACGCACGCACTCACACATACACCACAACACACACACACACACACACACACACACACACACACACACACACACACACACACACACACACACACACACACACACAGTCCTTCGGAGGAGACTATAAACTGAGGTCCCGTGTGCGAACGCCTGCAGAACATCTTACGCGCACGTTAAAACCCGTCTGCTTTTTGGAAGAGTAGGCCACTGAGTGCCGATGGGAAGGGATGACAAAATTTACAAAACTGTGTACACACGGGGACTGGATGTAAAAAAACAGCACATGAGTTGCTTATTCCATTATCCTGGAAATGAAAGAATAAAATGAAATAAAACACACACACACACACACACACACACACACACACACACACACACACACACACACACACACACACACACACACACACACACACACACACACAATACAACACAACACAACACAACACACACACACACACACACAACACACCACACACACACACACACACACACACACACACACACACACACACACACACACACACACACACACACACACACACACACACACACATACACACACACACACACACACACACACACACACACACACACACACTTACACCAGACACGACATGTTATTCGGGCTACACCCTCTTCCATACTGACTCGGTCACTGTCACTGTCATTCTCACCCTCAAGACCTGAACTGCACTGACGGACGCTAAGCCTAAGGACGCTAAGTCCTTCGGATGAGACTATAAACCGAGGCCCCGTGTGCGAACGCATGCAGAACATCTTGCGCACACGTTAAATCCTGTTCCGCTTTTCGGAAGAGTAGGCCATTGTGTGCCGGTGGAAACAGATGACAAAATTTACAAAACCGCATACACACGGGGACTGGATGTAAAAAAGCACATAAGTGCTTAATGCATTATCCTCGATGTAAAAGCATAAATAAAATACAAATAAAAAATATAGACGAGTGGTTAAGACACTCCGACTTCAAATCTGTGGGTTCATGAAGTCGTGGGTTCGAATCTCGGTGGTGTCTGGGGAATGAAGGGTGGGGGATTTTTTACGCGATCTCCCAGGCCACCTTCAAGTGCAGACCCGCCAGTGCCTTAATTCCCTTCGTGTATATACATATATAGAAGATCAAATATGCACGTTAAAGATCCCGTAATTCATGTCAGTGTTCAGTGGGTTACGGAAACACGAATGTATCCGGCATACATCCCTGAAGTCGGAAAGCGGCTACCTTCATGGTGGGGGAAAAACGATTGCATACACATAAAATCACTATTGGTGAACCTCGGAGCTCTAGCTGAGGATTGAAAAGAAAAACTGCATGAAGTAACGCAGTGTGAACACAAGGAAACCAACCCATTTATCGGCCAGTAGCTCCAGAGACAAACTGATAAAGAATAAACAGACTAGCTAAACACTAAGAGCAATGTAAAAAAAATGCAGTCATGTAAACAGAAAAAAAAGGATTTATAGATGATTGAAAAATGATAACGAAAGGGAAATTGAAAAAAAAAAGGAACATATAATGAACAAAGGATGAATGACAAAACAAATTTTTTTTAAAATTTAAAAGAGGGATCTGGTAGGGGGTGAAGGAGAATCCCCCCCCCCCCCCCCAAAAAAATTGAAGTATAACAACAAAACAAAGAAAGAAAGAAAAAGAAAGAAAAGAATGAAATCGAATGAAAGAGGGAAAAGCCCGGAGAGAGCTCTGCATAACGTACATGCAGATCTACGTACTACTTGCAAAACGGCACACTTAAACTTCATACGATTGCCATCTGAAAGACGACAACTTTGATTCAAACTGCCCCCTTCCCCCCTTTCCACCCCCCCCCCCCCCCCAAAAAAAAAGAGAATTTACCCCCCCCACCCCCACCCACCCCACCAAAAAACCCTGTACCATGACGAGGCAAAATGTCATGGCCATTACAGAAGTTTATGAATCTGTGATGAAAGGAAAGAGCAGACAAAATGAAAAGGCAATATTATGATCATTATGATGATGCATACTTTCCAGGCAATTTCACGCACGGCTTCCACGTTCCTCAAACCGCAAAAGGAAGTGATGTCTGATTGGCTGATTCATCACTCAGGGTGTTAGGGGTGAAGGTCGGTGACTGACTATATGAGGAAGAACAAGATGATGATGATGAGGATGATGATGATAATGATGAGGATGATGATAATGACGGCAAAGAAGAAAAAGAAGAAAAAAGAATGTTAAGAAGAGTGTAAAAAAGGATAAGAAGCAGAAGACGTAGAAGAGGAGGAAGAGGAGGAGGAGGAGGAGGAAGAAGAAGAAGAAGAAGAAGAAAAGAAGAAAACAATGATAGTGAAGGAGAAGAAACTGGTGGTGGTGGAGGTGATAGCAGAAATGATTGTTGTGGTAGTATATGGCGACCATGTTGAGGAAGAAGAAGAAGAAGAAGAAGAAGAAGATGATGATGATGATGATGATGGTGTGTGTGCGCGCGTGCGTGCGTGAGTGTGCGCGTGCCCGCCCGTGTCTGTGTGTCTGTGTGTGTTTGCTATACAGTATAACAATAGATAGATGGCTTGATGAAAAAAAGCAAATGCAAAGTGTCATAAGTAGGCTTTTGGCGAAGAGAGAGAGAGGGAGGTCATTCCTGATCGATGAACCAGAAATAGAGAAAGAGCGATGGCCGACGGTAGATTGGTTGAACCTAGGTCGTAGTAGCAGTAGTAGTAAGTAGTGCAGGTATATTGTCAAAGTGATGTAATCCAGTATGTCAAGGTTACTGTCGCCTGCTAGTTGTACGATGGGCCCTAGAGCTTTACATAAGGAAGGGAAAAGAGCTTACGGTACTTTAATCACAGCTATGTCCGCTAATCTACTTATGCATTAACGATAAGAGGATTAGGGCGACAGGCATAACAGATTGTGAGAGAGGAACATTCTCATTTGGCAATGTTCGATTTTAAGACCGAGCATGAACTAATTGGGGATTGGGTACCTTTCGGTAATAAGTTTTTGATGGCATCTTTACGAAATCTCTCATCTCTCTCTCTTTCTTTCCTCTGTGTTGTGTATGTGTCGGTTTGTTGACCTGTGTTCTCTCTCTCTCTCTCTCTCTCTCTCTCTCTCTCTCTCTCGTTACAATCAGCAAATGTGGAAATTATCTACTACTCACAGATGTAAAAAAAACCCAAACAAAACCCAACAAAACAATCCATCAGTTAAATGATGTATCAATCAACTTTTAATCAATCCACCAACCCATCAGCTGATCAACTAACTGACTGACTAACCAACCTCTGTCTTCCTCTCTCTCTGTCTGTCTGTCTGTCTCTGTGGGTCTCCTTTCTACTTGGACAGAACTACATCCTACGTCTCTTAATTCAAATAAAACAAAATGTATGTTTACAAGCACTCGGCAGAACAAAGAGACACTGTGTTCTCCATTCGTGCCACCATGTTATATCGAAGCAGTGTTACATAAAGCACCAGTGGTCTAGAGTAACGCCCTGCTAAAAGCGAAAGTCCAGGTCGGTGTGTGCGTGTTCGTATCCTTTTGGGCCCGAAACTGTTCCACCACCATTAACCATGAGTGTGTCTGGCGCTATCTTTCGATGAACGATAAACCAGTCCCGTGTGTTACACAAAATTTCAGGCACGTAAAGAACCCACGGCAAAAAAGTTGTCCCTGGCAATTCTTAGAAAAAGCCTTCTATAGGGAAACAAATACAGTTGCAGACCAAAAGAGAAAAAAAGGGTGGCGCTGCTCTTGTGGCGACGCGCTCTCCCCGGGGAGAGCAGCCCGAATTCCACGCAGAGAAATCTCGTGACTTAAAGTGGTATAAAATAAATAAAATAAAAAATAAAATGAAAATAGGTGAAGTAATTGACAACGATTTATCTTGGTCAGGACACATAGTCCTATTAGGAAAACGTATTTCAGTAAGATTATACTTTTTTTTTAAAATCAAGAATTTTCTAAATCTGCAGTCCTAAATACTATGCTCTCATGGATATTTTATTATATCTCTTATGAATCAGGCTTCTTCTACCTTACGGGAGAATGCAAGTGCAACAAACCTAAAGCACATAAGCCGCCTACATAAAAGAGCTGTCAAAACCAATCAGATTGAATCCTGATACACTGACCGGGGCCAGCTACAAAGAGTTAGATATTCTTCCACAGGCAGTCACATTTCATTAAGTATATGTAAAAGGTAAAGTAAAGGTGTCCCATAACCCATGTGGTCTAGGGGAGTGAGGCATCAGAGACTTCACTTCTCCAGGGGCCAGCATATTGAGGGTGGCGCCCATCTCCTCTCAATCGCTGCTTTACCTTCCCTGTCCCTAAAGAGGCAGGTACCCATTGACAGCTGGGTGAACTGGAGGACTGTACCGAAGCCAAGGCGCGCAAACGGTCACCTGTCCAAGTGGTAACCACGTTCGATGCTGCTTAACCTTAGCTGGGGGAAAGCGAGTGCTCTGACCAATGAGCTATCCCGTCCCCTCTTTATGTATACAATTTAATAAATAGAAAAACCCTGAAGAAAACTGTTTTTAAAAAATGCTGTCAATAAAAAACAACACCCAGGCCTACTCATAGACTGTTGTTGCCCAGGCCCATGATAATCTCTGTAGGGCCAGGTTTGCTTATTCAGTAAGAATATGGGAAACTAATTACCTCCCCTGTAAAACTAGCTCCTTTAAAACAAAAGTTTAAGAAATTTTGAAGAAGTATCTAATGGATAAATTGTAAGACCACTTTACTTTATGCTCCTAATCAGTTTACACCTGGCTTGCTTTGTAAACTGTTATTCGTACTTTTGTTACATTTGGGTTTTTTTACTATTTCTCTTTTTGAATTGATCACATGTTTGTTTGTTTTATCATAAGCTGTGAGGTCTGGATTTGTTTTCTCATTTTCAATTTTAGTTTATTTTTTTAGACATAGATTAACATTGTATTTTGGTTGCTTTACTAGTCAATTTTCTTGATTTTGTATTAAGGACATGCTTAAAAAATATTGTGTAAACTTAATCTTTTACCCATAATAAAGATTATTTGAACTTGACTTAAAGGGAGTCATAACTCTTCTATTTGCTCATACCCACCAAACGCTTTTTTAAACAAAAAGTAGGTCGTCTATGACTGCCACTTCTTTAAATGCACAGTATTGTAAGTAAACACATCTTAAAGCTGCATTTGCAATGCTAATTAGGAAATAGGTCTTCTCACTGCGATGGAAGGGAATAAAAGCGAAGAACTGTGACGTCAGAACAACATGGGGTCTGGCAAATATATGGCATTAACATTAACACCACGGTGGTTTCGAATTTCATGACGTACAGACCAATGCAAATATTGGTGGAAAAGCGTTGTCAGAAATCAGCCAGGTGGTATTGAGAGCAGCTGCTCTCACAGTCACGTTTGTACTTAAGGAAGGCAGGGAAGAGGGAAGGGGCACAGGGGCTGAGTGGTTAAAGCGTTGCATTTCCATCCCGCGGGTTCTTGAAGACTTGGCTGGTTCAAATCTCAGCTGTGGTGTCTGGTGACTGAAACACACACACACACACACACACACACTCACAAACACGCACACACACACGCACGCACGCACGCACGCACACGAATGTAATTGTGTGCACGTTAAAGATTCCGTTATTCATGTCAGCGTTGGGCGGGTTACATAAACACACACAGCATGCATCCTTCGGATGAGACTATAAACCGAGGCCCCGTGTGCGAACGTATGCAGAACATCTTGCGCACACGTTAAATCCTGTTCCGCTTTTCGAAAGAGTAGGCCATTGTGTGCGAGTGGGAACAGATGACAAAATTTACAAAACCGTATACACACGGGGACTGGATGTAAAAAAACACATGAGTGCTTATTCCATTATCCGCGATTTTTTTTAAAAAGTCAAAAAAAAAGAAGAAGTCCTGTCTGTATCTGTAAAAGATTTTTTTTTTAAAAACCCGCCTCATGTTCTCACCACGCCAAACACACACACACACAGGGTACTTGAGAAAAGCCAATCCTGGACAGCAGTTATTTGCCATCTTCATGGAGGGATTCTACTTTGAAAAAAAGATGACTGTTTTTAATGAGAAATTAACAGAAAAGTTCTTAATACACCATTTAATAGGCCTAGCCCTAATTTAAACACACACATACACACGCGTGCGCGCGCGCGCGTACACACTCACAAATCGGTTACTACTGCTATAAATCGCACTTTTTCCAGCACAATACTACAACACGCACACGCACACATGGGAACGGATGACAACATTTACGCAACTGCATACACACGGGGAGTAGATGTAAAAAAGCACATGCCTGCTTATTCCATTATCCTCGCAATTAAAGAATTAAAAACAACAACAAACAAACAAAAACACCACACACTCACAAATCGGTTGCTACTGCTACAATTGCACTCTTTCCAGCACAATACTACAACACACACACACACACACACACACACACACACACACAAATCGGATACTCCTGCGATTATCGCATTTTTTCCAGCGCAATACTACAAGAATGTGAAAAGCAAAACTGCAAGGAAATACAGTATCCAAAGGTGTTACGCCTAGTGACCAACCCCCTAGATCCAACTTCGAGTATGCTATCATATTCTCATTACAAACACTGTTAGAAAAAAAGGAAAACAGTAATTCTTTTTTCGTTCCACAGCTAGCAATTCAAGGGTCACCAACAGTAAGATTTTACAAGTGTGACCGTTATTGCCCATCATTAATTAAGGTGGCCGCATTCCGACTTCGGGGATAGAAATACATGATTTAGCATTCATATTGCCTATCAAAATATTAAAACCGAAGAACAATGGCTATTGATAGAACTAGGAAATTGTTCGAGACTTCTTACAGACTTAACAGAATGTAGACAGAAAGGATGTCAACACTCTATTTGATTTATTTATTTATCTGTTTTATTTATTTTATTTCATTTTCAGTTCGAGGAAAATGGAAGAAGCACTCGTGTGGGTTTCTTTTTCACATCCAGTCCCCGTGTGTATGCAATTTGTCAATTTTGTCTTCCGTTCCCACTGGTACACAATGGTCAACTCTTCCAAAAAAGGGGAACAGGTTATAAACGTGTGCTCAAGATGTTCTGCACGTGTGAATAAAATACACTACAACACACAAACACTTTATCACCTCACGAACATGTAAGTCTATGCGAATGTTTACATGCGTATTTGTTTGTTCTACATGAAACTCACCACAGAGGGTGTATGTAGTGTCTGACGCCGAGTTGACTTCTCCTTAAACTCCCTGAGGAGTCCCTGGAGCACCCGACTGCTGAAGTTAACAGGAAATGTCGTCATGGGACAGTTGAAAATGGCGGAGTCCACCCTTTATCTAGGAAGCCGGACTGCATGCTGGGTATGCAAATAAACAAACAACACCCCCCCCCCCCCCCCATACAAACAACGAAGCAAATAAACAAGCAAAACAGCACTCGTGAATACAACATAAATACTTTTATCATCCCACAAGTAGGTATGTATGTCTATGTGCATGCGTGTATGCGTGTGTGCGCCCACACGCGCGTAGGCTACTTTGTGTGTTCAGCATGCGTGCTTGCATGCTCAGGCAAGGCAGCATGATCATATGATATCTTGACACTTTGATCTCCATGAGTCACACAAGCACCTACATACAGTCCCGACTCGTCTAATATCACTTAGAGTGAACAGACGTTAAATTGAAGACAACAACAACAACAACAATACAGTCCCGCGTTGTTGTTCTTCACGTTGTTAACGGTTTCTTTTCCCCCCTCCCCCACCCCCCCCCCCCCCCCCGCCCACACCCCCGCCTCCCCCATCCATCGTGGGGGATGCCTGGGGGCCTGTCAGTAAAATTAGTATCACTACCTCATTTAAATTCTGTCCTAGGAATTCACTCTTTTCTATCCCTCTCTTTGTTTCTTCCTTGTTCTTTTTCTGTCTGTCACCTCCTTCTTGTCTATTTTCTGCCTTTTTGGTCCATTCTCCTGCCTCCCACCCCCCCCCCCTCCCCCAGAAAGACATAAAAAAATAACAATTCTCTCCCACGTCGAAGTCGGATGTGCTGGGCCTGACTTGTCAGGCGCTTAACGTCAACGCAACGCATTTTCGCTCATATGACATACAACAGTGGTTGCTGTTTGAGCGTTCCAGGAAGAAGTTAATTGGTCTGACCCCCCCCCCCCTCCCCCTCACGCGCGCACACACACACACACACACACACACACACACAAACACACACAAACAAACACACAACACACACACACACACACACACACACACACACACACACACAACACACACACACACACACACACACACACAAACACACAACACACCTGTATCGTCATTGATCCGACAGACCATCCAATTATACACCCACATTTAATATACTTGATACCCAAAAAGGAACACGTACACATGCACACACACGCAGGCGCTCGCACATACACACACACACGCGCGCGCGTGCAACACACACACACACACACACACACACACACACACACACAGGTGCGCGCGCGAATCAAGAGCAAAACAAACAAACAACAACAACAACATCAACCATTTGACCCCTTTTCATAGAGGCATCATACAGGATATAAAAGTAACCATCTAAAGAACTATCAACACACTAACATTCGCCTTAAACTATCATCAGTGACAAATATAAAATCTGTGATAAGACATGGTAGCACGCACCCACGTACGCACACACGCACGCACACACACACACACACACACACACACACACACACACTCGATCGTTGAACCCAGAATCCTACTCTTCATATTGAGACAAAGCGCTAGGTTCACTTATATATTCCAGAGATAGACAAAACCAAAGAAGGCAAAACACAAAAGCCCAGAAACCAGAAACAGGGTATCTCTTCGGACCTACGTCATATGCTGTGTCTGTCTGTCTGTCTGTCTGCTTGTCTGTCTATCTATCGGTCTCTCTGTCTGTCTGTCTGTCTGTCTATCTGTCGGTCTCTCGGTAGGTCTCTCTCGGCATGTCTGTGGCATATGACTACAAAATAATAAAACTAATTAATTTTAGTCCAGCATGTTCAGTCGGTAAAGATCATGCATGAGTTTTCTGAACGTCTTCTCGCTATCCGCGTTTGCAGGCTGTGTCGCATCATATACTGTGTTTTGTTGTATTGTATTGTGTTGTGTTATGCTGGTGATGTTCACACACACACACACACACACACACACACACACACACACACACACACACACACACACATATATATATATATATATATATATATATATATATATATATATATATATCGGACACTAAAGATATGAAATTTGCCCCCTGTTAATTTCAGGAAGATCACACATTAAACAAAATCTCTTTCCTTCACAGGGAATGTTCAATCCTGTTTGAAATGAAAGTTTGTGATTCCAAATCCTAAACTGTACAAACCTCCCAGAGAGATACAGCCCCTAGCCACCCCCCTAGCTACCCCTTAGCCAGTCAGACACACATGACTGAATCCTATCGCCTCAGTGACTAAACTGTGACAATACCCGTTTCGTGCGTCACAGGTAAAAGATTACTAATCTACTATACTTGTATCACCCTGACCTACTGTACCCGGATTTTCCAACGTCTATTTTTTTTCTCCGTTCCGGGTGGAAAGAAAGGTGTGAACTAGATTTTATTATTCATAGGTATAGACATAAGCAGGCAGCCAATCAACAAGTGCTTATGCTGCTTCCTGGTTAGAGAAGCAACAACAACATCAAATTGAATTTAAAAAAATGAAATCTGAAGGTCGTATTGTACACAGGGGCTGTGTCTGTTTGAAAGCAACGACGTTTCGTTCTGCACGTAGACATTCGCTTGCTGCGAAATTCTATTGGTGTTACTGTGTTAACTGCAAAGCAATGTTGAAAAGAAATATTCAAATAGTGTAAAAACCCGGCCAACCGTGAAGGCCATACCAGAGTTGTTTTTTCCTTGCTTCTTTCTTCCTTCCTTTCTTTCTTTCGGTCCTTCTTTCCTCCCTCCTCCTCCTCAATTCTTCTTCTTCTTTGCTGCTTCATACTCTGTAGTTCATGACCTACTGTTCCCACGCCGCTCATTCCAATCTCTCCGTCCCAGCCATACCCAGATTCGTTATGTCACATCCTCAGGGTCGTCGGAAGTCCACAAGGAGCCTATCAATGTTAGGCCCCGTAGGGCTACTAGCCAGAGGGGCCTTGCACTGCTGCTGGGTCACTTTGGTGGTGTTCGCTGGTGCCTGTTCTTTGTTCTTTTCTTTTGTGGTTTTTTTCTGTCTTCCTTTCTGTCCCGATGGCGTTCTTCCTCCCTTACTCTCTGTTGCTCTCTCTCTCTCTCTCTCTCTCTCTCTCTCTCTCTCTCTCTCTCTCTCTCCTCTCTCTCTCTCGACATTGTGTAGATGTTTATCTTTATGACTTATTAAGTTTGGTTGTGTTATTTTTCTTGGCTCTGTTGTTGTTCTTGTTGTTACTGTTTGTCTGTTTTTTCTCTTTTTTCTCTTCTTCTGTTGGTTTGGTTTTTCTTTCTTTTTGTTTGTTTGTTTGTTTTGGTTAGGGTTTTTTTGGGGGTGGGGGTGGGGGGTGGGTATTTTAGGGTTTTCTTTTATTTGCTTGCTTTGGGAGGGGGGGGGGGGGTGGTTGTTGGGGGGAGCTGTTTTGAAAAGGGTTATTTCCCCTTGTTTTTATTGTGAGACTGTATAAGTATTGGGTTATTATTATTAAGATGTATCCCTAACGGGCGGGACTGGATGTAAAAAAGCACATATGTGCTTATTCATTATCCTCGAAATAAAAGAATTTGTCATTGTCATTGTCTCTCTCTCTCTCTCCCCTCCCTCCTCTCTCTCTCTCTCTCTCTCTCTCTCTCTCTCTCTCTCTCTCTCTCTCTCTCTCCGGTCTCTTGGTCTGTCTGTGTGTGTGTGTTATGTGTGTGCGAGTGTGTATGTGTGAGAGAGTGTGTATGTGTGTGTGTGATGTGCATGCGTGGCTATACGTGCGTAAGTGTGTGTGTATGTGTGTGTAGTTATGTGTGTGTGTGTGTTTGTGTGTGGTGTGTGTGTGTGTGTGTGTGTGTGGTGCGCGCGCGCGCGCGCGCACGCTTGTATTTAGTCTGGACTTTTGGGGGCTGTTGTTTGTTTAGGGGAGGGGGTGTTGGGAAGGGGAGTGTTTTGTGGTGTTTTTTTTCCCTTGTTTAATTGGTTTTGTTTATTCATTTGATTTTTCGATTTCTTGATTTTTCACTAATTGAATGGGAGTTTGAGTGAAATATTTCATTGCTATTTGAAATGATCTTGTTTGTTAATTAATTGATTTATAATTATGTGTAACAAGTATGTGTACCATTTGACAATGTGTAGATGTTTATCTTTATGACTTATTAAGTTTGGTTGTGTTATTTTTCTTGGCTCTGTTGTTGTTCTTGTTCTTGTTGTTGTTGTTTGTCTGTTTTTCTCTTTTTTATCATCTTTGTTGGTTTGGTTTTTCCTTCTCTTTTGTTTGTTTGTTTGTTTTGGTTAAGGTTTTTTGGGGGGTGGGGGTGGGGTATTTTTATGGTTTTCTTTTATTTTCTTGCTTTGGGGGGGGGGGGGGTGGTTGTTGGGGGGAGCTGTTTTGAAAAGGGTTATTTCCCCTTGTTTTTATTGTGAGACTGTATAAGTATTGGGTTATTATTATTAAGATGTATCCCTAACGGGCGGGGACTGGATGTAAAAAAGCACATGTGTGCTTATTCATTATCCTCGAAATAAAAGAATTTGTCTCTCTCTCTCTCTCTCTCTCTCTCTCTCTCTCTCTCTTCTCTCTCTCTCTCTCTTTCTTTCTTTCTTTCTTTTCTTTCTCCCTTCCTTCTTTCCTTTCTCTCGAGTTAAAACTGAGTCGTACTTCGAGGATAACA
>CM054136.1:30971611-30976611 GCA_028751875.1 Rapana venosa
TTGCACCTACAACTCTCTCTCTCTCTGTGACGTCATCATGAAGCGCCGTGTACGGTAGCCTGATGACGTCAGGGGTGACGGAAACGTCACAGCTGTCAATGCTGACGAGTTGTGGAGGTCGCCTCATAGTAGGTGACAGACACCGTTCTGTCTCTTGGGTGAAAGTGCGGAATGAGAGAGTGAGTGAGTGAGTGAGTGAGTGGATGGGTGAGGGAGTGAGAGAGTGAGTGGATGGGTGAGGGAGTGAGAGAGTGTATGGATGGATGAGGGAGTGAGAGGATGAAAAGATGAATGAATGAATGAATGAATGAATGAAGACGATGGGGATGGTGGTTTTGGAAGAAATCGCAAGCTTAACATACATGTACGTACATTCAACATACTTGTACGCACGTTTATGAACATACACACTCACGCACGCGCGCGCACACACACACACACACACACACACACATAGATACTCACACGCATGCATGCATGCAAACCACATATACGCGCGCGCGCGTGCACACCCACCCACACACACACCATTTCAGCAAACAGTAGAAAAGCGGAACATTTCCTATATGCTACACTGCCTCTGTGAGACCCCCATCCCCCGCAACTATTTAGTCAATGCGTACAAGGGGCACAGTGGCCTCGTGGTTAAAGTCTTGCGCACTTACTGAGAGGGCGAGGGTTCAGATATCCGTCGAAATGCCCATTAAAAACAACCCCCCTCCTTATATCTAACGTTGGTGTTGACTTCGCTTCCCCAAAGGTCCCTCAGATGAGACTATTTATTCAGCAAGGTTCCGTGTGCACACACACAAAACGTCTCGTGCTCACGTTGAAAATCCACCCACATTTCGTGGAAGAGTACTTCATGATTTGGCCACTGGTATGGATGACACAAGACATATCGAGCATGTCACCTTGCAATACTTTGTTCTTACGGAGTTCAGGAGAAATAAAGTTCAGTATCTGACTGCCCAATCCTGTTGCCCTGCTGATGTTCTCTGCCACGCTGTGTGTGGTATCTGATCCGTCTCTACATCCCGAAACCAATCACCAACTTGGATCTTTAACGCACACACGCTTCTTACTCTTTACCTTGCGCCTACGCACCCACCAACAAGACCAAGGCTCTAGCAGGTATGCACTTCAACTGAACTGTGAGATTGTAAACCCCCCACCCCCCACCCCAAAACAAACAAACAACCTCGCATCCTTTAATCCACCAGTAAGGTAAAAGGTAAAGGTGTCCCATAACCTATAAGGTCGTAGGGGAGCGAGGCGTCAGAGACCTCACTTCTCTAGGGCCAGCATATTTAGGGCGGCGCCCATCTCCTCTCAATCGCTGCTTGACCTTCCCTGACCCTAAAGAGGCAGGTGCCCATTTACAACTGGGTGAACAGGGGGACTGTACTGAAGCCAAGGCGCGCAAACGGTCACCCATTCAAGAGGTAACCACGCTCGATGCTGCTTAACCTTGGCTTGGGGGGGAAAGCGAGTGCTCTGACCACTGAGCTATCCCGTCCACCAGTACCCAGTTTCAATTCAAACCTGCGGACCCGCCACTTGAGGATACCAATATTACGCAAAGTGTTAGAAAGCTTGTCACGCCAATTGGCAGATGGTAGTACTACCTGCCTCGCTTCCACCTCACCCCCATCCCCTCCCTCCCTCCCTGCCCTCTCTTCCTCCTGAATCCCCCCTGTGAGGTCGTCCCCTATCCCTGACAGTTAGTTGCCTTCAACGCTGGCACAGACTGGTTCACAAGGGAAGGGGGGAGGCTGACTCATCTTCCCCCCCCCCCCCCCAACCCCGTCCCCCCTGCTGTCACCAGGGGTGAGAAATCTCACTCACACTCCATCACTTCTGTTGGCTCATTTTTCCCTTCAACCTGTAAGAAAATGAAAGATAAATAAAACAAAACGAAATAAAACAAGACAATACAATACAAACTAAACTAACAGCAGACCAATCAATCAAACAAAACAAAACAAACAAAATGCAGGCAGGCAGACAGACAGGCAGACAGACAGACAGGCAGACAGACAGACAGACAGAGCAGGCAGACCGACAGGCAGACAGACAGGCAGGTAAACAGGCAAGAATGCATGCAGACAGACAGACAGACAGACAGACAGGCAGGCAGGCAGGCAGGCAGGCAGGCAGGCAGGCAGGCAGGCAGGCAGGCAGGCATATTGAACAGACAGACTGCAGATAAATGAAATGAAAGATACCTGATCCCTATGCAGAAATCCAGTGTAGTCATGCGTTGTTCAGGCCTCGAGTTCCTGTAAGTCTGTTGTGTTGTGTTGTGTTAAAGGATGCAAGCATAGTACAAATGTAATGTGTGTGTGTATGTACGTGTGTACGTCGTGTGTGCGTGCGTGTGTGCGTTCGTTTATGTGTGTGTGTGCGCATACGTGTGTGCTTGCGTGCGTTCGTATGTATGTGTGCATATGTGTGTGTATGCTTGTGTGTGCGTGCTTGCGTGTGTGTGTACGTGCGTGCATTTGTGTGCGTGTGTGTGTATGTGCGTGCGTGCGCGCGTGCGCGCGTGTGTGTGTAGGCTAAGTACCAGCTGGGAAGAAACAACAATAATGCCTAAAAGAAGACGAAGAAAAACGAAAGAAACTTGAAAAAAAGAAAAAGAAACTGTAGCGCCCCCCCCCCCCCCTTCCACCCCACCACTACCCCCACCCCATCCCCGATCCTTAAGGAAAAGGGAAAGTAACAAGTTTGGCCAACATGAAGAAACTACAACAGCAAGGAAAGAAAGAAGACAAGGAAATGATATCAAAAGGGGGAGAGAAAAAAACCCGCTGAGTGCAATTTCTGTGAAGCAGCGTTTTCCTTCTCACGCAGGAAATCCATTATTTTGAAATAAGGCCTTATATCCATAACACACATCCACACCCCTCATTAATCATAATATTGTATTGCTGTACTAACAAGAAACTTTCAGCGTATCTATCTGCCTGTATGTGTGTTTGTTACCTCTCTCTCCCTCTCTCTCTCTCTCCCCTCTCTCTCTCTCTCCTCTCTCCTCTCTCTCTCTCTTTTCCCTCTCCTCTCTCTCTCTCTCCCTCTCCCTCTCCCCTCTTCTTTCTTTCCTCTCTCTCCTCTGTCCTCTCTCTTCTCTCTCCCCTCTCTGTCCTGTCTCTCTCTCTCTCTCTGTGACAGTCTGTCGTTTCTGTCTCTGTCTCTATCTTCTCTGTCTCCCTCTCTGTCCGTTGGCTGTCTGTCTCTGCCCGTCCGTCCGTCCGTCTCGTCTGTCTGTCTGTGTCTTTCTCTGTCTCTGTCTGCCTCTCTCTGCGTTTGTGCCCGTCTGTCTGGCTCTCTGACTGTCTTAACTCTCTCTCTCTGTCTCTCTCTATTTCTCTGTTGTCTGTCTGTCACTGTCTGTTCGTCTCTTCTGTCTCTCTCTGCTCTGTCTTCTTCTCTCTCTCCTCCTCTCTCTCTCTCTCTCTCTCTCTTCTCTCTCTCTCTCGTTGCTGTTGCATTTTTTTTTTAAAACAACCGAAGCTTTGTCTTACTTATTACCAGCAGAAGAGTGAGAAGGTATCATTTTAGCCAACTTCAGTTTACACGCTTCATCGCCCAACTGACGCAACAGCATGGATGATTGAGTTACGCCAGTGACGTACATTCCTTCTTTCATCTTAACCCCCCTCCTCCAACCGCCACCTCCTACACACACGTGATGATAACTTACGGTAACTCCATTTCTTCAAAGTTTCGGGGAAAATCCCATTTTCCCGTTTTAATTAATTTCGAAACATAATTTGCAAGATGGATAAGTTTATTCTCTGCTGTCTGAACTAACCCAGGCTTGCGTCAACCAGTTTGTCTACTGTGTGTGACTGGAATCAAGTAGAAGAAGGGACTTTGGAAGAAAAAGGAGTTATTATGGTTTACTATACAGGGGGGTAGACATGGGAGATAATTATTATCTTCTCATACATAACCAATAGTGCCTAACGAGAGGAAACTAGCTTGAGATGACCCGGCGCACCTTTTGAAATTTTTAGGGGGTTTCATCTCGGTTGGGTTTTTTTTCTTCCTTCCCGTTATTTCCTTCCTCTAAGCGCTTCCTGGCACAGGTAAACAGGTGTAAAAGATGCTAATCAGAAGTTAACGCTAAACTGTCTTACCTTCCTCAATTGACGTCACAGCACGAATGACGTAACTGCCCGCATAAGGTAACTTCCTGCCTGGTAACTGTTATTGCCGACGTTTGCTAACGTCAGAAACCCAGGTACCGATGGAGTTAACAGCCCAGCAGGGAATGAAAGAGTTAAGCGGTTTTAGGGATGCTGAACTGGGATGACTCCCTGCAGGCAGGCAGGCAGGCAGGCAGGCAGTCTGTGCAGGCGCCAGACCCCTCTGACTTAAAGGCCCTGCACGATCTTTACTAGTCAGAAGATACACACACCAGCAGTGCAGTTTTCGGGGTTTGCTGCTTAGTTTTTATTATTCTGTTGTTTGTGTTGTGTTGTGCTATTATGTTGTTTTTTTAAATACTAGATCTTTAAAAAAAAAAAAGAACGATTGCGGACAAAAATCCTGTTTCTCTCCCTCTCTCTCTCTCTCTCTCTCTCTCTCTCTCTCTCTCTCTCTCTCTCTCTCTCTCTCTCTCTCATCCACCACACACACACACACACACACACACACACACACACACACACACACACACACACACACACACACACTTTTCAGAGTAAACAAAACAATGCAAAACAGAAAACCCTTTTTCTTTTGTCACAATCGTATTCGTTCCCCCCCCCCCCCCCCCCCATCCTATATTATTTTTTAAAGGTATTTTTTTATCTTTTAAAAAGGGTTTTCTTCTGTCATTCTTTCATGGTTTTTGTGTGTGTTTTGACTTCAAACATTTCATTGTTAAAGATTACTTTTGTTTATTATATAACAGCGGATTTTTCGGCGTGAAATTCAGCATATCACCACAAGAACAGCACCACCTTTTTTTTTTTTGTCCTGGTTTTTCT
>CM054136.1:30981611-30984111 GCA_028751875.1 Rapana venosa
TCCTTTCCAGCTCCTCTCGTGGGCCGTACAGCTTAGTTTGCAGGGTTATCTCCATCAACCACACAATCTTCCTCAGGTCGCCGAAAAGCGTGCACCTCTGAAGGATGTGCTCATGTATACATGAGCTCTACATGTATTATTATCATATCCAGGTGTCTTGCCATGTCATGAATCATAATAGTAGTTCACAGCATCACACAATATGTATTACTTTACAAAAAAGTTTTGTTTGTTCCGTTTTTTCTTGTCGCTCTCAAGTCACCGACCTATACTAAGTCTATTGCTTAACATATCTATGAACTATACTTAGTCTATTGCTTACCATATCTATGAACTATACTAAGTCTATTGCTTAACATATCTATGAACTATACTTAGTCTATTGCTTACCATATCTATGAACGTACTAAGTCTATTGCTTAACATATCTATGAACTATACTAAGTCTATTGCTTAACATATCTATGAACTATACTAAGTCTATTGCTTAACATATCTATGAACTATACTGTCTATTTCTTAACATATCTATGAACTATACTAAGTCTATTGCTTAACATATCTATGAACTATACTAAGTCTATTGCTTAACATATCTATGAACTATACTAAGTCTATTGCTTAACATACCTATGAACGTATGTCATTTCTAACATATCTATGAACTAACTAAGTCTATTGCTTAACATATTATAACTATACTAAGTCTATTGCTTAAATATCTATACTATCTAAGTCTATTGCTAAACATATCTATGAACGGTATTTTCCTAGTAAGCGTTGCCTAAGAGTATCACATAACCCCTTTTATTATACATTGTTTACTATTAACATGGTTCTTTTTCAAAATTCTGCTGTTGATTGTAAATAACACTATGAACTCAGAGAAAAGAGAAGAATACACCCCCACACACACCCACACAACACACAGAATTGCCTATAACATTCGCAATAATCTATTTCAGGATCGCTCTGATAAATACCCCACACCACACCACACCCACCACAACACCCACGACAATCACACACACACAACACACACATCACACACAGCACAACACAACCCCACACACTCAAACAATAACTCAAATCACATCACCCTCGACCCTCCCCCCTCACCAGCCCCAGCTGGAACTCAAGTGACAAGGACAGTCCGATGTACAAGATTCACACAGGGAACACCCACCTGCAAGTACCAAATCCGCACTGACTTCCCTGACTCCTGGCAGCATCTCCACGACACTAGATGCGTCATACCGATTTAGGTCCGTTTGACTTCAATCCTGTGAGTTTCCTGAAGTTGTGGGTTTGAATCTTGGAAGCGGGGTCTGGTGAATTAAGGGTGATCAGTTTTTATGATCTCTCCCGGGTTAGCTTCAAGTGAAGGCCTGCCGGAGCCTTAGTCCCTGAGTGTGTATATATAGATACACACTCACACACACACACACACACACACACACACACACAGGATCAAAAGTGCTTGTTAAAGATCCCGTCATTTTGTAAAGCGTTGGGTGGGTTACGGAAACACGAACATACCCAGCATGCAACCTGTACGATGAAATGAGCTGCGCTGAAGTCGGAATGTGCCAGCTGAAGCGCGCGTGCACACACACTCACACACACACGCATGCACGCACACACAAACACACTCACACACCCCCACACACACAATACACACACACACACACATACAACCACACACACACACAACATACACACACACCACACACAGTCACCCACAGAACAGGGTTTTCTGTGGCTCATCTGACGTCAAGCGTTTTTAAAAACAAAAATTCTTTAAGGGATTCATCATTGAGCCCCCCCCCCCTCTCTCTCCCCCCCCCTCCCCTCCCCTCACTCTCTCTCTCTCTCTCTCTACCCCCTCCCTCTCTCTCTCTCCCCTCCCCTCCCCTCTCTCCATTGCTAATATCCAAGTAAAGTCGTATGTAATATTGTGACGGAACGAAGCGAAATACAAAGAACCAAAGCTTCCAATTTTTGGCCTGAAGTACACAAGCTAGAAGAGATAAAACGAGAAAGAGAGAGAGAAGGAGACCGAGAGAAGAGAAGAGAGAGAGACAGAGCGAGAGAGAGAAAAGGGGAGAAGAGAGAGGGAGAGAGAGAGAGAGAGAGAGAGAGAGAGAAGGGAGAGAGAGAGGAGAGAGAGAGAGAGAGGGGAGGAGAGAGAGAGAGAGAGAGAGAGAGGAGAGAGAGGAAGAGAGAGATGGAGAGAGACGAGAGAGGAGAGAGAGAGGGAGAGAGAGAGAGAGAGAGAGAGAGAGAGAGAGAGGAGAAAAGAGAGAGAGAGAGAGGAGAGGGAGAGAGAGAGAAGAGGAGTAGAGAGAGAGAGAGGGGGAGAGAGAGAGAGAGGGAGAAGAGAGAGAGGGGGGAGAGAGGAGAGGGGAGAGAGAGAGGAGAGAGAGAAGGGAGAGGAGAGAGAAGAGAGAGAGAGAGAGAGATGCGAGAGAGAGCGAGAGAGAGAGATGGTAGGTAGAGA
>CM054136.1:30989111-31014111 GCA_028751875.1 Rapana venosa
TAAAATGGTGGGGTTTGGGAGTGAGTTCCTCCCTGGGTACATTATGCACTTTAGTTATGTAGAGTTCACAAAAGGTATGTTGGGTGCCTTCGTATGTACTTGATCATTAAAAAATATTCGTCATTTTTTGGTTTGTTCCTCAGCTAAAGCTCTGAGGTTCGTCCATGTTGATTTTGCATATGTGATTGCTTTTACCCACCATAAAGGTAGCTGTATTCCGATTTCCGGGCATGACGTCTAAACACAACACCAATGTCCATGCCTTTTTAAAAAAAAATTCTCCTCTTTCCTACTGGCACGCAATGACCTACTCTCTTTTGAAAAAGCAGAACGCGTTTTCACGTGTGTGCAAAATGTTCTGCATGTGTTCTTATACGTGACTTTGGTTTACAGACTCAATCGTCATTGATGTCAGATATCAGCGTTGTGGATTACAGAAACACGAACACACCCAGCATACATGCCCGAAGTCGAAATGCCGCTACCTTCATGGTGGGCAAAAAAACTGGTGGCATACAAAAAACCTCACCATTGGTGAACCTCGGAGCTCTAGCCGAGGAACAATAATGATCTTAAGAATTTTCCTGGGAAGTGGAAGGAGAGAGTCAGTGCTAATGTTTTAACTAGGGCCTAACAGGTAGGGAACACCTCTCACATACCTGAGCTTCTTCTTCTTCTTCGTCCTCGAACACTCAGACAGCAACTCATTGTTGTCTGTCATATGAGCGAAAATGCGTTGCGCTGCCGTTAAGCGCCTGGAAAGTCAGGCCCAGCGCTGGGGGATAATTGTTGTAACTGAAGTCTTTCTGGGGGGGGAAAAACATGGCAGGAGAATGGACCAAGAAAGTAGAAAATAGACAAGAAGGAGGTGACAAGAAGAACAGGAACGAGGCAGAAACAAAGAGAGGGATAGTAAAGAGGGAATTCCTAGCACAGAGTTTCCAGAAGTTGGGGAATGCTATTTATACTGACAGCCCTCACCCCCCCTCCCCCCCCCACCCCCATCCCCACATGACTTAAGCCTGGAACCCCCCCATCCCCCTCCTCCCCACCCCCCCCCCCCCCCCCCCCCCCCCCCCCCCTCCCCCCCAGCCCACTCTGTTAACAGACATAGCTCTGCTAAGGGTTTTTCCTTGTGCATTACTTTATGTGCTTCCCACACATCAGTAAGTCTTACCCACTCCCCCTCTCGAATGTTCTCTCCCCCCCCCCCCCACACACCCCACCCCCATCCCTATTACTTAACAGACATAGGTCGAACTAACGGTTCAATGGTACCTTACATTATGGGTGCCCCCACCTCCCGTAAGCTCCTCCCCACCCCCCCTACCCCTTTTTCCTTGTCCATCCACCCTCCTCCCTCCCCCATTAACAGACATAAGTCCAGCTAAAGATTCAATGGTGCAGTGCAGTATAAGTCCCCTCCTCCTCTCCCTTCCACGCACTTTGTGGATTTAAGCCCCCCCACCCCACCCCATCCGCACTATACGCTCCTCCTCTCCCTTCTCCCTGCCCCCCCCCCCCCGCCCACCCCCCACATACTTCTATCCTCACCCCGAATCGCTAGGTTATTAATTTGAGATCTTCTGTGTCCACCATAGTAACAGACAAGTCACCATCACCACTCCCGCCCCCCCCCCCCCACCTCCACCCCCAAAAAAAGAAAAGGAAAAAAGAGAAAAAAAACAAAAGGAAAAAATCAAAAAGGAAGAAAAGGAATCCCCTCCCCCCTCCCCAGCAAATAGACAAAAAAAAAAAAAAAAAAAACGACCCCAAAACCGACCCCCCTAAAAAATCACACACCAAACAACCCCCCTCCCCCCAAAAAGCAACAACAACAACAACAAACAACCCCAAACAAACCCAAAACAAAACAAAACAACAACAGCAACAATGATAACATAACAATCAACCAAAAAAAACAACAACCACAAAAGCCCAGCCCATCAACTGCAGAACGTGGACAAAGTCAGGGAGGTAGACCTGTATTTCATTCTTCATCTTCACTGATTGATACCTGCCGGACCAAGTCAGGTGATCTGTATTTCATTCTTTATCTTCACTGATTGATACCTGCTGGACCAAGTCAGGGAGGTAGATCTGTATTTCATTCTTTATCTTCACTGATTGATACCTGCTGGACCAAGTCAGGGAGGTAGATCTGTATTTCATTCTTTATCTTCACTGATTGATACCTGCTGGACCAAGTCAGGGAGGTAGATCTGTATTTCATTCTTTATCTTCACTGATTGATACCTGCTGGACCATGTCAGATGATCTGTATGTCATTCTTTATCTTCACTGATTGATACCTGCCGGACCATGTCAGGTGATCTGTATTTCATTCTTTATCTTCACTGATTGATACCTGCCGGACCAAGTCAGGTGATCTGTATTTCATTCTTTATCTTCACTGATTGATACCTGCCTGACCAAGTCAGGGAGGTAGATCTGTATTTCATTCTTTATCTTCACTGATTGATACCTGCTGACCAAGTCAGATGATCTGTAGTTCATTCTTTATCTTCACTGATTGATACCTGCCTGACCATGTCAGATGATCTGAAGTTCATTCTTTATCTTCACTGATTGATACCTGCTGACCAAGTCAGGGAGGTAGATCTGTAGTTCATTCTTTATCTTCACTGATTGATACCTGCTGGACCAAGTCAGGTGATCTGTAGTTCATTCTTTATCTTCACTGATTGATACCTGCCTGACCAAGTCAGGGAGGTAGATCTGTAGTTCATTCTTTATCTTCACTGATTGATACCTGCTGACCAAGTCAGGGAGGTAGATCTGTAGTTCATTCTTTATCTTCACTGATTGATACCTGCTGACCAAGTCAGAGAGGTAGATCTGTAGTTCATTCTTTATCTTCACTGATTGATACCTGCTGACCAAGTCAGAGAGGTAGATCTGTATTTCATTCTTTATCTTCACTGATTGATACCTGCTGACCAAGTCAGGGAGGTAGATCTGTAGTTCATTCTTTATCTTCACTGATTGATACCTGCTGACCAAGTCAGAGAGGTAGATCTGTAGTTCATTCTTTATCTTCACTGATTGATACCTGCTGACCAAGTCAGGGAGGTAGATCTGTAGTTCATTCTTTATCTTCACTGATTAATACCTGCTGACCAAGTCAGAGAGGTAGATCTGTAGTTCATTCTTTATCTTCACTGATTGATACCTGCCTGACCAAGTCAGAGAGGTAGATCTGTAGTTCATTCTTTATCTTCACTGATTGATACCTGCTGACCAAGTCAGGGAGGTAGATCTGTATTTCATTCTTTATCTTCACTGATTGATACCTGCCGGACCAAGTCAGGTGATCTGTATTTCATTCTTTATCTTCACTGATTGATACCTGCCTGACCATGTCAGATGATCTGTATTTCATTCTTTATTTTCACTGATTGATACCTGCCTGACCAAGTCAGGGAGGTAGATCTGTATTTCATTCTTTATCTTCACTGATTGATACCTGCTGGACCATGTCAGATGATCTGTATTTCATTCTTTATCTTCACTGATTGATACCTGCTGGACCAAGTCAGGGAGGTAGATCTGTATTTCATTCTTTATCTTCACTGATTGATACCTGCTGGACCAAGTCAGGGAGGTAGATCTGTATTTCATTCTTTATCTTCACTGATTGATACCTGCTGGACCATGTCAGATGATCTGTATTTCATTCTTTATCTTCACTGATTGATACCTGCCTGACCATGTCAGCTGATCTGTATTTCATTCTTTATCTTCACTGATTGATACCTGCCTGACCATGTCAGATGATCTGTATTTCATTCTTTATCTTCACTGATTGATACCTGCTGGACCATGTCAGATGATCTGTATTTCATTCTTTATCTTCACTGATTGATACCTGCCTGACCATGTCAGATGATCTGTATTTCATTCTTTATCTTCACTGATTGATACCTGCCTGACCAAGTCAGGGAGGTAGATCTGTATTTCATTCTTTATCTTCAGTGATTGATACCTGCCTGACCAAGTCAGGGAGGTAGATCTGTATTTCATTCTTTATCTTCACTGATTGATACCTGCTGGACCATGTCAGATGATCTGTATTTCATTCTTTATCTTCACTGATTGATACCTGCTGGACCATGTCAGATGATCTGTATTTCATTCTTTATCTTCACTGATTGATACCTGCTGGACCATGTCAGATGATCTGTATTTCATTCTTTATCTTCACTGATTGATACCTGCCGGACCATGTCAGGTGATCTGTATTTCATTCTTTATCTTCACTGATTGATACCTGCTGGACCATGTCAGATGATCTGTATTTCATTCTTTATCTTCACTGATTGATACCTGCTGACCAAGTCAGATGATCTGTAGTTCATTCTTTATCTTCACTGATTGATACCTGCCTGACCAAGTCAGATGATCTGTAGTTCATTCTTTATCTTCACTGATTGATACCTGCTGGACCATGTCAGGGAGGTAGATCTATATTTCATTCTTTATCTTCACTGATTGATACCTGCTGGACCAAGTCAGGGAGGTAGATCTGTATTTCATTCTTTATCTTCACTGATTGATACCTGCTGGACCATGTCAGATGATCTGTAGTTCATTCTTTATCTTCACTGATTGATACCTGCCGGACCAAGTCAGGTGATCTGTATTTCATTCTTTATCTTCACTGATTGATACCTGCCGGACCAAGTCAGGTGATCTGTATTTCATTCTTTATCTTCACTGATTGATACCTGCCTGACCATGTCAGGGAGGTAGATCTGTATTTCATTCTTTAACTTCACTGATTGATACCTGCCGGACCAAGTCAGGGAGGTAGATCTGTAGTTCATTCTTTATCTTCACTGATTGATACCTGCTGGATCATGTCAGGTGATCTGTAGTTCATTCTTTATCTTCACTGATTGATACCTGCCTGACCAAGTCAGGGAGGTAGATCTGTATTTCATTCTTTATCTTCACTGATTGATACCTGCTGGACCATGTCAGATGATCTGTATTTCATTCTTTATCTTCACTGATTGATACCTGCTGGACCATGTCAGGTGATCTGTATTTCATTCTTTATCTTCACTGATTGATACCTGCTGGACCAAGTCAGGTGATCTGTATTTCATTCTTTATCTTCACTGATTGATACCTGCTGGACCATGTCAGATGATCTGTATTTCATTCTTTATCTTCACTGATTGATACCCGCTGGACCAAGTAAGGTGATCTGTAGTTCATTCTTTATCTTCACTGATTGATATCTGCTGGACCAAGTCAGGTGATCTGTAGTTCATTCTTTATCTTCACTGATTGATACCTGCTGGACCATGTCAGATGATCTGTATTTCATTCTTTATCTTCACTGATTGATATCTGCTGACCAAGTCAGGTGATCTGTATTTCATTCTTTATCTTCACTGATTGATACCTACCTGACCAAGTCAGGGAGGTAGATCTGTATTTCATTCTTTATCTTCACTGATTGATACCTGCTGACCAAGTCAGGGAGGTAGATCTGTATTTCATTTTTTATCTTCACTGATTGATACCTGCTGACCAAGTCAGGGAGGTAGATTTGTATTTCATTCTTTATCTTCACTGATTGATATCTGCTGGACCAAGTCAGGTGATCTGTATTTCATTCTTTATCTTCACTGATTGATACCTGCTGACCATGTCAGGTGATCTGTATTTCATTCTTTATCTTTACTGATTGATATCTGCCTGACCATGTCAGATGATCTGTATTTCATTCTTTATCTTCACTGATTGATACCTGCCGGACCATGTCCACCTTGTGACAGAAACAAAAGAACAAGAACCGGACTGACACAGACACTTGACACAGACACAGACACTGACACAGACACTGACACAGGCACTAACAGTGACAGTGACTGTGAAGGTGAGGGCGGATGAGGAGGAGGAGGAGGAGGAAGGACAGAGGACGGGCAATGATTGGTTCGACACAGGTGAAAGGTGTGTCTGACAGCTGTTCCGGGTGTGTTTTTTCTTTCTTTTCTTTTCTTTTCTTTTCTTCTCTTCTATTTTTTTTTCGGTGTTTTGTTTTACCGGATCTAGGATTGATCTCGGAGACGTTTGTCTTCTGATGAGCTAGGTGTACATTCCTACAGGAAAGAAGACAAGGAATGATGGTGTGTTTCAAGACATGTTAGCGTCATCTCTGTCTGAGGTGATTGACAAACGTGAATGGTGCATGATAATGCACGTGCACACAAACATATACAGACATTCACGGAACAGCAGGCGCACACGCAGATGCGTACGCGCTCACTTTCATTGAAGCTAGGAAATGAAATTACAAACAACAACACAAAAACAACAAACAAAGAAATGCAAAAAACCACACACACAAAAACCTGAGGTGGACTGGTGGTCTAGTTGTAACGCACCTGCCTAAACCGCCAGAAGTTTCGGGTTCCATTCCCCGTGTGAACCGGGACTGGTGGTCTTCCGGAGGAGACGATAAACCGAGTATATAGTGTAGTGTAGTGTAGTGTAGTGTAGTGTAGTGTAGTGTAGTGTAGTGTAGTGTAGTATAATATAGTACAGTACAGTACAGTATAGTATAGTATAGTATAGTATAGTATAGTATAGTATAGTATAGTATAGTATAGTATAGTATAGTATAGTGTAGTGTAGTGTAGTGTAGTGTAGTGTAGTGTAGTGTAGTGTAGTGTAGTGTATGTAGTGTAGTATAGTATAGTAGTGTAGTGTAGTGTAGTGTAGTATAGTATAGTATAGTATAGTGTAGTGTAGTGTAGTGTAGTCTTGTCTAGTGTAGTGTAGTGTAGTGTAGTGTAGTATAGTATAGTATAGTATAGTATAGTATAGTATAGTATAGTATAGTATACTATACTATACTATAGTATAGTATAGTATAGTATAGTATAGTATAGTATAGTATAGTATAGTGTAGTGTTGTGTAGTGTAGTGTAGTGTAGTCTTGTCTAGTATAGTGTAGTGTAGTGTAGTATAGTATAGTATAGTATAGAATAGTATAGTATAGTGTAGTGTAGTGTAGTGTAGTGTAGTCTTGTCTAGTATAGTGTAGTGTAGTATAGTATAGTATAGTATAGTATAGTACAGTATAGTACAGTATAGTATAGTATAGTATAGTGTAGTGTAGTCTTGTCTAGTATAGTGTAGTGTAGTGTAGTGTAGTGTAGTGTAGTATAGTATAGTATAGTGTAGTATAGTATAGTGTAGTGTAGTGTAGTATAGTATAGTGTGGTGTAGTGTAGTGTAGTATAGTATAGTATAGTATAGTGTAGTGTAGTATAGTGTAGTGTAGTGTAGTGTAGTATAGTATAGTATAGTATAGTGTAGTATAGTGTAGTATAGTATAGTATAGTATAGTGTAGTATAGTGTAGTATAGTATAGCATAATATAGCATAGTATGGCGTATGCTATTGTACTTGTATTTTATTTTATACGACGCTAAGTCACGGCAGATTTCTCTGTGTGAAATTCTGGCTGCTCTCCCCGCGGAGAGCACGTCGCCACAAGAGCAGCGCCACCATTTGTTTCTTTTCCTGCCTGCAACTGTATTTGTTTCCCTATCAGACTGAATTTTTTTCTACAGAATTTTGCCAGGGACAACTCCCTTGTTGCCGTGGTTTCTTTTACGTGCACTAAATAATTATATGTAGCATACGTGACTTCGGTTTATCGTCTCATCCGAAAGACTAGCCCCCAGACCACCACTCTTGGTCTAAAGGATGGGGGAAAAGTTTCGGGCCCAAACGGGAATCGAATCACCACACACTTCGAACCCGGACAGGTGCGTTACCTCTAGACCAACGAACCATACTACACTACACTACACTACACTACACTACACTACACTACACTACACTACACTACACTACACTACACTACACTACACTACACTACACTACACTACACTACACTACACTATACTGTACTGTACTGTACTGTACTGTACTATACTAACTATACTGTACTGTACTGTACTACACTACACTACACTATACTATACTATACTATACTGTACTGTACTATACAAAATACTATACTATACTATACTATACTATACTATACTATACTATACTATACTATACTATACTATACTATACTATACTATACTATACTATACTATACTATACTATGAGGGACGGGATAGCTCAGTGGTCGGAGCACTCGCCTTTCCCCCAGCCAAGTTAAGCAGCGTCGAGCGTGGTTACCAGTTGGATGGGTGACCGTTTGCGCGCCTTGGCTTCAGTACAGTTCCCCCAGTTCACCCAGCTGTAAATGGGTACCTGCCCTCTTTAGAATCAGGAAAAGGTAAAGCAGCGAAGGAGAGGAGATGGGCGCCGCCCTCAATATGCTGGCCCTAGAGAAGTGAGGTCTCTGACGCCTCGCTCCCCTACGACCTTATAGGTTATGGGACTCCTTTACCGTTACCTTTACTATACTATACTATACTATACTATACTATACTATACTATACTATACTATACTATACTATACTATACTATACTATACTATACTATACTATACTATACTGTACTATACTATACTATACTATGCTATGCTATGTTATGCTATGCTATACTATGCTATGCTATGCTATGCTATGCTATACTATACTATACTATACTATACTATACTATACTATACTATACTGTACTATACTGTACTATATTGTACTATACTATACTATACTATACTATACTATACTATACTATACTATACTATACTATGTTAACTCCAGAGGAAAAACTCACTGAGAGGGAGGGAGACCTGGGCGGAAACTGGAGCCCTTGGTTACTTGTCAGGTTACCAGTTCCACGCCCTAACCGCTAGGCTACCCGCCCCCCCCTCCCCCCCCCCGCCGCCCCCCCTCCTCCTCCCCTCTCGTGCCGAGACCAAATACAGATAAGCAACAAATAGACATGTAAATAAATAAATAAATGAATTAATAATTAGTTGCATGCGTGTAAATGATTTGAGTGCAAGCGCTTCGATTCGAGATTCAGCGCTATATAAATTCCATATATTATAATTATTATTATTATTATTATTATTATTACTATTACTACTACTACTACTATTATTATTATTATTATTATTATTATTATTATTATTATTATTATTATTATTATTATTAATGTCACATCAAGTATAATATATTTTCTTTGTAATGCCCTAGTATGTTTAAATGATGAGTGAATAACTGGACAAACAAATAAACAAATAGATTATCAAATAAATGGCTAATAAAATAGATAGGCAATCAAATAAATGAATGAACTACTCTAACATCATGACAATTACGAGTAATATGCTTTTCTTTTAAATACTCCTACCTTGTGTATCATCAGTATATTCAGATAATAAATGAACAAACAAACTGATAAGCAAAATAATGAATAACTAATGACTAAACGAGTAAAGTGAATAGATAATCAAATAAACGAATGACTAAATAAATAAACCAACCACTCTACCATCATGATTATGACAAGAAATGTCTTTGTCATGGTCTTGCTCCGTCCCTTTCGTCAGTATGTTCACCTTTCACTTGCCAAAAGCCCCAAGGCCCAACGAAACAGGCGTCAGCTAAACCTAGGTTAATCCCTGGGCATCTGGTTGTGTCCTAGAGTGGATAAGTGTCCCAAAGTGGACACACTCTACTTAGATAACAACTGCTTCCCGGGTCTGGAAACTTCCTGTGGAAACTGACCTTCTCCTTTTCCTTCACCAGGTCGGGGCTGCCTGCCAATGCACAGACTGCAAATCGCAAGACAAACGATTCCAAAATCTGACAAAGTCTTTGTGGGCGTGCAAATCAATAAATTTAACAGATTTTACCCCGGGAAAGGTATGGAGTACTTGTATTACGTTCGGCAGTCTCGAACCAGTTTTTAATTAAGAGCATATTATTTGCCAATATTTTCGGTTGTAGTTTTTTTTTATGTGTGTTGAGTGTTGACGAAGAAACAAACGCAGCCGGAATGACATGGGCCAAACTGAAGAGGATCTCCCAAAACCGAGTTCGTTGGAGGGGTGTTGTTGCAGCCCTATGTTCCCCAAGGAACCAAGAGGCATAAGTCAAGTAAGTCAAGATGATATAAAACGATGTGCTAAATAGTTTGAAAATAGTTTCCAGTTACGTTTGGAGCGGGTTCGTGCAGTTGAATATCTTCATCAAGTTAAGGACAAGAAAACCAGTTAACCACACGACACCATAGGAGACGTCACATAGGTTGTGACTTACACACTAGTTTCTCACCCTAAGGTTGGAGTTCCATGTGGACTTTAAAAAGTTACACAGAAGATAAGGGGCAGATAAGCCGTGACCCTGACTAATGATGGATGGCATCCCCTTCCAACCTGAATTTTGAAACCAAAATTGATGTCAGACCAATCGATTAAATTGAACAGCAAAATATGAAAGGCTAGGGGCAAACATTCACCGCTTCTGCTGTCTTCAAAAATCATACATAAGATTGGTGTTCCCACTGCCGTAAGATGTTTTAACAGTGTATTGTTGTTGTCATCGTTGTTGTTGTTTTTGCTTGATTGTTGCTATTAGTGGTGGTGGTATTGTTGCTGCTGCTGCTGTTGTTTTGTTGTTGCTACTGTTGTTGCTGTTGTTGATGATTGTTTTTGTTCTTGCTGTTGTTGTTGTTGTTACTGTTGTCGTTATTTATTTTATTTTCAGTTGACATTTGTTAAGATAGTATCAGTTCAAACACGTGAAGAATTAGATGTAGATGATGCATTAAAACTTAAAAACCATAAAATAAGTGAACTGTCTTTTCACATACTAATGGCTGTAATGGCATATTCCTTTTTTGTGTGTTTGTTACTTTGGTTGGTTGATTGGTTAAGGTTTCGTTTTGAAAGTTATTGTTGTTGTTGTTGTTGTGTTCTTGTTGTTACCTGTAGTGGCGGTAGTTGTTGCGGTGGTAGTGTGTGGTGATGGTGGTGGTGGTGGTGGTGGTGGTGGTGGTGGTGTGTGTGTGTGTGGTGTGTGTGTGTGTGTATGTGTGTGTGTGTTGTGTGTGTGTGTGTGTGTGTGTGTGTGTGTGTGTGTGTGTGTGTGTGTGTGTGTGTGTGTCCATGAATGTTCATGTGCGTGCGCGGTGTAAAGCACCAACATAACAGCACACATGTGTTTGTGTATACATGCACACGCGAGTGCGTGAGAGGGCGTGTGTTCACAAGTCGGCATAGTTATTGGAGGTGCCTTCAGAACCATCTTGACTGTTGAATGTGACATATAAGATATGACACAGTACCTGTGGAAAAAACCCACCAGAAAGCTTGAGAAAAGATAAGCTGAACAAGGGATGGGGGCTAGAAGAATAAAAATGACAGGTGGTGGTGGTGGTAGTGGGGGAGGGGGTGGGGGTGACCCAGCAATCGGAGGAAGGGGAAGAGGGGGCAGGGGGAAGGGGAGAAGAAGCAGTAGTGACACAGTGACAGGCGGATATAGGAACTACAAGACGTCGTCCATCAGCCCTGAAAGGATGACACTCACTGGGCAGGTATCCGGACACACGCGCTCAATAAAACCTTGTGTGACAACAGCCAGTGACCAGTTCCTGATTCCCCTCCATCAACCCCCCCCCCCCCCCCCCCCACCCCACCCACCCACTCACCCACCCCAGCAACCACCACGACAGTGTGGAAGAAGAAGAAGAAGAAGAAGAATGCAAAGAAGAAGAAGAAGAATGCAAAGAAGAAGAAGAATGAAAGAAGAATCAAAGAGAAGAAAGAAGAAGAAGAAGAAGAAGAAGAAGAAGAAGAAGAAGAAGAAGAAGAAGAAGAAAGAAGAAGAAAGAAGAAGAAGAAGAAGAAGAATCGAAAGAAGAGAGAAGAAGAGAAGAAGAAGAATCGAAAGAAGAATCCAAAGAAGAATCAAAAGAAGAAGAAGAATGCGAAGAAGAAGAAGAAGAATGCGAAGAAGAAGAAGAAGAAGAAGAATTGCGAAGAAGAAGAAGAAGAAGAAGAAGAAGAATTGCGAAGAAGAAGAAGAAGAGAAGAAAGAAGAAGAAGAAGAAGAAGAAGAAGAAGAAGAAGAAGAAGAAGAAGAAGAAGGAAGATAGGAGAAGAAGAAGAAGAACAGAAGAGGAAAGAAGAAGAAGAATGCGAAAAGAAGAATGCAAAGAAGAAGAATGCGAAGAAGAAAGAAAAAATTGCGAAGAAGAAGAAGAAGAATTGCGAAGAAGAACTGAGAAGAGAAGAATTGTGAAGAAGAAGAAGAAGAAGAAGAAGAAGAAGAAGAAAAAGAAGAAGAAGAAGAAGAAGAAGAAGAAGAATTGCGAAGAAGAATGCGAAGAAGAATTGTGAAAATTGCGAAGAAGAAGAAGGAGGAGGAGGAGGAACAGAAGAAAGAAGTCCTGAACTCGTGAGGCAGAACCAGAGTCACTGAGACTGAAGCATTGAGAGAAAACAGGATGTGGTGGTAGGTAACACTGCTACTTCCTGGCAGGCACCTCTCCACACTGACCATGCCTGCACTCCGCCATACAATGCCTATGGTCCAAAAATTAACAAGGAGGTACAGATCTGCACAGCCTGCCACGCCTCGCCCCTTTGTGTGTGTGTGTGTGTGTGTGTGTGTGTGTGCTCGCATGTGCTTGCGACGCACCGGCGTGCGTAAACACATGTATGTGTGTCTGTGTTTACAACAATATCGGATTGTCCAGTCCAATAATGAGAACTGCACAGGACACTTCTTCATGAAAAGGTAATGGTAAAGGTGTTCCATAACCTATGAGGTATCAAAAACCTCAACTTCTCTAGGGGCTAGCTTATTGAGGGCGGCGCCCATCTCCTCTCTCTCGCGGCTTAACCTTCCCTGACCCTAAAGAGGGCAGGTACCCATTTACAGCTGGGTGAACTGGGGCACTGTACTGAAGACAGGGCGCGCAAACGGTCACCCATTCAAGTAGTAACCACGCTCGATGCTGCTTAACCTTATTAAGGCAAAGCAAGTGCTCTGACCACTGAGCTATCCCGTCCCCTTATGTTTGAACTTGTTTAAAAAAGATTGGGGTGGTTTTGTTTGTTTGCTTATTTTTGTTGTTGTTGTGGTGATAACATTCTTTTTTTCAGCTGCCAAAGTACAGGTTTCGTTTGATTTGGTATTGAGGCACACCATAAGGGATTAGCCTGCTGCTTCTCGCAGACTTGTGTACAGTCTGCTTGCTGTCTGAATAAGCATAATTACGTTTAAACCAGCGTTGGGGTGATTTTTCCTTGACAAGAAAATATTTTCCTTAAATTTTCCCTTAGGTGTGAATTTTGGAACACAAAATACATTCCTTGTTCGATAGAAACTAAAGGGTATCCAATTTTTGTAAATCTCGTTGATCAAAAATAATAATATATCGGTTATAGGCTGAATTTTTTTATGAGCACTGGATAATCAAAGATGTCTTTGTCAAACTTAGAACATGTAGTGTGAGTCAGATATTGAAAGGAGAAAAAAACTGGGTGTCAAGGAAATTGCTTGCGTTTACTTGAATATGAAGTGTGTGTGTGTGTGTGTGTGTGTGTGGTGTGTGTGTGGGAGAGAGAGAGAGAGAGGAGAGAGAGGAGAGAGAGAGAGGAGAGAGAGAGAGAGAGAGAGAAGAACATCCGTTGAGAGTGTGAAACTAAAACAGAAACTACATGTCCATCATTGCTCTCATGCCCCTATAGAAAAGCCTAGAAAACCGTTAACTACTGTTTTGGGTCCTCCTTTTACTTTCGCTTTTCATTCACACACTTAGCGCGTTCTTAATATGTCTAAGTTATATCACATCACATCACATATTGTACACAAATACATTTGAAGCAGCAATAACCTAACAACTGAGCTTATCTATTTTTTAAAACCTTTTTGCTTCATAATTAAAAATAATAAAACCCAAAAAAGAAGTATTCTTCTAAATAAAAAAGTAGAGAATGAAGAAAAAGAACCAAAGGATCAAACATGTGGGGTTTTTCTCTCTCTAAATACTGGTATGTTTCTTTGATGATATTATCATTAGGATTTCTCTTTTCAAACTAAAAAAAAAACAACCCAATATTAACAACAGCAAAACATAAGAACATACTCCCTTGGTGTAAAACAGAAGGACTATAATGTCTATCACCAATACTTCCTCTTTGCCCTGTCAGACACAGAACAGTTTCATCCACACACAGCGCTGATCACAACACACACACACACTCACACACACACACTCACACACTCACAACACACACACTCACACACACTCACACACACACACTCACACACACACTCACACACAATACAACACAGACAGACAGACCCCCCCCCCCCCCCACACACACACACACAGACCCCCCCATCCCCCCCCCCCCCCACACACACACACACTCACTCACTCACATGCACAACACCCACACACACACTCACTCACTCACTCACTTACTCACATGCACAATACAACACACACACACACACACACACACACAAACACACACATATCATCTTTATCATCATCCTCCTCCTCATTATTATCATCATCATTTATAGGGGACGAGATAGCTCAATGGTCGGAGCACTCGCTTTCCCCCAGCCAAGTTAAGCAGCGTCGAGCGTGGTTACCGGTTGGTTGGGTGACCGTTTGCACGCCTTGGCTTCAGTACAGTTCCCCCAGTTCACCCAGCTGTAAATGGGTACCTGCCCTCTTTAGGGTCAGGGAAGGTAAAGCAGCGAAGGAGAGGAGATGGGCGCCGCCCTCAATATGCTGGCCCTAGAGAAGTGAGGTCTCTGACGCCTCGCTCCCCTACGACCTTATAGGTTATGGGACTCCTTTACCTTTACCTTACCATCCTACCTTTGTTATTTTGTATTTTCTTCATTTGTCTGTGTGACTTGAGCTTATGTTATGCTGTCTTGGTTTCGTTTTATCAGGTTTTGTGAGTCTTGGTTTTTGTTTTGTTTGTTTGTTTTTTGTTTTTTGTTTTAAATTTTCTTCATTTCTCTGTATGACTTGAGCTTATGTTATACTGTCTTGATTTGCTTTATCATGTTTTGTTAGTCTGGATTTATATTTAAAAAAATTCTTCATAGATTTTTGTTTTCAACGTAGTCGGGCTTGGAACATTGTATTTTGAATGCTTTTATATGTCAATTTTCTTGATTTTTGTTGTTGTGAGGGCAGGATGAAAAAAGTTGTATAAACTTAATCTTTTACCTTCAATAAAGATCATTTTGACTTGACTACACAGTGAAAGTACAGTCTGACTAACACAGACAGACAGACAGACAAACAGACACACACACACACACACACCACACACACACACACACACACACACACACACACACACTCAAATTCCCACTATTACACAGTGAGAAGTAGCCTAAAGTCTGACTGAGTTGCCTTGTATTGTATTTCAGTTCTTTGCCAAATCAACCACACACTCTGCACACAGCACAGCACAGCACAGCACAGCATAGGACACGGCCCCGTAAAACCCTGCATTAGTGACGTCAACCAACCGTCTTTCTCCAAGCCAAGAGCGCGTGGTATCCAACTAGCCCCAACACGACACGACACGACACGTCTGGAGAGAGAGAGAGAGAGAGAGAGAGAGAGAGAGAGAGAAGAGAGAGAGAGAGAGAGATGAATGAGTGAGAGAGAGAGAGAGAGAGAGAGAGAGAGAGAGAGAGAGAGAGAGAGAGGGGGGAGTCTCCTGTTCGTTGGCAGGCCTAAGCCACGTTGCGGAGAGAGACAGGCAAGTCCGCTGCATGCAGTGAGTTGGCCGACAGCCCTGCCTATATAACCGCGCAAAGCCGATGGTGACGCCATTCTCCCTGCTGCATTATCTCCTGACAGCTAGAGAAGTGACTTAGAGGACTTGTGTGTGTGTGTGTGCACGAAACTTGGTTGATTATTATTATTATTATTATTATTATTATTATTATTATTACACACAACGTGGGTTGGAAGTGTGAACCTCGTTGTTGAAGTCAGCCTGGGACATAATATATACTGTTGGAGGTGTTTAGTGTGTGAACTGTTATTATATATATACAACAGTGTTGGCTCTAAGAGGAGGATTTCTACACTTGGTCTGAACTGCCTGCCAGTAGTCATTGCCTTGCCTGAGATCTCTACACACAGAGGTTTCCTAAAACGTGTTTGAACGTGTCTGAGAAGTACGACACTGGTTCACATCACGGACATACCCTTATTCTTCAAGTCTGACCATTGCGTGAAGATGGGCGAAGCATTCGAATCCTCCTTCCCTTCCGAGAGCTGCTGTGTCCGCAGGGACCGCAGGAACGCCATGTGGAACATCTTCGAGGGCGTGGAGGAGGCCGTGCTGCAGAACTTGGCCGGGCTGTCTGCCGACATGGTGCAGGAGCTGGTCATGGACTCCGCGGACGACTCCCTGGCCCAGTACCTGGCCCAGCTCCCGCCACCACGCCACCACCCAGTCTTCAGCCTCCTCCAGTTCCTCCCTGTCCTCCCCCGAGGGGTCGTGGTGCCGGGAACGTGCCCGCGTCCAGCGCTCCTTCTCCACCACGGCGGGCGAGGAGCTGGAGGCGGCGCTGCACAGCAGGGGTCGGAGGCGCAACGCCGTGGGCAACCTCTTTGACCTGCTGACGCCCTCCCAGAAACTGCTGCTGGTGGAGCATCTCCAGGAGCAGGTCGGCCGTCTGCACGAGTGGTGTGGTGACGTCAGCGCCGACACCAGCAGTCACGTCATCCTCTCTCTGGCTGACCTGTCGTCGGCCTCGTCCTCTTCGGGGTCCGGCAGCAGCAACGGCAGTTCTCCTCGCTCCCAGGGGGAGATCGTGTGTCGGTGAGGAGGAGGCTCTCTTGCCCGCCCACACTGTCGGTGAGGAGGCTCTCTTGCCCGCCCACTACTGCTAGTACCACTTCTCCCTGTGTCTTCAAAATCTGACAGTGCCCATTGTGTCATGCTGACATGACGTGCTGCCGCTTCATGGACATGTCACACGTGACAGTGTAGATAACAGACCACTGTCATCCTGACTCTTTGTCTGCCAGACCAGGACGCTGAGTTCACAGCCGATCATTGATACGAATTTTTGTACATGTACCTCATGAGGCTTTGCTGCTGTGCGGCTTTTGTGATGAAGTATGCTGGTGCCAGCAAATGATCACCCCCTGCCCTCTCACCCACATGAACTTCAGGGATGGTAAAATTGATTGTATATACTACACGTGAGTTTTGAGACTGTCAGGTTACTAGTATGCTTGAGGGAGAGAGAGAGAGAGAGAGAGAGAGAGAGAGAGAGAGAGAGAGAGAGAGGAGAGAGAGAGAGAGAGACTTGGCCACTTACTTAATTAACCGGAGGCTAGAGAGAGAGAGAGAGAGAGAGAGAGAGAGAGAGAGAGAGAGAGAGAGAGAGAGAGAGACTTGGCCACTTACTTAATTAACCGGAGGCTAGAGAGAGAGAGAGAGAGAGAGAGTCACCCAGACCAAAGAGGGTTATTAATGAACTCCTCTAGCCACCGTTATCAACGCCTAAGAGGGACTATCCACGTCACTACAGATCTCATTCTCCTCTCCTCCCCTGCCCCTCCTCTCCCCCCCCTTCCTCCCCTGCCTCCACTTTTCATCCATTCTCCCGGTTCCAGATATAGAAGTGATTTATGAGGATGAATTATCGACGAAAAAGAAGCAGAAAAAAAATATTGTGTGATGGAAGAAAAGAGAAGGAGGTGATGATTATTACGTGCAATCAGACTGACGAAACGGGGGAAAACTGAAATCTCTTGTGCTATTTTTGGTTGATGCCTTTTTCGTTAATTTAACGACGGATATCATTTTCATCATTGTCATTTCGTATTTTTTCGCCACTAACGATGATGATGAAGTATTTTTCTGTTGTTGTTGTTTTTATTATTATCTCGAAAGGATTTTTGTTTGTTTGTTTTAATTTTGGGTTGTTTTGATCTGATGGGACGAAAATTGCTTTGGATGGTTGTTGTTGTGTGTGTGTGTGTGTGTGTGTGTGTGTGTGTGTGTGTGTGTGTGTGTGTGTGTGTGTGTGTGTGAAGAAAGAAAGAGAATAGAAGCTGCTTTATTTACGTTTAAGAAGGTGCAGTATTTCAGGTGGTTTTTTTAAATAAAAAAAATCTCCTTCTGGCATTATTTTGTCTCAGTCTGTCTGTCTGTGTGTCTGTCTATTTCTCTCTCTCTCTCTCTCTCCTCCTCTCTCTCTCTCTCTCTCTCTCTCTTTCTTTCTTTCTTTCTCTCTTTCTTTCTTCCATCAAAAGTCCCATCACTATTCCTATCGTTTTTGAAAATCCAGAAACATTGTCTGAATTGTCGGTTTCTGAGTATACGTATTATTAGCACACATGTTGTGCTGGACTGAAAACATTCTGGTGATGTTAATTCAAAATTAAACTGACAAGTGTGTACTTTTCTTGATCAGCTCAGGCCTACTATACCATGTGGCTCTTGATGGTTACTACATTGTGCCAGATGCACAAAAGAAGAGACAGGCATCATGCGAAATGTTAAATTTCTAAAACAGTTTTATATACATGTGTAAGTGTAGTAATCATTTTTATATGTGTGTATGTGTCAAATGTAAAATTGTAGAAGAATGTTTATGATGGAGATTTTTTAAAAAAAGAGAAGGAAGGAATGTTAGACAAGGTTGGGTTGTTGTTGTTTAGAAGAAGAAATGCTTGAATCTGCTAAGTGCTGTATGTGTGCATGTGGTGTGTGTGTGTGTGTGCGTGCGTGCGCACGCGCGTGTGTACGTGTGTGTGTGTGTGTGTGTGTGTGTGTGTGTGTGTGTGTGTGTGTGTTGTGTGTGTGTGTGATCAGCAGCAAACTCCATGTCCTGGTCTTTTCTGCCAAATATTTATATCATTTTGTATAATGACATTGTCTGATCTGTGATGGTTGTGCAGAAGGGAAGCTGTCTGATATTAATTTTGTCATGAATAAAATGTGTTCAAATCATTTGATGAAGCTGCTTGTTGTTTGTCGGTTTGTTTCTTGATGGAGAAGTGGTGTAGAGAGAATGGAAGTGTGTGTGTGTGTGTGTGTGTGTGTGTGTGTGTGTGTGTGTGTGTGTGTGTCTCCCTCTTTGTCTGTCTGTCTGTCTGTCTCTGTCTCTGTCTCTCTCTCTCTCTCTCTCTCTCTCTCTCTCTCCTCTCTCTCTCTCCCCTCTCCTCTCTCTCAACGCCCGTAGGCTGTTGTTTTTAAGGGTATAAAGTAATACAGGTGGGAATAAAATCTCTCAAAGAGGCATACTCCAAAAAAAAGAAAAGAATATGATGACTGGAACCGCTCAACATGTGGCAGGACCTGCAACTGTGGATATATGTATATATATATATCTTGTTTCTTACACACACACACACACACACACACACACACACACACACACACACACACACACATATATATATAGATAGATAGATAGATAGATAGATCTATAAATGCATATTAGATAGATAGATGCACTAGAAAGCAATAAAGTACAGATGCGATCCGAAAAAATCTATACACAAATAAACAAAAAGCAACCCAACAAACAACAGAAAAACAAAACAACAACATCAACATCAACAACAACACACACACACGCACACACACACACAAACACACACACACACACACACACGTACATACACACACGCACGCGCGCGCGCACACAACACACACACACACATACACATACACGTACGCTTGCACGTACACACGCAGACACACACGCACACGCACACACATCCCCCTCTCTCTCTCTCTCTTCTCGCTCTCTCTCTCTCTGTGACACCCACACCCTCACATCCGCACCCACACACATCTACACACCTTCTCGCTGTCTCTTTTCTCTCTCTCTCCCTCCCTCCTCCCCTGTCCCCTATGTGCTGCACCCCCATCACATCTCCCCCTCTCTTTCCCCGCCCCGACCTTTACACCTTGTTTACAAACAAAAACGAACGACGTAGTACTGACACACGTAAAACATGCTGACCTTGAGTGAGAGTAAAATAATTTACCTCTTGACAACCATTGGTCTGCTCGCTACCATAGGAAAAGAATATCATTATAATACACACGTGCGCTTGCATGCACGGACGCACGCACAGGCACGTACACGCGCGTGCAAGCATAAACACGCACACACACGCGTGCGCGCGCGCACACACACACACACATACAGATACATACGCGGACGTGCACGCACACACAAACACACACACACATTTGTAGTCATGCACGCAAGTCCTCTCTCTCCTCCTCACTCCCTACTCTCCTCCAATCTCTCTCATCTCCTCCTCTCTCCTCACCACACACACACACACACACACACATACACACACACACAGTGTGTACATGACTCGTAACACGTAAAGAATGAAGTGACAAACTGCGCAAGTTATGTGACTGTCTTCAGATCATGTGATGGGGCATGGTTGGCATTCTTGTTGTCCGTCCGTCTTTTCCGCTAACATCGGAAAGAGATGTGAACCTCCTCCTCCTCTCTTTCTCTCTCTCTCTCTCACTCTCAGAGAGAGAGAGAGAGAGAGAGAGAGAGAGAGAGAGAGAGAGAGAGAGAGAGAGAGAGAGAGAGAGAGAGAGAGAGAGAGAGAGAGAGAGAGATCAAATCAAGTCAAATCAAATCAATCAAATCGAAAGCAAAGCAAAGCAAAACAAATTCTTTTCTTTTATTGAATAATAATGAATAAGCGCCCATGTGCTTTTTTTTAATTTTTACATCTAGTCCCCAGAGAGAGAGAGAGAGAGAGAGAGAGAGACAGAGACAAGAGACACAGAGAGAGAGAGAGAGAGAGAGAGAGAGAGAGGGGTAGGTTTCTTCTCGAAGTGATCATTACTACTTAAAGCGAGGAGGTGTCATTCGATAAGGAAATAGATGATATAAGGAAATGACCTACAGCACAGAAGTCTTCCGGGTTTTAATACATTATTTATGAAAAAAAGAAAGAGAAAAGAAATGAACAAGGAAACAAACCAACCAACCAACCAATCAAGAAACTTCACCCAAACTTCGAAAGAAGTCACAAAAACTCCTTGGCTATGTAAGGTAAAGGTGTCCCATAACCTATGTGGTCGTAGGGGAGCGAGGCATCAGAAACCTCAGCTTCTCCAGGGGCCAGCATATTGAGGGCGGCGCCCTTCTCCTTTCCCTCGCTGCTTTACCTTCCCTGACCCTAAAGAGGGCAGGTACCCATTTACAGCTGGGTGAACTGGGGCACTGTACTGAAGCCAAGGCGCGCAAACGGTCAGCCATCCACTTGGTAACCACGCTGGTAACCTTAGCTTGGAGAAAGGCTAGTGCTCTGACCACTGAGCTATCTCGTCCGCAGGGACGGTCCCTCGGCTATGTATGCTACAAAAATTAATCCCCCCCCCAACCCCCACCTCCACATCCCTCCTTCTCCGAAGTCCAGGTTAGCATGTTTTCCATTTACCTGCTAAGATGGGGGGAGGGGGGGGGGGAGGGGCAGGATGACAATGACAATGACAAATTCTTTTATTTCGAGGATAATGAATAAACACCCATGTGCTTTTTTACATCCAGCCCCCGCCCTTAGGGATATATATGATAATAAAATTAAAATAAAACCTATAGCAATACACTTACACAGTATACGGGAAAAAAATATCTACACAAAAATCCCCACAAAAATCACCGAAGAGAGAGAGAGAGAGAGAGAGAGAAGAGAGAGAGAGAGATAAAAAAAAAGTAGCAACAAGTAAGAAAGAAAGCAAAACAGAAAACAGAAACAACCGAAAAAATAGCAAGAAACCAAGAGCAAAACAAAAGCGGCAACAACAACAAGGGGAGAGGGGACAATGGAGATGGAGAGAGAGCTGGAGAAAAGCTGTGTATGCGTAGAAGAAGCATGTTGAAGAAGACAGCGATAGGTTGTGTGTGTGTGTGTGTGTGTGTGAGCTGTAAGTGTGTGCGTTTATGTGTGTGTGTGGTAAGTGTGTGTGGTAAGTGTGTGAGAGAGAGCGAGAGCGAGAGAGCGAGAGAGAGAGAGAGAAGAGAGAGAGAGAGAGAGAGAGAGAGAGAGAGAGAGAGAGAGAGAGAGAGAGAGAGCGAGCTGTGTGTGTGCGTGTGCGTGCGCTTTGTTTGTTTGTTTGTTTTTGTTTAATGTCCATTCACTACTTGGTGATAAGGACACGTGTGTGTGTGCGTGCGTGCGCGCGTGTGTATACGCGCAAGCGCGAAGTAAGACATCCTAGTAATTATGTGTATTTCTAGGGATCGGAAAATACCGAAATTCAAGCTAAGTAAAGGGATGGACACTATACAAGGGTAGACTCTTTTCTCTTTTGCTTTTGTTTCTTAACAAAATGGACAGTCTGGTCATTCTTTCTATTTTTAGTAAAAGGAACCTAGTGAAATTCAAACTGACTAGACGGGGTGCGCACGTTTGATGGGTAGACCAGGATATACCCAGTGCCAAAAATAATCTGTTCGTCATTGTCATTAGTAAGTTGGTGGTAAAGATGCCTACGCGGAAGATGACTTCAAACGAAAGGAGACATATGAAGTTTCCTTTTTGAAATTTCTCTCTCTCTCTCTCTCTCTCTCTCTCTCTCTCTCTCTCTCTCTCTCTCTCTCTCTCTCTCTCTCTCATCTCTCTCCTCTCTCTCTCTCTCTCTCTCTTAAACAGTTTAATAATCTGCTATCACTTTGCAATTATCGGTAGGCAGACTTATTGGAAACTACTCCCCCCCCCCCCCCCCCCCACCAATACAAACCCATACACACACACACCACACACACACACACACACACACACACATACACACACACACACACACACAAACCACACACACACACACACACACACACACACACACACACACACACACACACACACACACACACACATACACACGCGCGCGCGCATCCTTCTCTCTTCAATTCTTTCTTCTTTTCTTTTCCACTGATCTACTCTACCACCTCTCTCCACTCCCCTTCCCTCCCCTACCCCTTCCTTCTCCACCTTCCCTCCCATACCCTCCCCTCCCCTTGACCTGCCTACTTTTAACACATCGTTCTTCATTCACTTCGAAAATAAGTAAAATTGAATATAAAGAAATGATTTTAGGAAAAAACCAAACCTAACCTTGTACGATTTCCCGTTTTTCCTTGTAATTCCCCCCCCCCCCGAGGATAATGGAATAAGCCACTCAAGTGCCTTTTTTCATCCAGTCCCCGTGTGTGTGCAGTTTTGTAAATTTTGTCATCCTTTCCCCCTGGCACACAATGGCCTACTCTTCCGAAAAGCAGAACGGATTTTAACGTGTGGGCAAGATGCCCTGCCTTCGTTCGCACACGGGACCTCGGTTTATAGTCTCATCCGAACGACTTTTGGGGGAGAGTGGAGTCGACACTGATGTTAACTCCAGAGGAAAAATCCTCTGGAACGAGAATCGAACTCGGGCCAGCAGATCACGAATACATCACTCTAACCACCAGGCCATCCCGTAACAATAGCAACCCATTTTTCTTTGGTTTCTGCAACGCGTATACGTACGCATAAATTCAGATTCAGATATACACCACAACCCATTCTATCCTTTTTATTTTTGTATTAAAAGGAAAATACCGACATTCAGACAGACTAAAACGGTGTCCACGTCAATATAATAATATTTTTTAATATGAGTATACAAGGAAATACCCGTTAAACTGTGTTCTTGTCATTATCAGTTGTCATTTAGTGATAAGCTAGTATACGTAGAGGATAAATTAAGACAAGACGGAGAAGGGAGAAAGAGGAGGAGAGAGGAGGAGGAGGAGAAAAAGGAGACAAAGAGATAGTATCCTATTATCCCCCGTAGTAGGGATGCCGGGGGGGGGGGGGGGGGGGGGGCTATCACTATAAATAGCATCCCCACATTCTGGAAATTCTGTACTACAAATTTCCTCTTTTCTATCACTTTCTTTGTTTCTGCCTTGTTTCTTTTCCTCCTGTCACCTCCTCTTTGTCTATTTTTTGCCTTCTTGGTCCATTCTCCTGCCTCCCCCCCCCCCCCCCCCCCCCCCTTCCCCACAGAAAGTCTTAAAATTAAAAACTCTCTCTTAAGCTGTAGTTGGATGCGCTGGGCCTGATTTGTCAGGCGCTTAAGGGCAGCGTGACGCATTTTCGCACATTATAACAGACAACAATAGTTGCAGGTCTGAGCGTTCGAAGAAGAAGAAGAAGAAGAAGGAGAAGAGGAAGAAGTTTCCTATTACACTTCTTACTCCAGTCCCAACTATTCTTCTCACAACGACACGTCCTGGTGTCCTGTCTATTTTTAGTCACAGGGTAACCCCGAAATTCAAAACGAGGCGGCTGATAAGGATAGCAGAGGAGAACACGCGCAGATATCTAGGTGGGACAGGAGGTAGGGAAATACCCCGTTTTTGAGAAAGAAACTCTTCCTCTCGGTATTAATAGAAAGTGAGCAGCAAGCCACTCCTTCTCTGACAACGTCCCCCACCCCCACCCCACCTCCACCCCTGGTGTGCATGATTCAGGTTCTACCTGTCTTGCTGGTTTTCAACGTGGTGCCTTCGCTGTCTATAGTGAAGGAGACAGGTAGACACGTAGTTGTAGATATAGCTGGATGTAAAAAACCCAAAACAAAACAAAACCAAACCAAACCAAACCAACAAAACAAACAAAGCCATGATGCGTGCTTTTTCCTTTCCCTCAATAAAATATTAATTCATTCATTCATTCATTCATTCGTTCTTTCTTTCTTTTTTTCGTTCATTCTTTTTTTCATTAATTCATTTTTTATTGTTTTTTTCATTCATTCATTCATTCATTCAGTCATTCAGTCAGTCAGTCAGTCAGTCAGTCATGCATACGCACTTGCGTACGTACATACGTACATACATACACACAATACATACATACATACATACATACATACATACATACATACATACATACATACATACATACATACAACATACATACACATACATACATACATTAC
>CM054136.1:31024111-31031611 GCA_028751875.1 Rapana venosa
CCCCAAAAAAAAAAAAAAATTTTTCCCCCCCCCTCCTCTCTCTCTCCTCTCTCTCTCGCTCTCTCCTCTCTCGCCTCTCTCTCCTCTCTCTCTCTCTCTCCTCCTCCTCTCCTCCTCTCTCTCTCTCTCTCTCTGAAGTTTACCAATGGTGAGATTTTGCGTATTTTAATTTTTGTACCCAGAGAGCTGGTTGCAACCAACAACAAAAAAGGAGCATGTTTTTTTGCTTATGCCATTATCCTCTTAAAACATAAATCAACAATTCGATTCATCCCCCCCCCCCCTCTCCTCTCTCTCTCTACTCTCTCTCTCTCTTCTCCCTCCACTCTCCTCCTCTCTCTCTCTCTCTCTCTCTTCTTCTCTCCCCCCCTCTCTCTCCTCTCTCTCTTCCTCTCTCTCTCTCTCTCTCATCTCTCTCTCTCTCTCTCTCTCTGTTTTTTTCATATGCTCGTAACACAACACCATAAAAAATTATATACATATACTTTCCCTCCCCCCTCTCCCCCCCCCCCCCCCCAGCTGTACATCACAACACAACCGTCTGAAGCAAGAAGTGACCAGATTGAAACAACACATTTGGAGGACAACATAGCCTAGTGGTTAGACCATTGCGCTCGTGATCTGACGGCCTGGGTTCGAGCCACCACCGTGACACTCGTTCAAAGAGATTTTCCCCCTCAGGAGTGAACATCAGTACCAACTCCACTCCCCCCGAAAGTCTTTCAAATGAGACTATAAATCGAGCTCCCGAGTGCGAAACCTCGCAGAACATCTTGCGCACACGTTTAAACCTGTTCCGCCTTTTGAAAGAGTAGACCACTTCGTGCAGGTAGGAGTAGACACCTAAATTAAAGATTTTTAAAAAAAACAACGTATGCGCACTAGTGTCATGTTTAGACATCATCGCCGAAGTCGGAATGCGGCTACCTTCATGGTGGGCAAAAACGGTCCTTCAGGGACCTTCTGAAAACATCACCGGGACGGGATAGCCTAGTGGTAGGAACATTGCGCTCGCAATCTGACGACCCGAGTTCGATTCCCGTCCGAGGGGATATTTTCCCCTGGAGTTAACATCAGTGTAGACTCCACTCTCCCCAAAAGTTCTTTGGATGAGACTATAAACCGAGGCCCCGTGTGCGAACGCACGCAGAACATCTTGCGCACACGTTAAATCCTGTTCCGCTTTTCGTAAGAGTAGGCCATTGTGTGCCGGTGGGAACAGATGACAGAATTCACAAAACCGCATACACACGGGGAGTGGATGTAAAAGAGCATATAAGTGCTTATTCCATTATCCTCGATATAAAATAATAAATAAATAAAATAATAAAAAACCCATTGGTAAACCTCGGAACTCCAAGGGAGGAACTACACACACACACACACACAACCACAACACACACACACACACACCACACACACACACACACACACACACACACACACACACACCACACACACACACAGAGGCAGACAGACAGACAGAGACAGACAGACTTGCCAAATGAATAACAAAATCGGTCACTGTTATCTTCATATGATTCTACTATCAGCAAGATTAGGCCGGCCAGCGCTTTTTATTTTTCATTTTTCAAAAACAGAAGATGATTGAACTGGATCCTTATCATAGTTAGCGTCATCGACTGAAACAGCGTGACCTGCAGTCTGTGGAGCACAGGGGATATTCCCAGGTGTGGTCCCTAGGTTAGGCTACGTCCCGAAACCAAGAGGCCTGGTTACTTTCCATCGGCTTACATCTTGTCGGCTTCCTTGTCAGTTTCTACTTTTTACGGGAATTCCCGCTGTATTGCTATGAGTCTGAGGGGTTGTTACTGTTGCTGTTCTTGTTGTTGTTGTTGCTGCTGTTGTTGTTATTTTTGCTGATGTTATTGTTATTGCTGATGTTGTTATTGCTGACGTTGTTATTGCTGATGTTGTTGGTGCTATTGCTGATGCTGTTGCTGTTATTGCTGATGTTGTTATTGCTGATGTTGTTATTGCTGATGTTGTTATTGCTGACGTTGTTATTGCTGATGTTGTTGGTGCTATTGCTGATGCTGTTGCTATTGCTGATGTTGTTATTGCTGATGTTGTTATTGCTGATGTTGTTGTTGCTGCTGCTGTTCTTTTCATTGCTGCTGTTGTTGCTATTGTTGTTTTTACTGATGTAAGGTAGAGATGAACCATAATAAGAGAGAAGCACACACGTTTTGTTGGTCTTTTTAAAAAATAAATAAAGTCTTTTTAATCGGCACACATTTTGCATTTCAAAACAAACAAATCGATTTTTTATTCCACACAACAATTCAGCATTTCTATGCAATGTATAGACTATTTGCTACACAAGGTACAAATAATCAGTCAACAGTTTCATTTACTAAATTACATAGAGACTTTTAGTAGAATTTTGAAATCGTGCTTACGTTTCTACAAGGCTTATACACTGATTTTTATTTGTCCTAATCAACCAAAAAAGCATGACCTGCACACTACACTACACTACACTACACTGCACTACACTACACTACACTTAACTACGCTACACTACACTACACTACGCTACGCTACACTACACAAGCTACACTACACTACACTACGCTACACTACACTACACTGCACTACGCTGCGCTACACTACACTATACTACTCTACACTACACTATACTACGCTACACTACACTATACTACTCTACGCTACACTACACTACACTACACTACACTACACTACACTACGCTACACTACGCTACACTACACTACACTACACTAAACTACACTACACTACGCTACACTATACTACACTACACTACACTACACTAAACTACACTAAACACTACACTACACTACGCTACACTACGCGATGCCACGCCACGCCATACTACACTAACTACACTACACTACAGAGAGAGAGAGAGAGAGAGAGAGAGAGAGAGAGAGAGAGAGAGAGAGAGAGAGAGAGAGAGAGAGAGAGAGAGAGAGAGAGAGAGAGAGAGAGAGAGAGAACAAATAAACACATACACACACATATACATACACACACACAAGCATGCTCTCACGCACATATACGCGCACACACTCACACACATACAGGAACACACATACATAACACAATTTCTCTCATATATTTACACACAAACGCGCGCGCGAGCACACACACACACATACACTCACACACTCACACACTCACAGACGCACACAATTTCACTCATATATTCACACTCTCTTACTCATCACACACACATACACACACACACACCACACACACACACACACACACACACACACACACACACACACACACACGCATGTACGCCCATATACACACACTCATATATGCACACACATACACGCACGCACGTATACATACATACACACACTCACACACACATGCACGCACATACATACATTCGCATGTACGCACGCACACACACACACACACACACACACACACACACACACACACACTTAACGGTCTAATATCACTTTTTGGTGGAAGGACGTTAAACTGAAGAACTAACACACACACACACACCACACACACACACACACACACGCACAAACACGCACACACATCACACACACACACACACACACATCACACACACGCACGCACACACACACACACACACACACACACACACACACACCACACACGGAGTAAGCAATTTGTCTGCCAAGTAAGAAGAGCACACGTGGAATAGATCACCTCTACGTTGTTTGTTATCAGCGGAGGCCACAGTACAGGAGGGGGCAACGTGTGTTGGCGGGGTGCAATCAGCCACCCGACACACCAACACTGGGTGCCAAGGGCAGATAAATGCGCAGCTTATGCATGTGTATGACTAAGAGGTAATGCTTAGAAACTACGAAATTCCGTTTAATGTAGCTAATTCGTGAGTAAGATTGGACTGGATGCAAATAATTCAAATATGAAATACGACTGGATGCAAGTGATTCAAATATGAAATACGACTGGATGCACGTAATTCAAATATGAAATACGACTGGATGCAAGTAATTCAAATATGAAATTCAACTCAATACAGCTGAATCAAATGTAAAATACAATTTAATACAACCAAATAAAAAATGAAATACACTTTAATACAACTAAATCAAATGTGAAATACGCTCCAGTACAACTAAATCAAATATGAAATGCACTTTAATACAACTAATTCAAATATGAAATACAATTTGATACACCTAATTGAAATATCAAATACAACTTAATAAACCAAAATCAAATATAAAGTTCTAATTAACACAACTAATGCGAATATGAAATATTATCAAATACAACTAATTCAAACTGAGGAAGATTGTGTGGCCGAGGGAGATAACCCTGCAAACCAAGCTGTACAGCCCACGAGAGGAGCTGGAAAGGACATGCCATTATTTTCCCAGACACATCTGACGGTTCGAAGCGAACGAGAAAGGAGGAAGGAAGAAGAAGAAGAAGAAGAAGAAGAAGAAGAAGAAGAACTAATTCAAAATTATAGAGATGTATCATCAAAACCCTCGGGTGAAAAACACGGTTTCTTAAAAATGTAAAACCACCCATTTAACGCAGCTAACAAAAATGTAAAATGAAAGCAGCCCTTTCCAATGGCTTCCAGATGTCAGTTTGACGTAGATTCGCTGCCAGAGGAGGTACAATACCCCTTCTTTCTTTATGAACAGACTTTATTCTCACAAACAAAACATACAAGCTATAAACTGGCCGATGTAATCTCATCCTGGCAACTACAAAGAAGAACAGGCCAGGTAAAGGATCCCTTGTACTACAGTGTCTCTGTGGTGGCTCGAACCCGGGCCATCAGATCGCGAGCACAACGCTCTAACCACTAGCCTATCCACCCCCCCCCCCCCCTCCCATCCCCCAAAACCGTGTAATTTGCAAGACGAAGGAGTTAAGAAATGAAGATGATTGATGGCTGTCAGTTGAGAGACTTGACATCGTTGACAGTTTGACTCAATGTGCCGACAGCCTTAGCTTGGCCTCAGCAGTCGGCTGGGCAAGAAATAATCGACATCAAATCCAATCAAACCTATCAAAAGTGTTCTCTAACTTTATCCGTTGCTGGATAAGAATCAACATAAAATCAAATCAAATCAAACCTAACAGTCAAAAGTGTTTTCTAACTTTATCCGCGATATGAAAAAGAAAGAAAAAATAGCGAAAACACATCCATCCATTTTTCACCAAGTACCAATGCAACGTCGATCGGAATTTCGTCAGTTAAAGAGAGAAAGAAAGAATGGAATGTGGAGAGAGAGAGAGAGAGAGAGAGAGAGAGAGAGAGAGAGAGAGAGAGAGAGAGAGAGAGAGAGAGAGAGAGAGAGAGAGAGAGAGAGAGAACTCGAACTCGAATGTTTTCTCGAACTCGAATGTTTTAATGAGGATAATTGGATAAGCCAGGGGCTTCTTTACACCAGGTCCTCAAAACAAAAAACAAAAAAACAACAACATAAAAACCAAAGACAAAACAAAAGGCAAACAAACATGAAGAAATGCATAGCATAATTATACACAATGAAGCTGACAAAAACTCAATCACTTAGTTATACTTGCAATCAACTACTCACATTAATATTAAATTTTGTACTAAACCAGCCAATCAATACAAATTGACTAATTTCATGTCTACACACATCAAAATTTCCCTCACACATAAAGATACATTCACACTACCACCATCCACACTCGCACACCCATGCATTTCAACGACCAAATGAAGCAATCAGCCCCATTATTTTTTTTTTATAGTGTGGGACAAAATTAGAAACGACTTATCTGTATATCAGTTATTGCAATGAAAGTAAATGATGTAACAACTCTCTTTCCACAGTCATCAGTTTACAAACACAATACACACACACACACACACACACACACACACACACACACACACACACACACACACACACACACACACACACACACACATACATACACGCACGCACGCACGCACGCCCACACACATATAGGCACAAACAACTCACACATGCACATGAATCAAATCGATAACCATTCCAATTAATATATATGATAAAAAAAATGACACTACTAACAAATCCATTTTTTTCTATTTTAACAGAACAAAACGCAATCGCAACATACACCATGTCAATGCCATAAAGAGCAAACAAACATAGCTCAAGATAATCCAAAAAAAACCATTCTCAGACACGCACGCGCGCGCGCGCACGCACACACACATGCATACATAGTCATATGAATGCCCATATGAATAAATAAATCATCCAAGTCGACATTCTAATTTCAAATCCAATTCATTCTTAACAGAATTTTTTTTTAATGCACCCCATACACCATTTCATTACAGAAAGAGCAAAAAACAAAAAAAACCCTATACCAGTTCAAGATAATAAGAATGTCTATGCACATACACTTGTGCGCGCAGGCACACATTCAGACACACACAGACACACACACACGCGCGCGCGAACGCACACTCAAGATACATACATTAACATGAATACACAAATAAATAAACAATTAATTCAGGACCTTATAGATAAGAAAATCAATAATTCTACATTGATAAATAATGCAAACCTTAACCATTTCAATGACATAAGAACAAAACACACTGAAGTTCAAGACAATCGATACGTCAAAACACACAACACCACACACACACACACACACACACACACACACACACACACCACACACACACACACACACACACACACACACACACACACACACCGCCCCCCCCCTCCCCCACGCCCACCCCCACACATCCACTGAACTCCCTGTCAAGCCAGTCAATCGAGAAGACAACCAGCTCTGAACAAAATAGGTGTATAAGTAAATACGACATTACATAATCATGGTATATACAAAAGGCAAAATGCACATTATATTCAGAACATTTCAAATAAATATGTATGATAAGCTCTTTTGAATGAAGACAGACTACATTTCTGTTTTAAATTATCCGGAAGTTCATTCCATTCTTTACTACCTGAATAGACGAGAGATGACTTGTAAAGATCAGTTCTTGGACGGGGGATACAAATAGTACTTTTACCCCGAATTTTTCTCACCAAAAACCTTTCAGAAAGATACTTCGGAGCAAGATTCTTCATAATTTTGTACATGCAGAGTCAATGCAGAGAGAGAGAGAGAGAGAGAGAGAGAGAGAGAGAGAGAGAGAGAGAGAGAGAGAGAGAGAGAGAGAGACATAGAGAGAGAGAGAGACAGACAGACAGAGACAGAGAGACAGAGACAGACAGACAGAGACAGAGTCAGAGAGAGATAGAGACAGAGATAGACAGTCAGAGAGACAAACAGAGACAGATAGACAGACAGGCAGGCAGACAGACAGGAAGACAGACAGACAGACAGTCAGACAATGACAATGACAAAAGTTTATTGTAATAAGCAGGATGCCCATTTACAAGGGGACAGCGGGAAAGGGACTGGGCACAAAACACATAATGGCATATTTAGAAAAACTTAATTTACAA
>CM054136.1:31036611-31041611 GCA_028751875.1 Rapana venosa
GCGCGCGCGCTCGCGTGTGTGTGTTTGTGTGTGCGTGTGCATGTGGGTGTGCGCGTGTGTGTATGTGTGGTGTGTGTGCGCGTGCATGCATGTGTGTGCACACGCGTGCAAGTGTATGTGTGTGTAAGTGTGAGCGCTTGCGCGCATGTGTGTATGTATGTATGTATGGTATGTATGTATGTGTACCATGTTTTGATGTGTGTGTGTGTGTGTGTGTGTGTGTGTGTTGTGTGTGTGTGTGTGTGTGTGTGTGTGTGTGTGTGTGTGTGTGTGTGTGTGTGTGTGTGTGTGTTGTGTGTGCGTGCGACTGTCTCTATCTGTCTTTCTGGCTCTGTGTCTCTTTGATTCTCTGTCTGTCTGTCTGCCTGTCTGCCTCTCTGTCTCTGTGTCTGTCTCTCTCTCTGTGTCTCTCTCTGTCTCTCTCTCTCTTGCTCCTATGTCTCTATCTCTCTGTCTGTCTGTCTGTCTGTCTGTCTCCTCTCTCTCTCTCTCTCTCTCTCCTCTCTCTCTCTCTCTCCTCTCTCTCTCTCTCTACTCTCTAACGCTCTCAACAGGAGATCAGTTTACATCTGACGCACAGAGTGATGAAAACTTCGCTGTTCTGAGAAGACGCTATCTCAACCATGTTTACACCCCAACAGCAGCAGCAGCAACAACAACAGCAATAACAACACTTGGCATATGGCTTGGCTACATTCCGGCTGTAGATGACTTGGCTATCGCGCATTTGACGGATCCGTAACACGTATCTTTTGTAGCCTGGGATGACAGCCTAGGAACGAAATCGGCAAAAATCAGCACATACTGAGGGTTGTGGTGTGTTCTTTTCTTTCTTTATGTGTTCGTCTGGCTGTATGTCTGTCTGTCTGTGTCTGTCTCTGTCTGTCTGTCTCTCGCTCTGTTGTGTGTGTGTGTGTGTGTGTGTGTGTGTGTGTGTGTGTGTGTGTGTGTGTGTGTGTGTGTGTGTGTGTGTGTGTGTGTGGGGTGTGTGTGTGAGGTGTGTGTGTGTGTGCTTTGTGTGTGTGTGTGTGTGTGTGTGTGTGTGTGTGTGTGTGTTGTGGTGTGTGTGTGTGTTGTGTATGGTGTCGTGTGGTGTCGTGTGGTGTCGTGTGGTGTCGGGTTGCGATGTCTTGAGTTGGGTTGTGTCATAAAGTATTGTAATGTATTGTATTGTATTAATCGTATTGTCTTGTATTGTAGTGTATGAATCGTATCATATCGTATGGTATTGTATTATATCGTATTGTATTGTATTGTATTGTATTGTATTGTATTGTGTTGTATTGTATACTAGGATCAGTCACGGCATTTTTTCTGAACGAAATTCAGACTGCTCTCCTTGGGGAGAGCACATCGCCACAGGTCAACGCCACCCATTATCGTTATAAAAGACATTAACGTATCTATGTGTAATTGCTTCCCCATGGGAGTAGCTTTTTCTACAGAATGTCGCCTGGGACGATTCTCTTGCCAAATGCTGATCCTTGTTGTGGCGAAAGAGCCAGGTAAACTTCTTTGGGAAAAAACCCCAACAAAACAATATATAGATTTTTTAAAAACCCACCCTACATACCCCTTCCAACCCCTCCCCCACAACAACAAAATCCAAACACAGCCGTATGAAGATAAAATCTAAGTAGTCAAACAAACAAACAAACAAACACAAATCGCACCCCTAAAAATACAACAGAACGAACAAGCACAACCAAACCAAAACAACAACAACAACAACACTACCCCAACAAACAAACAAGCAGAAAAACAAATCCCAGTCAGTCCTCTTCTGCATTCAACAGCCCTCATGGTCATCCCCTCTAGCGGGCCCCAGTGGGCCCTGTCACCGCACGTAATCCTGGCTCCTCACAGGAAAACAGCCTGGCTCCTCACAGGAAAACAGCCTGGCTCCTCCTCACAGGAAAACAGCCTGGCTCCTCACAGGAAAACAGCCTGGCTCCTCGCAGGAAAACAGCCTGGCACCTCACAGGAAAACAGCCTGGCACCTCACAGGAAAACAGCCTGGCTCCTCACAGGAAAACAGCCTGGCTCCTCACAGGAAAACAGCCTGGCTGCTCACAGGAAAACAGCCTGGCTGCTCACAGGAAAACAGCCTGGCTCATCACAGGAAAACAACCTGGCTCCTCACAGGAAAACAGCCTGGCTCCTCACAGGTAAACAGCCTGGCTCCTCCTCTCAGGAAAACAGCCTGGCTCCTCACAGGAAAACAGCCTGGCTCCTCACAGGAAAACAGCCTGGCTCCTCACAGGAAAACAGCCTGGCTCCTCACAGGAAAACAGCCTGGCTCCTCACAGGAAAACAGCCTGGCTCCTCCTCACAGGAAAACAGCCTGGCTCCTCACAGGAAAACAGCCTGGCTCCTCACAGGAAAACAGCCTGGCTCCTGGCTCCTCACAGGAAAACAGCCTGGCTCCTCACAGGAAAACAGCCTGGCTCCTCACAGGAAAACAGCCTGGCTCCTCCTCACAGGAAAACAGCCTGGCTCCTCACAGGAAAACAGCCTGGCTCCTCACAGGAAAACAGCCTGGCTCCTCACAGGAAAACAGCCTGACTCCTCACAGGAAAACAGCCTGGCTCCTCCTCACAGAAAAACAGCCTGGCTGGCTAAGCAACACTGGCGTAAGCACACAGCAAGGGCCTGATTGTGCTGATGATGAAGAACGCAGTAGTCAAGGCGATGGTCAGGCCACAGGGTGCCTTGAATCCTAACGGTTGCCAGATCGATTCTCGTCTGCGCCAGGTTGATTCAAAGGTGAATTTATTCTTCTTCGTCGTCGTTGAACGCTCAGACAGCATCTCCTGAGGCCCTGACAAATGCTGCCCTGCGCTGAAGGCTTCCAGGGATCCGAAAAGTTTGTTCCTCATCGGCAGGTCAGTAGGCTATGTTTTGGCTCTCAGGTTTTGGTGTGTTGGACGGACAGGTCTGGAGGAAGTGTTCCTCTGTCATGGGAGAAGTGCCACAGGGGCACGTCTCAGAATCACCAATGTGGAACTTGGTGAACATGTGATGTCTGAGTCTACAGTGTCCGGTCCTCATTCTACGGGCGAATTTTACTTTCTCTCGAAAGTCAGCTTAGGTACAAGACAGGACAGTACTGTACGCTACACTTCAGTGCAGTACAACACAGTTCAATACACTATTATGCAATGTAGTGCGATACAAAACAAAAGAAATCCACAATACAACACAGTACAACCCGGCACAAAGCAATACAACACCACACAGTACTCTACAATAAAGCCTGCCAGGAAAAATAATACTATACTATACTATACTATACTACACTACACTACACTACACTACACTATACTATACTATACTATACTATACTATACTATACTATACTATACTATACTATACTATACTACACAGCACAATACAATACAATACAACACAACACAACACAAACATGATTAAATGGGGGAGATAGCCTAGTGGTTAGAGCGTTGTTTGTTTTTTCTTTTCTTTTTGATTTGGCTTTTTGTGTTTTATTTTGCTTTGCTTTTCTAAAACTTTTTTAAAATCATGAGGCTTTTGTTTTACTTCTTCGTTTGTTTTGATTTCCTTGTTCTTTTAATTTTTGAGGAGAGTAGCATTTATTTATTTTTTAAAATCATTTTTATTCTTTTATATCGAGGATAATGGAATAAGCACTCATGTGCTTTTTTTTTACACTCAGTCCCCGTGTGTATGCGGTTTTTGTAAATTCTGTCATCTGTTCCCACCGGCACACAATGGCCTACTCTTACGAAAAGCGGAACAGGGTTTAACGTGTGCAGAAGATGTTCTGCATGCGTTCGCACACGGGGCCTCGGTTTATAGTCTCATCCGACTTTAAATTGGTATAAAATAAAATAAAATAAAAATGGAAGGACTTTTGGGGAGAGTGGAGTCTGCACTGATGTGAACTCCAGGGAAAAAAATATCCCCCTTAAACGGGAATCGAACCCTGGGTTGTCAGATTGCGAGCGCAGTGTTCTAACCACTAGGCTATCCCGCCCCCCATGGATGAATGTGTGGGGTGTGCGTGCACACGCGCCGCGCGCCGCGCGCGCGTGCGTGTGTGTTAAATAGGCCAGCCCCTGTCAGCAGAGCGCTACTATTCACACAGCGGCTTGACGGGCCCAGGTCCAGCCAGTCACCACCACCCACACATGCCCCCTGAGGGGGAGGGAGAGTTGCCCTCTGGAGTTAGCATCAATCCGTGCTGACTCCACTCCCCCCCCCCCCCCCCCCCCCCCCCACTTCTTTGGGTGAGATTATAAAAACCGAGGTCCCGCATAATAATTATGATCGCATACAGAACAATATTTGACACAGACGTTAAAGCCCGTTCTGCTTTTCGGAAGAGTAGCCCCAAAAAATATATATTAAAAACAAAAAACAAAAAACAACACCTGCATGCACAGCGGTGTCGTGTTCAAACATCATCCCCGAAGTCGGAATGCGGCTACCTTATTGATGGGGCAAACAACGGTGGCATACGCAAGTTTCGCCATTGGTCAACTTCGAAGCTCAAGCCGAGGAACGACAAAACCCAACGACGCCCCCCCCCCCCCCCCCCCCCACACACACACACACACAAAAAACCAACAACAACAAAAAAAACCACACACAAAACCCAAACAACAAAAAACCCAACAACAACCAAACAACAACAACAACAAACAAACAAAACAAAACACCACCAACAAAACCCAAACAAACCACACACAAAACCCAACAACAAACAAACCAAATAAACCCAACAACACAACAATACAATACAATACCATACAACACAAAACAATACAAGACAACATGCTTTTTTTTTTTTTAACATGCAGTAACATTCTGTAAGAAGACTGAAACTGAAACTGACGATGTGTCATCATCATCACCACCATCACCATCACCATCACCACCACCATCATCATCATCATCACATCATCATCATCATCATCATCAGGGAAGGACTTTTGAGGAAACAGGACTGAGGGCTGACT
>CM054136.1:31049111-31061611 GCA_028751875.1 Rapana venosa
TCCCCCCCCCAAAGGGGAAAAGGGGGGGGAAAAATAGAAAAAAAAGAGAGAGAGGAGAAGAGAGAGAGGAGAGATAGAGAGAGAGAGAGAGAGAGAGAGAGAGGGGAGAGAGAGAGAGAGGAGAGAGAGAGAGAGGAGAGAGAGAGAAACTCGAACTCTGAGAGAGAGAAGTGGAGAGAGAGAGAGAGAGAGAGAGAGGGAGAACACGGGAGAGAGAGAGAGAGAGAGAGAGGGGGAGAGAGAGGAGAGAGGAGAGAGAGAGAGAGGGAGAGAAGAGAGAGAGAGAGAGAGAGAGAGAGAGAGGAGAGAGAGAGAGAAGAGAGGACATTAAGTACAGCAGCAGCAGCAGCAGCAGCAGCAGGATAAAGTCATTGTTGTTGGCCAGCCCTCAAGAGTGCCCGGGAGGAAGAGGAAGAGGAAAGACATGAAGGAAGAAGGCAGGAAAAGAGCCAAGTGCCGAGCTCCTATCCTCTGCTACTGCTGCTGCTGCTGCAAGGCGTCAGTGGGCATTTTGGCCCCCCTATCAGAACTGCACCCCCCAGGAAGGTTTTAAGGTTAGCATCTCTCTCTCTCTCACTCTCTCTCTCTCCTTCTCTCTCTCTTCTCTCTCTGTGTTGTGTGTGTGTGTGTGTGTGTGTGTTGTGTGTGTGTGTGTGTGTGTGTGTGTTTTGTGTGTGTGTGGTGTGTGGTGTTGTGTGGTGGTGTGTGTGTGTGAAACACTGGCGTAGAAGACTCAGGGAAGAGAGAGAGAGAGGAGAGAGAGAGAGAGAGAGAGAGAGAAGAGAGAGAGAGAGAGAGAGAGAGAGAAGAGAGAGAGAGAGAAGGGGGGGAAGGAGAAGAGGGGAGGAGAGAGAAGATTAGGGCCTATTATTCATTTCTTTATTTCGAGGTCAATGGAATAAGCACTCATTTGCTTTTTTTTTCTATCCAGTCCTCGTGTGGTTTGTAAATTTTGTCATCCGTTTCCATCGGCTCTCAATGGTCTACTCTTCCGAAACGCGGAACGTGTGCGCAAGGTGTTCTGCGTGCGTTCGCACACTGGACCTTGGTTTACAGTCTCATCCGAAGGACTTTTGGGAGCAGTGTTGTCGGGGAGGGAGAGAGAGAAAAGGAGAGAGAGAGAGAGAGAGAGAGAGAGAGAGAGAGAGAGAGAGAGAGAGAGAGAGAGAGAGAGAGAAAAGAGGAGAGAGAAGAGAGAGAGAGAGAGAGAGAACAGCTACTCTCATGACATTGGATGTGGAACAATGATCTTTAGGTAACACACCCGTAAAGTTAGCGAGAAACCACAGGTTCAATTCCCCGTGCAAGCCCAAGCTTTTCCCTCATCCACGGGACCACGAGTGGTGGTCTGATCGCTAGTCTTTCGGTTGAGACGATAAACTGAGGTTTTGCATACAACAGAAATTTCGTACACGTAAAAGAATCCAGGGCAACAAAAGAGTTGTTCCTGGCCAAATTCTGTAGAAGGAAGCCACTCTGACAGGAAAACAAATACACATGCAGACGGAAACCCCTGTCTCCTCCCCCCCCGCCTGCCCTCCCCCCCCCCTCCCCCATCCCCGCCCCCAAAAAAATATGCGGGGGGTGGAGAACAGCCCAAATTTCACGGGGAGATCTGTGATTGAAAATGGATTACGATTACAATACAGTACAATACAATAGAATACAATTATGATACAATACAACACAATACTATACAATGCAATGCAATGCAACACAATTCAACACAGCACAATGCAACTCAATGCACTGCAATATAACACAGTACAATAGAATACGATTCAATAAAGTATAAGGCAATACAATACAATGCAATACAATACCACGCAAAACAATCCCAAAAACCCCAACAAACCAACCCAAAAAATTTCAAAACAAACATAAATTTAAAAAACAAACATAAATCAAACAATATAACAATTACAAACTCATAATTAATACATCAACAATCAATGCAATCAAACAATGCAATACAAAACAACACAATCAAACAACACACATACCCAACCATAAATCAAAACAATAATTTTTAAAAAAACACACTACAATACAATAAATACACAATAACATCAACCATACACACAACACCACAACACAACACAACACAACACAAACAAACAATCAATACCAACAAAACCCAAACAGGCAATCAAAAAAAATACAAGCGAATGGAAAACACTGCAATTTACACAAATCCACAACCATATACAACCAAACAAACAAATTTAACCCAAACAAAACAAAATACAATTTGGGAATAAACACACAAAAAAAAAAAAAAAAAGCAATTAAAAGAAAAAAAAAAAAAAGAAAAAAGAAACAAAAAAAAAACAAAAACAAAAAAAAAAAATATAAAAAAAATCAAAAAAATTTACCACAACAGAAAACACCAACCACCCAAACGGCCCGGGTTGGAAGGGCAAAAACCCGAAGGGCGGTTGGTCATGCCCCCTCTGCCCAAAAACCCCCACCCTTTTCCACCCCCCCCCAGCCCAACCCAAAGTAGCCATTGGAGAACGAAAACAAAAAGGGGAGGGAAAAAAATCAAAAAAGGAGGAAAAAGGAGAGAAGAAAAGAAGAAAAAAATTTAAAAGCAAGAAGGGTTTGAAGAAAAAAGAAGGGAAGGAAATGAAGGGGAGGGGAAAAAGGGGAAGGCAAAAAAGCAATCAACTATACAATATACAACACAATACAATGCAATACCATACAATGCAATACAACACAACACAATCAATACAACTCAAACACAATACAACACATCACAATACAATACAATACAATACATCACAACACAACACATCACATCACAATACAATACAATACATCACAACACAACACATCACATCACAACACAACACAACACAACACAACACAGTACAATACGACCGGTGAGGGCAAGGGGCAGGAAAAGAGAAGCAGACAGGGCAGGTGTGTCCATGTCTCTCCGCTTCTGCCAACCTGAGAATCCACCACGCGTAGGTAGGTACCTGAACAACGAGAACTTTGATGCCAACAACAGCGACAATGATAGCCATTGCTGCAGAAACGACAACGGAAGGATGAGGAGGAGGGGGGGAGGAGGAGGAGCAGGATTGAGGAGAAAAAGAAGAAGAGGAGGAGGAGGAGAAGGAGGAGGAAGAGCAGAAGAAGAAGGAGGAGGCGGAGGAGGCGGAGAAGGAGGAGGAGGAGAAGGTTTAGTGAAGGGGGCTGGATAGTCAAGTGGTTAAAGTGTTGAGCTCGCGAGCTGATGGCTTGGATTCGAGCCACCACCAAGACGCCCGTTCGTGAGCATTTTTCCCCTGGTAGAGTTCACACCAGTACTGACTCTCCACCCCCCCCCCCCCCCCCCACCCCCACCCCCTCCCACAGAAAGTCCTCCGGATGAGACTACAAATCAAGGTCCCGTGTACACGTTAAAAACCCAATCCACTTTTCCAAAGAGTAGGCCATTACGTGCCGATAAGAACGGATGACCTTTTTTTTTTTAAAGCAAGCACGCTAGTGTCGTGTTTGGACATCAGTCCCCGAAGTTGGAATGTGAATGCCTTACTGGTGGGCGAAAACGGTCGCGTACGCAAAATCTTACCATTGGTGAACCTATTTGAAGAACGAACGAACAAAGTTTAACAGAAATGAGAAGTAAACATAGCCAACAACGTAAACACAGAATGTCAAGAGACCTCTCAACTTTTGTTTTTCTTAGCTTTTCTTTTCTTGTATGATAGCAAACATCACGCGAACAGAGGATACACTGATGAACCTGCTGAGATCCACCCATGATTCAGACCACCCAGGTGATATTGGGTTTTTTTAAAAAAAAAAAAAGGTAAAGGTGTCCCAAAACCTATGAGGTCGTAAGGGAGCGAAGCGTCAGAGACCTCACTTCTCTAGGGCCAGCATATTGAGGGCGGCGCCCATCTCCTCTTCCTCACTGCTTTACCTTCCCTGACCCTAAAGAGGGCAGGTACCCATTTACAGCTGGGTGAACTGAGGGATTGTACTGAAGCCAAGGCGCGCAAACGGTCACCCATCCAAGCGGTAACCACGCTCGATGTTGTTTAACCTTGGCTGGAGGAAAGTGAGTGCTCCGACCTCTGAGCTATCCCGTCCCCTGATATTGCTTACTAAGTAAACATTCAAAGAAATTAATGTCCTTATGTCAGTCAACCAGGCTCGGGAGATACAGACACCTGCAGTGTTAGATGAAGTAAAGCTATCAAAAAGAGAGCCCTGTGTTCTCCTAGTCTTTTGATTGAATAAAATAGCAATTATCTTATCAATGGGGTTAAGGAAGAGGAAGAAAGAGAGAGAGAAGAAATGGGGGTAAAAAAAGAAAGAATGAAAAAAAGACTGAAAGAAAAAGTGAAAGAAACAAATGGAAAGAAAAAAAAGGAGAGAAAGGGCAAAAATGAAAGAAAGTAAGATAAAAAGAAAGAAAGAAGGAAAAAAGAAAGAAAGGTAAGAAAGAAAGAAAACAAAGGGGAAAAAAAGCAAGAAAAGAAGGAAAGAAAGAAACGAAAAGAAAGAAAGAAACAGAAACAAACCCAAGCAAGGAAAAGAAAGTACGAAAGAAAAAAAATTAAAAGAAAGAAAGAAACAGAAACAGAAACAAACATAAGATATAAAACACAAAAAAGCAAAAGAAAGAAAAAGAACGAAAGAAACAGGACACTTCTGAATAGGAGAGCTCTTTCTTTCCGTGGCAGAAACTGCCACTGACAAGAACACACACACACACACACACACCACACACATCGTTCTTTGACCTGTCAATGGCTCCAGCCAAGTATGACGTATGCGGACAGGATTTGCGTCACTGAGCCTTTAAAGAGTGCCTAGGTCGGTTTTGTGATGGACCTTGATAAACCTGAAGTGTTGTTCGCTTACATCAGACGACCTCATTACCCATTCAGCTGCCTTCTTTCTCTGCTTTCCCATGAAGACTGATTTTTTCGAGGAAAAAAAAAGCTCATCATTTTTTTTCCTTTTTCTTTTTCGACACAATTGGGACAACCGCACTAAGTGTAAGGTTGTTTTTTTAAATTTAATTTAAATTATATAAAAAAAAGAAACATGGAGCTCTTGATGCTCATGTGTAATATGTGGAAAACACATGCTGTGCCTGGTAACTCTGAGTATGGACAATGTGTATGTCAAAAGGACAATAATGGATTATTCCCCACCCCCACCCCCTCAAGATAAGCTTTTGAAATTGTGTACAGTATTGTATTATATTGTATTGTGTTGAATTTTATTGTATTGCGTCGTATTGCATGGTATTGTGTTGTATACTAGTTTCAGTCACAGCAGATTGGCCCGCGTGATACTCGGGATGCTCTCCCTGGAACAAGCTCTTCGCCGCAAGAGCTGCGCCACCCATCAATTTTTTTTTTAATTTCTTTTCCTATCTTCACGTGTATTTGTTTCTCTATCAGAGTGGATTTTTTTTCTCTACACGAGTTTGCCAGGGACAACTTTCATGTTGCCGTGGGTTCTTTAACGTGAGCAGAATACGTGTTGCCCACGGGGCCTCCGGTTCATCGCCTCATAACGAAGGACTAGCACCCAAGGTTTAGTGGCTGGGGGGGAAAACCCTCGCGCTCAAATGAACTGGAATCAGCCCCATATTTCTCGTTCTCCTAGACAGCAGGAGCGTTTCAAGAATTGAAGCTGACTGGCCCCAAAAAAACAACATCCAAAGCTGAGGTGAGAATGATGTGTGTGAAGAATTGAAAGAAAAAGAAGGGGCACGGGGTAGCCTAGTGGTTAGGGCGATGCGCTCCTGATCTGACGGCCCGGGTTCCCGCCACCACCGAGGTACCTGTTGAAAGGGATTTTTTTCCCCCTTGGAGATAACATCAGTACTGACGCTACTCCCCCAAAAAGTCCTTCAGATGAGACTATAAACTTGTCCCGTGTGCAAAAATCTGGCGCACCCGTTAAAATCCGTTCCACCTTTCAAAAAAGGAACGGCCAATGCGTGCCGATAAGAACGGATGAATTTTTTTTTTAAACAACTGCATGCACACTGGTGTCCGTGTTTAGACATCATCCCCGAAGCAGGAATACGGCTACCTTCATGGTGGACAAAAAACCGTCACAGTCACCGTTGGTGATCCTCGAGCTCTAGCCGAGGAAATGACCCCCCCCCCCCCCCCCCCCCCCCCCCCCCCCCCCCCCCCCCCCCCCCCCCCCCCCCCCCCCCCCCCCCAATGAACCAGTCAGAAGAGTTATGCCATTGTGTGCCGAGGGAAACGGATGACATTTACAAAACTGCATACACACGGGGACTGGATGTAAAACAAAAACCCAAGCACACGAGTGTTTTATTCCATTATCCTCGACATAGAAGAACCAACCAAACAAACAAAAAGTACCAGAAATGGCCAGTGTAGGGCCGTGTAGTACGTAGGCAGGCCTGTGAGGTTTGTCACAGCAGCCCTAGCTAATCTGTCACCGCTGGATGGGCAGGTCATGTTCGGGACTTAGGTGTATCCCTAGCCTTACACTCCACACACACACAGACACACAGACAGACACACAGACACGCACACAGAAGCTTAAGGGGTATCCGGGATGTTGTTCGTGTATGTGTGCGTGTACTCTAGCCGTGTGTGCTGACAAGCCTTACAACCTTTTACATACATAATTGATCTTTTGACAGGTTTGTAAAATGAGTTGTTCGGGAGGTTGTGAAAAGTTCATTCCCCCCCCCCCCCCCCCCCCCCCCACCTGTTTAACCGTCTGTATTTGCGTCTCTCTCTCTCTCTCTTTCTCTCTCTCTCTGTCTCTTTCTCTCTCTCTCTCTCTGTTTCTCTGTCTGCCTCTGTGTGTCTCTCTGTCTCTCGCTCTATCTAGATGTCTGTTTGTCTCTCTCTATGTCTGTCTGTCTTCTCTCTCTCAGTCTGTCTTTCTGTATGTCTCTGTCTCTTTCTTCTCTCTGTCTGTCTCTCTGTCTCTGTCTCTCTGTCTCTCTCTCTCGACTCTGTGTCTCTGTGTCTGTGTGTGTGTCTCTCTGTCTCTCTCTCTATCTATCTATCTGTCTGTTTGTCGCTCTCTCTCACTCTGTCTTTCTGTCAGTCTCTGTGTCTCTGTCAGTCTCTGTCTCTTTGTCTCTATCTCTGTCTGTCTGTCTCTCCCATGAATCCAGACTTTACCGTGACATTTCAGTCCATGAGCCGTGACTTTGGACCTATTAGGGTTTGAAGTACATGGCCTCATGTTCTCCTTCTTCATCATCATCATCAACGTCGTCATCATCATCATCATCTTCTTCATCTTCATCATCATCTCCATCATCATCTTCATCTTCTTCTTCATCATCATCATCGTCTTCTTCTTCTTCATCATCTTCATCATCTTCATCATCAACATCATCTTCATTATCATTATTTTCATTTCCTGTCAACGTCACCACCACCACCACCAGCAATAATACGAGCAGAGCTGATGTCATGATCAATGTGGCTTATACAATACAATACAATACAACACAATTGCACTACGATGTCATACTTATTGTGGCCAATACAATACAATCTCATGACCATTGTGGCCAATGCAATACAATATCATGACCATTGTGGCCAATGCAATACAATATCATGACCATTGTGGCCAATACATCATGACCACTGTGGCCAATGCAATACAATATCATGGTCATTGTGGCCAATACATCATGACCACTGTGGCCAATGCAATACAATGTCATGCTCATTGTGGCCTATACAAAACAATACAATACAATGTCATAGTCAATGTGGTCAATACAACACAACACAACACAATGTCATAGTCATTGTGGTCAATACCACACAACACAATGTCATAGTCATTGTGGTCAATACAACACAACACAACACAACACAATGTCATAGTCATTGTGGTCAACACAACACAAGACAATGTCATAGTCATTGTGGTCAATACAACACAACACAAGACAATGTCATAGTCATTGTGGTCAATACAACACAACACAAGACAATGTCATAGTCATTGTGGTCAATACAACACAACACAATACAATGTCATAGTCATTGTGGTCAATACAACACAATACAATGTCATAGTCATTGTGGCCAATACAACACAACACAATGTCATAGTCATTGTGGTCAATACAACACAACACAACACAATGTCATAGTCATTGTGGTCAATACAACACAACACAACACAATGTCATAGTCATTGTGGTCAATACACCACAACACAATGTCATAATCATTGTGGTCAATACAACACAACACAATGTCATAGTCATTGTGGTCAATACAACACAACACAATGTCATAGTCATTGTGTCAATACAACACAACACAATGTCATAGTCATTGTGGTCAATACAACACAACACAATGTCGTAGTCATTGTGGTCAATACAACACAATACAATGTCATAGTCATTGTAGTCAATACAATACAACACAACACAATACAATGTCATAGTCATTGTAGTCAATACAATACAACACAACACAATACAATGTCATAGTCATTGTGGTCAATACAACACAACACAATGTCATAGTCATTGTGGTCAATACAACACAATACAATGTCATAGTCATTGTGGTCAATACAATACAATGCAATGTCATAGTCATTGTGGTCAATACAACACAACACAACACAATGTCATAGTCATTGCAGTCAAAACAATACAACACAACACAATGTCATAGTCATTGTAGTCAATACAATACAATGCAATGTCATAGTCATTGTAGTCAATACAACACAGCACAATGTCATAGTCATTGTAGTCAATACAACACAACACAATGTCGTAGTCATTGTGGTCAATACAACACAACACAACACAATACAATGTCATAGTCATTGTGGCCAATACAACACAATACAATGTCATAGTCATTGTGGTCAATACAACACAATACAATGTCATAGTCATTGTGGTCAATACAACACAACACAATGTCATAGTCATTGTGGCCAATACAACACAATACAATGTCATAGTCATTGTGGTCAATACAATACAACACAATGTCATAGTCATTGTGGTCAATACAATACAACACAATGTCATAGTCATTGTGGTCAATACAATACAACACAACACAATGTCATAGTCATTGTAGTCAATACAACACAACACAATGTCACAGTCGTTGTGGTGAATACAATCCTCAATACAACACAACACAATACTTTGTCATGGTCATTGTGGCCAATGTAATCCACAATACAACACAATACTATTTCATTATCATTGTGGCCAATACAAAACATTACAACACAATACAATACAACACAATTCAACACAACACAAAACAATACAAGCCCATGACCAGGGTGGCCAGACAGAAGAGACTGTGGGGAGGACAGCCACTATGTTCGGGGGGGTGTCTTCCTAGCTACTGATGATGTTGGTTTTTTTATCTACTCTTCTATCGCAGCTGAATTGTTAAAAACTGCACACAGAGAGAGAGAGAGAGAGAGAGAGAGAGAGAGAGAGAGAGAGAGAGAGAGAGAGAGAGAAGACAGACAGACAGACAGACAGACAGACAGACAGACAGACAGGCAGACACAGAGAGAGAGATATGTCAGCGTTATGTATTTGTGTGTGTATGTGTGTGTTGTTGTTGTTGTTTTGTTGTTCTGTTGCTTCGATTTTACGTGCGCGTGCACGCGCGCGCGTGCGCGTGTGTGTGTATGTGTGTGTGTGCGTGCATGTGTTGTGTGTGTGTGTGCGCGCGCTCTCAATGAAGCCTCTCTGTGTGTGCACACGCACACATACGTTTATGTATCTGTTGCGTAAAGAAATGCATGTGTGCATAAGTGTACACCTATCTATATAAGAGAGAGACAGATACAGACAAGGCAGACAGACAATATGAGACAGACAGAGAGGCAGAGACAGACAAAGACAGACAATATGAGACATAGACAAAGAGACAGACAATATGAGATATAGACAGTCCCACTGCGGCATTAAAGGAAATGAACAAGCAGACAAGATGGCCAAAATAGGGGCAAAGAGAGGAGCAAGAGAACAATCCTGTCAACCTAATGGAGATGAAAAACATCATCAAATCTCTCTTCAGATCACCACTCAAACCAAACCCTTATCACCAGCTTTCACGACAAGCACAGGTGGTCATTTTCAGACAACGCACAGGGCACAACAGGCTGAATAAACACCTCCACAGAAAATTGAAAATTGCACCATCTGCTATGTGCCCCTGTGGAGAAGAAGAACAGGATACGGCCCACATCCTACAAGACTGCAGGACCCTCCAGACGCTAAGGCTGGAAGTGTGGCCTGAGCCCACGCCTCTGGAGCAGAAACTGTACGGCACGGTGGATGACCTGCAGGCAACTGCTGAATTCCTCAGAAGATCTGGTCTCACAACATAACCCAGGCAACGCAAAGAAGAAGATAGACAGTCAAAGAGACAGACAATATGAGACAGACAGGAAGACAATATGCGACATAGACAAAGAGAGAGAGAGAGAGAGAGAGAGAGAGACAGAGACAGAGAGACAGAGAGACAGAGAGACAATACGAGACAGATAGTCAAAGAGACAGACAATATGGGACATAGACAAAGAGACAGACAATATGGGACATAGACAAAGAGACAGACAATATGACACATAGAAAAAAAGACAGACAATATGAGACATAGACAAAGAGACAGACAATATGACACATAGACAAAGAGACAGACAATATGACACATAGACAAAGAGACAGACAGGCAGACAATATCATACAGATAGACAGACAGACAATATGAGACAGACAGACAGACAGACAATATGAGACAGACACAGACAGACAATATGAGACAGACAGACAATATGAGACAGACAGACAGACAATATGAGACAGACACAGACAGACAATATGAGACAGACAGACAGACAATATGAGACAGACAGACAGACAAGATGAGACATACACAGCCAGACACAGACAGTATGAGTCAGACCAACAGACAGATACACAGAGCTCGAAGCTGACTAAGCAGGAGGAAGGAAGGAAGGAGGGAATAAAGGAAGATGTTTTCGTCCTCTGCTTGCCAGCCATCTAGGAGGCACATCGATCACACGTCCGTCCGCCCATACAGTCTTTAGTATAACTCCCCATGAACCCTATCCCTTGCCCTCCCCACTGCACGTGCGCTGTACTGTACTGTACTGCACAGGACAAGGAATCCATCTCCACAAATGATGGAGGTGGGTGGGGGCGGAGAGAGATTGACATGAGCTGCGTAGGAACAGCAAAGACAGGAACCTCACAGAAAATGTGGCAGCAACCACCTCCCCCGCCCCCCCACCCCTCCGCTCAACATACACACACACAAGCACGCACAAGCACGCGCACACACACACACACATACACACACTGATTTTTGTTTGTTTGTTTTGGGTTTCAGGGTGGTTTTCTTAGGGAGGATGGGGTGGGGGGAGGGGGGTATTTTTGACTCTTTTTCCGTCTTTTGTTAGTTTTATAATTATTGTTCTTCATTTGTTTTGGCTGTTATTCTTGTCTTATGTTAGTTATTGTCGCTGTTGTTGTTGTGTACGTATATTTGTGTTTGTTTATTTGCTTGTTGTGGTTGTTCTTGTTGGTTTATCTTTGTTTGTTTGTTTGTTTTATTCAGTTGTTTGTATGGTTGAAGGTTTTTGTGTGTATGTGTAGGTGTGCGTGTGTGTGTGCGGGGGGAGCAGTTGGTGTGTCTTTTTTGGGTTTTTTGTTGTTTTGTCTTCTTTGTTTGTTTTGGTTTGGTTTTTCTTCGTTGCTTGTTTGTTTGTATTATGATGGATATATTTTCAAGATTTTTTAAATTATTCGAATTGTATGGTTTAATATTGTTCAGGGTTTTTTTGTTTTGTTTTTAATTCCATAAATGCATATATTATTGTCTTCTCTTGTTTGATTTGTATGGTTTATCATTGATTAGTTGTTGTTGTTTTTATTTTATGTCTGCATATATGCTATCTTTTTTTCTCTTTTTTTTTCTTTAGATGGCTTGATGAAAAAAAGCAAATGCACTGCTTATTCAATGTTCCATCTGAAAATAAAAGTTTGACTTTGACTATGACTTTGACACAAAACCAACACTCAACCAAACAAAACAAAAACCCAAGAGAACACGAACCTTACGCGGAGCCTTTTAGCAGACTGGGATAATTCGGAACTGGGTGTTTAGTTTTCTGCACTTCCCCGTGGTGATGCCGGGGGCCTGTCAGTATAAATAGTACCCTCACCTTCTGGAAATTCTGTGCTAGAAATTCCCTCTTTTCTATCCCTCTCTTTGTCTTTGATTTGTTCCTTTTCTTCCTGGCACCTTCTTCTTGTCTATTTTCTGCCTTCTTGGTCCATTCTCCCGCCCTTTTTCCAGATATTCTTAAAAGATAACCATTCTCTCTCTCTCTCTCTCTCTCTCATCTCTCTCTCTCTCTCTCTCTCTCTCTCTCTCTCTCTCTCCTACATGCCAAAGTCGGATGCACTGGGCCTG
>CM054136.1:31069111-31089111 GCA_028751875.1 Rapana venosa
TTTCGACCATTATTAAAAATTCAAAATCATTCTCATCGAAAGTCGCTGATAGGTGTTTTTTTCTATACAGAAAATGAATGACACCAAAATGTCAGTTGAAGTTTTGAGAGATGAGAGAGAGAGAGAGGAGAGGAGAGAGAGAGAGAAGAGGGAGAGAGAGAGAGAGAGAGAGAGAGAGAGAGAGAGAACTCGAACTCGAACTCGAACGATTTATTCACAAAAAGGCCATTGGCCATACATGAATGGGGGTTGCCGAACTGCTTAGTATTTTGGTTTAAACACACACGCCACACACACCACACACACACACACACACAACACCACACACAACACACACAGACCAACATGTTACTGTATAACACAAGGTCAGCTACAAAAATATCACTTAGGATAACATTTATCTCTCTTATTCTGAAAGCTTTACGCAAATATAAAGTGAGGCTGCGCACAACCTCAGGATGACTTGATGCCAGGAGTAAACAGAGTCTAAATAAATTGGCTGTCTACTATATTTAACAGGGATGTAGTTCTGCCTAACATCCTCAAATACTGGACAGCACAACACAAAATGTACTTCATCCTCCGGAGCTTGCTTACATAATGGGCATAACAGCTGAGGTCGTCAATACCATGTTCTCTGTATCTGAATTTATGAACATTTATATCTGATACACCAAGTCTAAACTTAGACATTATTCTTTTCAAATGTATATCCATATCAAGTTTTAGATAAGGTTTGACATCATGCGAACTTATAAATTGTCTGTACATTTGAAATCTTTCACTGTTTTGTATATGATACTCCATTGCTGCCATCGGCAGTCAATCAATCTTTGCCTGAAAGCGTTAATAAACTCTACAATTTCCGACTCCTTGATTGAGCCAAACAAATCCAAACCCGAGTTCACACAAACAGGTACGTATTTGTGTTGCCCAGTTGTTTTTCCCTTTGAGAGAGAGAGAGAGAGAGAGAGAGAGAGAGAGAGAGAGGAGAGAGAGAGAGACAGAGAGACAGAGAGAGAAGAGAGAGAGAGAGAGGAGAGAGAGAGAGAGAGAGAGAGAGAGAGAGAGAGAGAGAGAGAGAGAGACTATAGTGAAGAATAAAGATTAACGAGGTGAATGTTCTATCTACCACAGGTATACACCCTCATCTTCAGATCCTTTTCTCTTTTTTTCCCTTTCTTTGTCGAACGCTGACAGCAACCATTGTCTGTCATATGAGCGAAAATGCGTCACGCTGCCGTTAAGCGCCTGACAAGTCAGGCCCAGCGCATCCGACTTCTGCACAAGAGAGAATTGTTGTCTTTTAAGTATTTCTGAAAAAAGAAACCAAAAACAAAACAAAACAAAAAACCTGACAAAAAACAAAACAAAAAATCTTTCTGGTGGAAAAAAAAGGCAGGAGAACGGACCAAAGAAGATAGAAAATAGACAAGAAGGAGGTGACAGGAAGAAAAGGAATAACAAGGCAGAAACAAAGAGAGGGATAGATAAGAAGAAATTTCTAGCACAGAATTTCGAGAAGGTGGGGGATGCTATTTATACTGACAGGCCCACGGGAGAATAAATTTGCGTATCTCAGTATTGTGAAATTCCCTGTATCTCTATGGATGATGGTGGTTTGTGAATTAAAACATATGTAAGTCGTGACGCGTAACAGTCTAGTGGAGGAAAGGGAGGGGAGAGGGGAGGGAGAAGGGGGCGAAGGAAGGAGGTAGCTCTGGGGTTAAAGTAAGTACCTGACTGGAGCTCAGAAATACTACAAGGGTCCCGGTTCGAGTCCCTGCAACCGCTCTACTTGAAGGGATTGTTTCTCTTTAGAACCAACATTTGGTGCGATTTCACTCCCCTGTTAGCTCTTGGTGGGTGGGCGATCTACAGGTAACGCACGCACACACACACACACACACACACACACACACACCACACACACACACACACACACCACACACACACACACACACACACACACACACACACACACATCTGTCTACAAAGCAAAGAATCGCTGGTTTGATTCCCGTTTGAGTTTGAGATTCATTCCCCCACCTCCATCCACTAGATTTCAGTAGCGATCTGGGTGCTAGTTGTTTTGTCGGAAAATCCTGCAAAAATAAGAGAGTTGTTCCAGGCACATTTCTGTGGTGACAGGTCACTCCCCAAGTGAAACTAACACACAGACCTGCAGGTAGGATTTTTGTATTTAAAATGTGGCGCTGTTCTTGTGGTCGACACACTCTTCACGGATAGAGCAGCCCAAATTTGATGAGGAGAGAAATCTGCCGTGACTGAAAGTGGTATACAATGCAATGCAATATAATACAATTCAATGTAATGTAATGTAATACAACAGAATATAATGCAATGTAATACAATGCAATGTAATACAACACAATACAAATGCAATGTAACACAACACAATACAATGCAGTGCAATAAAAGACATTACATTACAATGCAATATCGGACAAGACAGGACAATGCAAGACAAGACAGGACAATGTCATACCATGCAAAACGATGCAGTGCAATACATGACAATACAATGCAATGTAATGCAGTACAATACAAGACGCTGCAAAACAAGACAAGACAATACAATGCAATACAGACGCGACAATAGTTCAGAGTCCCGAACACACACACACTCACACACACATATATACACACACACTCTCACACACACACATACACTCACACACTCACACACACATACACACTCACACATACATACACACACACTCACATACACACTCACACACTCACGCACACACTCACATACACACACATATATATACACACACATATATACACAACATATACACACACATACACTCACATACACACTCACACACACACACATACACACTCACAACACTACATCACATACACACTTCGGCCCTTCACACACATATACACAGCACACACACATACACACTCACACTCACACACATACACACTCTCACACACACTCACACACTCACACACACACTCACATACACACACACACTCACACACACATACACGCACACTCACGCACACGCACACTCACACACACACACACACACACTCACACTCACACACTCACACACACAAACACACACACACTGACCACACACAAAAAACACACACCACACTCACACACACTGACACCACACACACAAATACCACACACACACACACACACTCACACACTGACACACTACTCACACACACTCACACACCACACGCGCGCGCACACAAAACACACACACTCACACACACTCAACACAACACACACACAAATACACACACAAATACACACACACACACATATACACACACACAAATACACACACAAATACACACACTCATTTCAGACACTAGGAAGAAAGGAGAAGGAACGAAAGAAATCCATTCAAACTTTGTTCTCATCTGGAGTGGAGTCAGGAAAGACCAGAGAGCAATGCATGGTGTGGGATTCATCCTACACCCAGACATAGCAAAGAATCTCATGAGTATAGAACATATATCAGAAAGACTGATTAAAATCGGTGTAAGAAAGTTCAACAAAATTGTTACTATATCCAAGTATATGCACCGTGTAACGATTTCGTACTCAGAAGAGGAGAAAGACTCATTCTATCAAGAGCTCTCCGACCTCATCAACAGCACCCCTGACAAAGAGGACCTGTATGTCATGGGTGATTTCAACGGCAGAGTTGGTGAGAGAAGAAACCGTGGACAAAACTCTTGGACCCACAGTGACCACAGAACACCCTTTCATTACAACGGGAACCACGTGCTGGAACTATGTGCAGAGCATGATCTGATCATCACCAACACCTTTTTCCAACACAGAGCCTCCCCAAATTTACACCTTTGGGACAAATGGAACGATCTCAACATCTCGTCTCAAATCGACTTTTTACTTGCAAGATCTAGAACACGTTACGCCATCAAAGACTCAAAAGCCATCCCCCAATGCCAACCTTGACACTGACCACAGGCCTGTCATTCTAGCCTCCCGTACTCAGAAGAAAAAATAACAACTTCTAGGAAGAACCAGCCTGAAAAGATCAACCTCCCCAAATGGAAGAGAAAGAAGTGCAAGAAAAGATTCACAGTGCTATCAAGGTGAAACTTGACCCATTGATACAACACCTCTCAACATGGAGCAAGTCTGGGACACCTTCAAGCCAGCTCTCTTGAACACCTTAAGGGAAGTTTGCGGGACAAAGAAATGTGGAGGTAATAACAGGAAAGCTACAGCTTGGTGGAACCAAGAGGTGAAGGAAGCCATCAAGAAAAAAAAAGCAGCTATATAAAGCTTGGGTCATGACCAAGAAGAAGGAGGGCTACGTCAAGTACAGAATCGCAAGAGAAATAGTAATCGTGTTGTGAAAGCCTCCAAATGAAACCAATCTTGGCGACTTATGGAGAGAAGTTAAGTGAAATTTTGCATGAACTCCCCAACGAGAATTTTTCAAAAAGTGTGAAGACGATGAGCGTAAAGAGATGTGGCCATTCATTCCAACAACAGTAGTGAATGATGCAATGGAGAGGCACTGCACAAAGAAGAGGAAATTCTGAAACGATGGAAGACTATTTTAAAGATCTTTTTAAACCCATCTGGAGTACAAGCTTCCAGATCGAGTTCTCACCACGCTACAAAGAAAGTTAGAGCCCCAATCCTTGAAGCTGAAACAAGAAAAGCAATTTAAAACCAGCCCCAAAGGGCAAAGCGGCAGGTGATGACGGCATACAACTGAAGCCATCCTTGATGCGGAGATAAACGGGAGTTAAGTGGTCACCATCAATTTCCAGAAAGCATGGGAAGAGAGGAAGGAGTACAATGGACTGCAAAATGCAATAGTGGTGCCAATTTGGAATAGAAGAAGGGCAAGCAAGCGAGACTGCAGCACCTACAGAGAGCATTTCACTTCTGTGCATGTAGGGAAATGTTGTATGCACAGATTTTGAACCAGCGCACAAGAGCCAAAAGCAGAAACACCTACTGAGCAATGGCCCAGTTTGGCTTTCGGAAAGGAAGAGGAGATGCACAGATGCCTTTTCGCACTCCGACAGCTGTGTGAAGAGTCCATGAATACAACCTAGACCTGCATACAGTATTCGTTGACCAAGAAAAAAAGCTTTTTCGACCGATGTCAACAGAGACAAGTCTGGAAGTTCCTGTCGCGCAGTAACAACGTGAAGGGGCTGTTGCTTGATAACTCAGAGCAAATCTATGCACAGTATGAGCGAGTCCGACAGCCAGTGGGAACATCCGACTGGTTCCCGGTTACATCAGGGGTCACGGCAAGGCTGCGTCTCTCCCCCCCTTCTCTTTCGTGATCTACATGGACCAGCTTACAAAAGGAAGCCAACCCAGATCCTGAGGCCCTGAACGATACTACGATTTGTGACGACCAGTCCTGATGATCTAGAACAAAGCAGTTCAAGAACACACAGACCAACTCAAACACAAGCTTGCGAGAGGTTATGGACATGAAGATCCAGTATCCACAAAACAGGAAGTTTTGTTGTCAGCAGAAATCCAGGAAAGCTGGACATCAACATCACGGCACCCAGCTGAAACAGACCAAAGAATTTAAATTCCGTGGCAGCCTCTTCACTGAATGGAAAATTGGAACAGAGAGATAGAAACAAGATGCCAGAAGCGAATGCAGTCAGTACCAACTTGCCATTCTAAAACATCCTGCATCCCAATGGCACCAAGGCAAAAAACTCATTCAACGCCATCTTCGTTCAACACTCACATACCAGTGTCAACATGGGCCCTAACCATAAGCCTTTAGAGAGAAAACTGTCACATGTGAAAATGCGCTGCTGAGGAAAAGCTGTCACAAGACCCAGAAGTACGCGACAAGATCAAGAATGAGGTGATCAGAGCATGGTTGGACTAACACCAATTCTCCACCATATCGAACAACAAAGGACCAGGTGGTTGGTCACCTCACTAGAAATGCCGCACAAACCAACCGCCCGAAGGGATGCATACACCATCAAATTACAATGGCTCGGAAAGCCAGAGGTAGCCCAAGGAGTCGCATGGAGCGACTCCGTGGCTGACACCCTGCGACGCCATGACTGTCAAACTCATTCAAGCATTCCCGCCTAGCTGCAAGCCGACGTCTGTTGTTCCCCGCGACGCCGAAGGGCCACCAAGGGCAGATGAAAGAAGGGAAAGAAGAAGAAGAAATTACACACACACACAAATACACACACACACACACAACAAATACACACACACACAAACACACCACAAATACACACAAACACACACACACACAAATACACACACAAAATACACAAAACAACCCACACACAAACACACACGCGACCACAAATACACACACACATAAATACACACACAAACACCTTACCAACACACACTCTCACCCCTTTAAGGAATTTCACGTTATGGTAAACGATTACTGATCATTCTGCTCTCGTGTGATGGCCAACAACTTGAGCTGTTTGTCACTTTTTATTGTATGCCCAAAATATGCTGTATGCGAAGAAAATGTATTCCTCTGTATTATTACAGATTTCCATCGAATCTGAAAGTGCAGCTTCTTTGTATGAACACTAAAACCTTGGTTGATGTTTAAAGTTGGATTATTTCTTACTAAATGTTTAGATATCAGATAGTATGGATGTTCACCTTACATGAGATGTATATGATTAACTGTAAGATTCCGATGGCCATTGCACTGCAAAAACTGAATTAAAAATTATGTTATTGTTATTGTTTCACACCATACACACATACACAGCCACACACACATTACACACACTACCACACTCACAACCCACACACTCACAAACACACACGCTAACACACACCACACTACCCACACTCACTCAACATCACACTCATACACACACATTACACAAACATACACACACACACTTACACACACATAACCACACACGCATACACACCACATACACACACACACAAATACCACACACACATACCACACACACATCAACATACACTAACCAACACACACACACACAAACACCACACACTCAAACACACTACTCACACACACACACTCACTCACACACACTCTCCACACACACACTCACACCAACTCAACACACACACACACAAACACACACACACACAAATACCACACACACAAACACACACACACACACACACACACACACACACACAAACACACACCCAGCATTTTGTGGCCAGATGAAGTGTTTACCCAGCCTTGTTTCACGGAGGAGTGAGCTGGCAAGTTGTGATGGCCGGTGGTATGGGTGATGCCAGCACATGCACCATGCAACAGCAACAGGCCATCAGGAGAGACACGGGCTTGTGAGTCAGTCAGGTTCATTTGACTCCCCTTGATAAGATATTCTGAGAGAGTGAGAGAGAGAGGAGGAGGAGGTAGAGAGAGAGAGAGAGAGTGAGAGGAGAGAGAGAGAGAGAGAATGACAATGACAATGCCAATGTCACATTCTTTTATTTCGAGGATAATAATAAGCACTCCTGTGCTTTTTTTTCATCCGTATCCCGCCCGTAGGGGATACAATCTTAATAATAACCCAACACTTATACACAGAGAGAGAGAGAGAGAGAGAGAGGAGAGAGAGAGAGATGGAGAGAGAAAGAAATATACAGACAGACAGAAGACAAGAAATCAACAGAGACAGTCAGTCAGACATACAGAGAAGACATAGTTGCAATCCCAGAGATTGAGAGAGAGGACACAGACAAAGAGACAGGACAGGGCACATTAGAAAGACAGAAAATGGTACAGACGCAAAGATAGACAAAGGCGAGAGTGTGAGAGGGAGAGAGTGAGGGAGAGATAGAGAGAGAGACAGAACATACAGACAGGCAGACAGGACAGACCAGTTAGATAGATAGATAGACAGACAGGACAGACAGAAGACAAGGAAATCCCAAGAGATACATCAGTCAGAACAATACAGCGACAGACATAGTGCAATCCAGAGAGTGGAGAGAGTCAGACAGGACAGACAAAGAGACAGACAGGCAATAGAGAGACAAATGATAGACTGATAAAGACGCAAAGATAGACAAATACAGAGAGAGAGAGAGAGAGAGAGAGAGAGAGAGAGAGAGAGAGAGCGACAGACAGACAGATAGACAGACAGACAGACAGACAGGAATCCAAACAGAGAGACAGTCAGTAAGAGAATACAGAGACATAGTGGAATCCAGAGAGAGAGACAGGCAAAGAGACAGACAGGCACATAGAGAGACAGATGATAGACTGAACAGACGTAAAGATAGACAAATACACCACACACACACACACACACACACACCACACACACACACACACACACACACACACACACACACAGAAAGAGAGAGAGAGAGAGAGAGAGAAGAGAAGAGAGAGAGGAGATAGAGAGAGACAGACATACAGACAGGCAGAAAGAACGAGAGAAAGAAAGAAAGAAAAGACAGACAGACAGATGAAGATGAGACACAGTGGAAGAAGCGGAGACAAAGACAGACACAGAAACGACACAGCAAGACAAAGAAAGAGAAGAGCTTGTAAAAAACAACAACAAAAGAATAGAAGAAAGAAGAAAATAAGAAAGAAAGCAAAGAAAAGAAAGAAAACTATAATAATGATTTTTTTTTTAAAAAGGAAAACCCTGATTATGTTAAATCAAGGGATCATCGCATTAAAAACATTTCAACTGTCATTTTCATTTTCAATCTGCGCAAAAAAACACCAAAAAAACCTCCACCTCCACACATCTACTACGACTCATCTTTTTTTTTTTTTAAATCAAAACAAAAACGTATGCAGGAAAGAAAGTTGATGACGGAAGCTGATTTCAGAATTTAGAAGTCTGTGCAGTGAGTGAGACGCCATTCCATTGGTGTTCCGCTCTGAACTTGTAGCACGTGCAAAGAACTCACGTGATGAGCACAAGGATGGTCCTTAATGAGGACAAACAAATCTGTAATTTGGCACGTGTCGTTGTGTGTGTGTGTGTGTGTGTGTGTGTGTGTGTGTGTGTGTGTGTGTGTGTTGTGTGTGTGTGTGTGTGTGTATGAGTGTGTGTGTGTGTGTGTGTGTGTGTGTGTGTGTGTGAGTGTGTGTGTGTGTGTGTGTGTGTGTGTGTGTGTGTGTGTGTTGGTTTTCCGTTTGATTTGGTTTAATATTTTTTTCTTTCTTCTTCTTTCTTTTTGTTCTATCTTTTCTTTCTTCTTCTTCTCTTTAAAAAATATCTTTCTTTTCATTACTTCTGTTCTTTTCTTTTATGGGTGTTGCTTTTATCCTTTGTTTCTTACGAGTTCTTTTCTGTTTGTTTTTTGGTTTGTGTGGGTTTTTTGAGTGTGTTTTTTCGTTTCTTTACTTTTTTTCCTTCTTCTTTTTCGTTTTTTTTTTCTTTTGTTTTTTATTCTGCTTTTTTGTTTGTTGTTGGTCTTTTTTTCTTTGCTTCTTTGTCTTTATGTGTGTGTTTTGTTTCTCTGTTCTCTTTTACTTCTTTAGTAGTAGTAGTAGTAGTAGTAGTAGTAGTAGTAGTAGTAGTAGTAGTAGTAGTTGTAGTAGTAGTAGTAGTATTTGTCCTGTTTTCTTCTTTCTTTGTCGTTCTTTCTTTCTTTCTTACTCCATTTTTTTTCTTTTTTTCCACCTTTCTTCTTTCTTTCTTTCTTTCTATCTATCTTCCTGTCTTTCTTTCTGTCTTTCTGTTTTTCTTTCTTTATGTCTGTCTCTCTTTCTTTCTATCTATCTATCTATCTATCTTTCTTTCTTTCTTGCTGTCTTTCTTTCTTTCTGTCTTTCTGTATCTATCTTTCTTCCTGTCTTTCTTTCTATCTGTCTTTCTTTCTATCTATCTTTCTTTCTTCCTGTCTTTCTTTCTGTCTGTCTTTCTGTCTTTCTTTCTGTCTTTCCTTCTATCTATCGTTCTTCCTGTCTTTCTTTCTTTTTGTCTTTCAGTCTTTCTTCCTATCTATCTTTCTTTCTGTCTTTCTTTCTGACTGTCTTTCTTTCAGTCTTTCTTCCTATCTATCTTTCTTCCTGTCTTTCTTTCTGTCTGTCTTTCTTTCAGTCTTTCTTTCTTTCTCTCTTTCTTCCTGTCTTTCTTTCTGTCTGTCTTTCTATCTGTCTTTCTATCTTTCTGTCTGTCTGTCTTTATCTATCTTTCTTCCTGTCTTTCTGTCTTCCTGTCTTTCCTTTCTTTCTATCTATCTTTCATTCTGTCTTTCTTTCTGTCTGTCTGTCTTTCTTTCTATCTCTCTTTCTTTCTCTTATTTTTTCCTCCTGTCTTTCGTCCTCTTCTCTGTGTTGTTGCTCTGTTTCTTCTTGCTTCTGTTCGTTTCTCTTTGTTTCTGGTGGTTTCTTGTTTGTTTTGTCGAGTTCATTCCTGTCTTTCCTTTTCTTTGTTTTTCTTTCTTTCTTTTGGTGAGTCTGTTTTGTATCGTGCGGGGATTTTCTTTCTTTCTTTCTTTGTTCCTTTCTGTCTTTTATCTTCATTCTTTCTTTATTCCTTTCTGTCTTTTTTTCTTCATTCTTTCTTTATTCCTTTCTGTCTTTTGTCTTCATTCTTTCTGTCTTTCTTTCTTTCTGTTTTCTTCATTCTTTCTTTATTCCTTTCTGTCTTTTTTCTTCATTCTTTCTTTATTCCTTTCTGTCTTTCTTTCGTTTTTTCTAATTTTCCTTCCCTTCCCTCTATCGCTCTTTCTTTCTTTCTGTCTTTTTCTCTAATCTATGCGTAATACCTTTACAAGCCTCTTCTGAAAATGCTTTTTTTGTCTCTCCTTTCGTCTAAAAATGGCCATGCTCGACCAAATGATGGCTCTCACTCAGGGTGCGTGGGGTAATGAGGTAAGTGGAGGGGGGGGGGGGGGGGGGGGGGGGAGGAATGTGAGTGATAATGTTGACCATGATGACAACAATGATGATGACGTGATGATCTTTATTTTATAACAGTAATAATCATTTTAATATATATAAAATAAAATTTAAAAAAATAATAATAAAAACAAGGGCAGTAATCACCTACTTTTTTCTCCTTCCGGTCCATGCTTCAACAACGATCATGACAATGCATTACAAAGTTGAAGGGAGAAAACGACTACCAAGACTCAAGAATACTTTGATATTTCAGCAACTTGATCAATTATGATCCGTACACGCCCCCCACCCCCACCCCCCGGAATCCCCACAAACACCGTGTATTGATTTTAAACTTACAAAAAATTAAACCTACACGCAGCCTGAACCATTTCAAATCAGCTGTTGAGTAAATACTAAAGGAAACCAAGTTACTGGCGCGATATGCATATCCCTACAAAACAAAACGAATGGATTTTGTTTGTTGTTGTTTCCCTCCGTTCCTCGGCTAGAGCTCTGAGGTTCCCCAAATGCTCACATTCTGCGTATGCGACCATTTCCCCCCCCCCCCCCCCCCCCCCCCCACCACAGGTAGGTAGCCACATTCCGGCTTCGGGGACGGTGTCTAAACACGGCACCTGTGTGCATGCGATTTTTCAAAAAATAACTTTGTCATCGGTTCCTAGCGGTACGAAATTACGTACTCTTCCCAAAGGCGGAACGGTTTTTTAATGTGCAGGCAAGATACTCTGCGTACGTTCGCACACGAGGCCTCGGTTTATAGTGTAATCCGAAGGACTTTGACATTCAGTTCGGTTTTTTCGTCCAACTGGGAAGAAAGGGCAAGTCCAGGAATCGAACCCAGTACATGACAGTTTACTTTTGTTAAGAAGGTGAACGTTTTAACCGTTCTTACACCTTCCTTCTTTAAACGAATTCACATCCGCGCAACTAATATCAGCATCTTGATTGGTTAAGTAAAACATGATAAAACGAGCCGGGCAGCCAGAGAGAGAGAGAGAGAGAGAGAGAGAGAGAGAGAGAGAGAGAGAGAGAGAGAGAGAGAGAGAGAGAGAGAGAGAGAGAGATGGATGATGATGATGATGATGATCATCATCATCATCATCATCTTTATTTCCAAGAGCTACAAGCAAGCATTCATCTCTCTCTCTCTCTCTCTCTCTCTCTCTCTCTCTCTCTCTCTCTCTCTCTCTCTCTCTCTCGCTCTCGCTCTCGCTCTCATTCACCAACATCCTACATTGCCAACATCACTAAGATCAGTGGTCTGGGAGGAGGGCTACAGGAGATCGTAGAACTCAGCAGAGACAGAGAAAGATGGCGAACCCTGGTGGTGGCATTGCGTGGAGCTCCTACAAACGACAGCGGCGATGGAGACAGCTGAGTTGAGTTGCTATGATAATATATTTCCCAGCTTCTTTCATCTGTGGGGTCTAAATGACCTGACAAGTGGCTAGAGCGCTGGGCTCGCTGTCTGATGACACGAGTTCGAGCCGCCACCAAGATGCACTTTCAAGGAAATTTTCCCCTGGAGTTAGCTTCAGTATTGACTCCACTCCCTTGAAAGTCCGTCCTCCCCCGAAAAGACAGTATCTTGCACACCTGTTAAAATCCTGATCCATCCTCTGAAGTCGGAGTATGGCTGCCTATATTGTGAGATACTTGAAAAGAGTCATACACGCAAACTTCTCATCCGGTGTACTTCCTATGTCACAGTGATTATTCCCAGGTGGGATGAGTGAGTGAGTCAGTGTGGCATGTTCTGGGTGACCCCCCAGGGTGTACAGCTGGGGAACGCACAACAACAAATCTGATCTTCCTCTCGGAAGTGTAAGCCACTGCGTGCGTGCCAGTCATCATCATCATCAACCATTAAACCCAGTGGTGTGTAGGGCAGCAACAAAGCGCTTCCACTCCTGCCTATCCTGGGCCAACCTAGTCACTGATCCCCAAGAGTGCTGCATGGCCTTCATCTCACTTTCTACAGTCCTCCTCCTCCACGTTGCTTTTGGTCTTCCTTTCTTTCTCCTTCCTTCTGGGGTCCAGTGCAATGCTGTTCTTGTGATTGACTGTGGGTCTCTTCGGAGGATGTGCCCAATCCACTTCCACCGTCGCCTGGTGATGATGGTTCCCATGTCTTCTTGCCTGCATCTCCGTAGTAGGTCTTCAGTGCGTGCCAGTAGGAACGGATCACAAAACGCATTCATGCTGGTGTTGTGTTAAGATATCATCCCGGAATTCGGAGTGCGGCTACCTTCAGGGTGGGCAAACAGTTGCACATGCAAAACTCCTCACCACTGGTGAACCTCGGGCTCCAAGCGAGTAGGCTAACAAGAAAAAATCTGTCACCTCTCTCTCTCTCGTTTTTTTTAAGAATTATTATATCCCTGACAAGCGCGGGGACTGGATGTAAAAACGTAGCACATGAGTGCTTATTCATTATCTTCGAAATAAAAGAGTTTGATTTGATTTGATTCTCTATCTCTCACTCTCAATCGATATAGGCGCGCTTGAACGTTCTCATCACACACACACACACACACACACACACACACACACACACACACACACACACACACACACACACACACACACACACACACACACACACAGTCTCTGGAAAATGTATTTGAAAATTCGAAGCTAGCCTTTGCCATTGCCAGATGTTTATTGCATAGTCCACTTGAATATTTATTGTAGTTACATTATTATTTCATGTTTCCACATTGTTGAGTTTATATTTTGCTCCTGTTTAAAAGTATTATTATTACTTTTTTTAGGTTGGTTGTTGTTGTTGGTTTTTGTTGTTGTTTTTTGTGGTTTTTTGTTGTTGTTTTTTTGGGGGGGTTATACCAACACTGATGCTATTTCTTAACCTTTTCTCTTTCCACTCCTTCTTCTCCCTTCTTTTACTTCCCAAACACTTTCTATTTCCCTCGTCTAATATCACTTAGAGTGAACATACGTTAAATTGAAGACAACAACAACAACAACAACACACACACACACACACACACACACACACCCACGTACACACACACACACACACACACACACACACACACACACACGCACGCACGCACGCACGCACACACACGCACACGCGCCCGCGCCTATGTCCATACCCTGCAGTTCCCTGTGTCGTTTTGAAAACAATGATAATTATCGTGGTCAGTGCACTGAGGGATTAAGCCAACCATCGATCTTTCTTTCTTTCGCTGACCATGCTGTGAGGCAGGGAGCGGTTGGTCAGTCTTTCGTCTTGGCCATGTCAACAGTGTTATTGGGCTCGTTCCTCGCCGGTGTCTGCTTCACAGCACTGGTAGGGGGGGGGGGGGGGGGGGGGGGGGGGGGGGGGGGATGGGGGAGAGTGGGGAGAGCAGGGGGAGCTAGGGCTCAGTGGATTCACCGTTTCACTCCTATTCCCATTCCTTTGGCTCCACGATGACGCCGTGGGTTCGAATCTTGGTTGCGGAATTGTGGTAAATAATAATAATAATAATAATAATAATAATAATAATAATAATAATAATGTATGGAATTTATATAGCGCTGAATCTCGTAAAGCAACAAATCAAAGCGCTCGAAGGGAGGAGGTGGTGAGGTGTTGTTGTTGTTGTTTTTTTCTAATAATCTCCCTGGTCAACTTAAAAAAAAATGTTGTTTTTAAAAAAAAAATTCTGTTTATATTGAGGATAATGGAATAAGCACTCATGTGCTTTTTTACATCCAGTCCCCGTGTGTATTCGGCTTTGTAAATTCTGTCATCTGTTCCCATCGGCACACAATGGCCTGCTCTTACGAAAAGCGGAACAGGATTTAACGTGTGCGCAAGATGTTCTGCGTGTGTTCGCACACGGGGCCTCTGCCAGTGCCTTAGTGTGTGTGTGTGTGTGTGTGTGTGTGTGTGTGTGTGTGTGTGTGTGTGTGTGTGTTGTGTGTGTGTGTGTGTGTGTTATGTGTGTGTGTGGGTGGGTGTATGAGTGTGTGTGTGTGTGTGAGTGTGTGTGAGTGTGTGTGTGTGTGTATGTATGAGTGTGTGTGTGTGTGTGAGTGTGTGTGTATATGTATGAGTGTGTGTGTGTGTGTGTGTGTGTGTGTGTGTGTGTGTGTGTGTGTGTGTGTGTGTGTGTGTGTGTGTGTGTGTGTGTGTGTGTGTGTGTGTGTGTGTGTGTGTGTGTGTTGGTTTTCCGTTTCATTTGGTTTAATTTGTTTTCCTTTCTTCTCTCTTTTTCTTCTATCTTTTCTTTTCTTCTTCTCTTTAAAAAAAAATTCTTTTCATTTCTTCTGTTCTGTTCTTTTATGGGGTGCTGCTTTTATCCTTTGTTTCTTACATGTTCTTTTCTGTTTGTTTTCGGTTTGTGTGGGGTTTTTGAGTGGGTATTTTTTTCGATTCTTTACTTTTTTCTTTCTTTTCTTTCGGTTTGTTTTCCTTTTGTTTTTTATTCTGCTTTTTTGTTGTTGTTGGTCTTTTTCTTTCTTTGCTTCTTTGTCTTTATGTGTGTGTTTTGTTTCTCTGTTCTCTTTTACTTCTTTAGTAGTAGTAGTAGTAGTAGTAGTAGTAGTAGTAGTAGTAGTAGTAGTAGTAGTAGTAGTAGTAGTAGTAGTTAGTAGTAGTAGTAGTACAGAATGTACAAAAACGCATACACACGGGGACTGGATGTAAAAAAGCACATAAGTGCTTATTCCATTATCCTCGATATAAAAGAATAAAATAAAAAAGTAGTAGTAGTAGTAGTAGTAGTAGTAGTAGTTACTACTACTACTACTACTACTACTACTACTACTACTTCTTTTGACTTTCCTTGGATTCAGATGTCTTTCTTGTCATTTCTGTTTTGTTTGGGGTTTTATCATGTTTTTCTTTTGTTGTTATTTTTGTTGTTTACGTCTTCATTTTCCTGTTTTCTTTCTTTCTATCGTTCTTTCTTTCTTTCTTACTCCGTTTTTTTTTTTCTTTTTTTCCGCCTTTCTTTTTTCTTTCTTTCTTTCTTTCTATTTTCCTGTCTTTCTTTGTCTTTCTATTTTTCTTTCTTTCTGTCTGTCTTTCTTTCTGTCTATCTATCTATCTTTCTTCATGTCTTTCTTTCTTTCTTTCTTTCTTTCTATCTATTTTTCTTCCTGTCTTTCTTTCTTTCTGTCTGTCTTTCTTTTTTCTATCTTTCTTCCTGTCTTTCTTTCTGTCTTTCTTTCTTTCTGTCTTTCTTTCTTTCTGTCTATCTATCTATCTTTCTTCCTGTCTGTCTTTCTATCTATCTTCCTGTCTTTTTCTTTCTGTCTTTCTGTCTATCTATCTTTCTGTCCTTCTGTCTGTCTTTCTGTCTATCTATCTATCTTTCTTCCTTTCTGTCTGCCTTTCTTTCTAAATATCTTTCTTCCTGTCTTTCTTCCTGTCTTTCTGTCTTTCTTCCTATCTATCTTTCTTCTTGTCTTTCTTTCTGTCTATCTTTCTGTCTTTCTTTCTTTTTATCTATCTTTCTTTCTGATATTTTTCCTCCCGTCTTTCGTCCTCTTCTCTGTGTTGTTGCTCTGTTTCTTCTTGCTTCTGTTCGTTTCTCTTTGTTTCTGATGGTTTCTTGTTTTGTTTTGTCGAGTTCATTCCTGTCTTTCCTTTTCTTTGTTTTTCTTTCTTTCTTTCTTTTGTTGAGTCTGTTTTGTATCGTGCGGGATTTTCTTTCTGCCTGTCTTTATTTCTTTCTGTCTTTTTTCTTCATTCTTTCTTTATTCCTTTCTGCCTTTTTTCTTTCATTCTTTCTTTATTCCTTTCTGCCTTTTTCTTTCATTCTTTCTTTATTCCTTTCTGTCCTTTTTCTTCTCTTCTTCTTTATTCCTAAGCTTCTGTCATTTTTCTTCATTCTGTCTTTATTCCTTTCCGTCTTTTTTCTTCATTTTTAAAAATTCCTTTCTGTCATTTTTCTTCATTCTGTCTTTATTCCTTTCTGTCTTTTTTCTTCATTCTGTCTTTATTCCTTTCTGTCTTTTTTCTTCATTCTTTCTTTATTCCTTTCTGTCTTTTTTCTTCATTCTTTCTTTATTCCTTTCTGTCTTTTTACTTCATTCTTTCTTTATTCCTTTCTGTCTTTTTTTCTTCATGCTTTCTTTATTTATTTCTGTCTTTTGTTCTTCATTCTTTCTTTATTCCTCTCTGTCTTTTTCTTCATTCTTTCTTTATTCCATTCTCTCATTTTTCTTCATTCTTTCTTTATTCCTTTCTGTCTTTTTTTCTTCATTCTTTCTTTATTCTATTCTGTCTTTTTTCTTCATTCTTTCTTTATTCATTTCTGTCTTTTTTTCTTCATTCTTTCTTTATTCCTTTCTGTCTCTTTCGTTTTTCTAATTTTCCTTCCCTTCCCTCTATCGCTCTTTCTTTCTCTCTGTCTTTTTCTCTAATCTATGCGTAATACCTTTACAAGCCTCTTCTGAAAATGCTTTTTTTGTCTCTCCTTTCGTCTAAAAATGGCCATGCTCGACCAAATGATGGCTCTCACTCAGGGTGCGTGGGGTAATGAGGTAAGTGGAGGGGGGAAGGGGGTTGTGAGTGATAATGTTGACCATGATGACAACAATGATGATGACGTGATGATCTATAACAATATAATACATAACAATATAATAATAAAATAATAATAATAATAATAATATAACTATAAAATAATAATATTAATTATTTAAATAATAAATATAATAATAATAATAATAAAAAAATAAGGGCAGTAATCACCTACTTTTTTCTCCTTCCGGTCCATGCTTCAACAACGATCATGACAATACATTACAAAGTTGAAGGGAGAAAACGACTACCAAGACTCAAGAATACTTTGATATTTCAGCAACTTGATCAATTATGATCCGTACCCCCCCCCCCCCCCCACACACACACACGATTTCCCACAAACACTGTGTATTGTATTGGTTTTAAACTTACAAAAAAATTAAACCTACACGCAGCCTGGAACCATTTCAAATCAGCTGTTGAGTAAATACTAAAGGAAACCAAGTTACTGGCGCGACATGCATATCCCTACAAAACAAAACAAATGGATTTTGTTTGTTGTTGCTGTTTCCCTCCGTTCCTCGGCTAGAGCTCTGAGGTTTCCCAAATGCTCACATTCTGCTATGCGACCTTCCCCCCCCCCCCCCCCCCCCCCCCCCCCCCCCCCCCCCCCCCCCCCCCCCACCCAGGTAGGTAGCCACATTCCGGCTTCGGGGACGGTGTCTAAACACGGCACCTGTGTGCATGCGATTTTTCAAAAAATAACTTTGTCATCGGTTCCTAGCGGTACGAAATTACGTACTCTTCCCAAAGGCGGAACGGTTTTTTAATGTGCAGGCAAGATGTTCTGCGTACGTTCGCACACGAGGCCTCGGTTTATAGTGTAACCCGAAGGACTTCGACATTCAGTTCTGTTTTTTTCACCAAACTAGGTAGAAAGGGCAAGTAAGGGAATCAATCCAGGACATCACAGTTTACTTTGTTAAGAAGGTGAATGTTTTAACCGTTTTAACACTTTCCTTCTTTAAACGAATTTACATCCACGCAACTAATATCAGCATCTTGATTGGTTAAGTAAAACATGATAAAACGAGCCGGGCAGCCAGAAGAGAGAGAGAGAGAGAGAGAGAGAGAGAGAGATGATGATGATGATGATGATGATGATCTTTATTTCCAAGAGCTACAAGCAAGCATTCATCTCTCTCTCTCTCTCTCTCTCTCTCTCTCTCTCTCTCTCTCTCTCTCTCTCTCTCTCTCTCTCTCTGTGTTTTGGTTGTAGGTGTTTTGTTGTTTTTTTTGGGGGGGGGTTTAGGGTTTTCTTTTATTTGTTTGCTTTGGGGGGGGGGGCGGTTGTTGGAGGGGGGGGCTGTTTTGAAAAGGGTTATTTCCCCTTGTTTCTATTGTGAGACTGTATAAGTGTTGGGTTATTATTATTAAGATGTATCCCTACGGATATGGACTGGATGTAAAAAAGCACATGAAATAAAAGAATTTGTTATTGTCATTGTCATTGTCATTGTCATTGTCATTCTCTCTCTCTCTCTCTCTCTCTCTCTCTCTCTCTCTCTCTCTCTCTCATTCGGACGATGTGAGGGGACAAGAACTGAACGGGTGTGCTGTTAGTAAGCGCTGCAAATTTTTGCATTTTAGCTTCAAAATGTCAGTTACTGGCCTTCCAGCAACTGTAATAACAACTTTAAACGCCCTGCTGATCGACAACGTCGTATCGAGTTGGAAAGTCGCGGGAGAGCAGCAGCGTTTTGTTCGTCTTGCGAATGAAGCCAGCTGACAAGTCAGTGTCAACAGAAATGGGGGGAGTTCAGTACTATTGCAAAAAGCCCCCATGTCAAATCCGTCGCGATCTCCAAAGAAGCAGACAACACCAAGAAAGACAGGCAAGTCGCCAATGTGACAATGACAGTGTCCTGGAAGAGCCGGTCTTGCCTAACATTGACTCCCTGCTCGATGTGGAAACAGAAGAAAAACAAACCAGTGTGTACACAGAGCTGTGTGTCAGCAGTGCAGTGAATGCCTCGACCACACCAGATTCACTTGATCTACTGTGTGACCCAGCAACAGACAGCAAGATCGGTGTGTCTTCTGAGGCGTCTGATGTGCAGGAAGAGCTGATAGTTGGCTGCACAGTGGATGGCTCTGATACTGGTATTGTGAAACAGTATGTGTCTACTCTAACTGACAAACGTGTGCAGCGTGGATTACGGACAGCAAGAGAAACACATGGTTTCCAAAAGGTTGTGGTACATAGTTCAGGCGATCAAAACATTGCGATGTGTGAATCAGATGACATTGCCCTGGAACACTCTTGTAATGGAGATACTGGCGAGGAATCTAAGTGTGTGTTCTGGTACATCAAGCAAGAAGAGAAAAACATGTTGCCAGAAGAACGTGTCAGGCTTGCCAGACTTCCTAAAGGGAAGCAGTGTCCTAACACACAACAGGCAGAGACAGTGGGGCTTGCTGAGCGGGAATTACATCATCTTCGGGACCTGATCCCTTTTACATGGGCTGACTTCGCTGGCTGCAGACTGGAAAAGGAAAGGCTGTTTTGAAAATTGAGACACAGACAATAATGTATCGAATCTTGTTGTACATACCACTACTGCCATGGTTTC
>CM054136.1:31096611-31114111 GCA_028751875.1 Rapana venosa
GTGCAATAGTAAGGAACAACAACAACATACCATTCATTGAAACTATACAATAACAGACAACAACAACAACACACCCTTCATTGAAACAGCTTAATGACAGTGCAATAACAAACATTAACAACAACACACCATTAATTGAAACAGCTTAATGACTGTGCAATAACAAGGAACAACAACAACACACCATTCATTGAAACAGCTTAATGACTGCACAATTACAAACAACAACAACATACCATTCATTGAAACAGCTTAATTACTTTAAAATAACAAACAAACAACAACAACATACCATTCATTGAAATAGCTTAGTGACTGTCCAATAACAAGGAACAACAACAACATTGAAACAGCTTAAGGACTGTACAATAACAAGGAACAACAACATTGAAACAGTTTAGGACTGTACAATAACAAGGAACAACAACAACTTCATTGGAACAGCATAGGACTGTACAGTAACAAAGAACAACAACAACATACTATTCGTTGAAACAGCTAAGGACTGTTGTGATTCTCATTTTCTGACCAAATTATCGTCGTTGTTGTTGTTGTTGTTGTTGTTGTTGTTGTTGTTGTTGTTGTTGTTGTTGTTGTTGTTGTTGTTGATGTTGTTGTTGATGTTGTTGTTGTTGTTGTTGTTAGTGGTGTCATTTCTCGGGAATGCCCACTGATTGGGTATTAGGGTTCAGAATTCCCCAATCAGGGAGGCAGGGACAGAGATGAAGACGGGCAGCTAGCGACATCTGAAGCATCCACTGGTGGGCACTGTGGTCGATGGACAACACACAAAAAAATCCTTCATCAAAACTAACTGGATGGTATACCCCAGATTACAGTTTACGTCAGAATTAATCCGCCTTTTGTTTAAACAGGTTGTTAGTCGGAAAACCATCCTGTTCATTACACATGATTGGAAGAGGGAAAGGGAGTGGGGTGGGGTGGGGTGGGGACAGAAGGGGGGGGGGGGGGGGAAGAGGGGACGGAAAAGCTTAGTGGTTAGAGCGTCGCGGTGCTCGTGATCTGAGGGCTCGGGTTTGAGCCACCACTGAGGCACTCACCCCTTCTATGGGGAATTTTCCACTGGAGTTAACACCAGCACAGCTCTACAGCCCTGAACGGGAAGGGGAGGGGACAGCCTGGTGGTTAGAGTGAGGTATTCGTGATCTGCTGACCCGAGCTCGATTCCCGTTCAAGAGGATTTTTCCTCTGGAGTTAACATCAGTGCCGACTCCACTCCCCCCTAAAAGTCCTTCGGATGAAACTATAAACCGAGGTCCCGTGAGCGAACGCCCGCAGAACATCTTGTGCATATGTTAAATCCCGTTCCGCTTTTCCGAACAAAATTTTTGGCAGAGTAGGCTATTTTGTGCCGGTGGGAACGGATGACAACATTTACAAAACTGCAAACACACGGGGACAGGATGTAAAACCTCACAAAAGTGCTTATTCCATTATCCTTGAAATAAAACAATAGAATGCAAAAATGGAGGAGGGGGGGGGGGGAGTCTTTCAGATGAGACTATAAACTGAGGTCCACGTGTGCAAACGCGCACGCAGAACATCTTGAGCATGCGATAAAATCCCGTTCCATCTTTTGGATGAGTACACCTTTTTGTGCTGGTAGAAACAGATGACTCCTCCCCCCCCCCCCATTCCCACCACCACCACCCAGCAGCAAAAAAAACCAACACACACACACACACACACACACACACACACACACACACAAAGACAGGCATGCACGCTGGTGTTGGGTTTAGACAGTATCCGAAGTCGGAATGCGGGTACCTTAATACTGCGGGGGGGGGGGGGGGGGGGGTGGGGGGGTGGGGGGGGGCGGATATCGTGGCAGCATAGGCATAATTTCAATGACTCTTGGAGCTCTAGCCCAGGAACGGAAAAAAAACCCAACAACAACAAAAGTACACATGAGACAAAAGAGCAACAACACACTTACATTAATGCTTAGAGTGCATACTGTCTCATCTTCTACCTTGAATGTATAATACCCCCCCAACACCCCTCCTCCTCCCTCCTTTACAATCTTTAGATCTGCACCCACCACCACCCTTGTCACGTCACCACCTTTCAACCCCCCCCCCCCCCCTCTTCCTCCTGTTCCTTTTGTTCTCTTGTTGATGGTGACTCCGTTCTACCCCCTCCCCCTACTCTCCCCCTTCATCTCTCCTCCTACTGTTGCCACCTACAGAATATACCAAAGATACGATACGGGGAGTGGTTGGCTAGTTCTAAACAAGCAGTGACGCACAAGAAACTAGCTTTCCTTCTGGTAGGCCTGACTGACTGTCTTCACTGTCCTGTGGTGTATCGTCTTCTTCATAGGCTTAATGCCAGTTAACTGATGATGTCCGTTAATTGTGTATCACAGAACTAAATGCTAGTTAAATATCCGTACGCTTTTAATGAGCATAATGTCGAGAAAAAAAAACACGAAAACACAAACACACACACACACACACACTGAATGGCTTGATGGAGGAAAAAAGCAGATGCATTGCTTATTCAATGTACCATCTGGAAATAATAATTTGCCTTCACTTGACTTGACTTGACTTGACTTCACACACACACACACACACACACACAGCAGAATATCTTGCGCACACGTTAAAGCCTGTTCCACTTTTCGTAAGAGTAAACCATTGTGTGCCCGTGGGAAGGGATGACAAAATGTATAAAACTGCATACACACGGGGACTGGACGTAAAAAAGCACATGAGTGCTTATTTAATTATTCTTGAAAGAAAAAAAATTAATATAAACACACACACACACACACAGCACACACACACACACACACACACACACACACACACACACACACCTTTTACAGTTCTAACAGACCTGTGCACGAGCAATGGAAAAGCCGCACAGCAAGAAAAGACAACTATTTTTACCAATGAAAAACTGTGCAGGAAACTAATAACAAGACTTTGACTTACCTCTGTCAAGAAACGAAGTGTGGAATCATCATCGTGCATAGATTATCTCGTCCTTCTTTCTCGCAAACGAGTGTGTGAGAAGGAGTAAAATTGCGAGAGTAAAGGAAGAAAAAGAAAAACTTTTTCGTGTTGCCTCCCTTCCCTCTTCTTCTCTCCCTTTGGAAGCTGCATTGACAGGCCGCTTTAGATTCCGGACCTGGGAGTGTCTTTGTTTTTTTTCTTTTCTTTGTTGTTGTTGTTGTTGTTGTCAGTTTGTTATTTCGAAGATAATGGAATAAGCACTTATGTGCTAAACACTGCTACTAAGAAAAATGTTAAGCTTATTTCAAAACACGCAAAGTTAAGCTTATTTCAAAACACTCTTTGAATAATAATAATAATAATAATAATAATGTATGGAATTTATATAGCGCTGAATCTTGTAAAGCAACAAATCAAAGCGCTCAAGATAGGAAAAGATGCATGGTGTGGTGTGGTTAAGTTGGGGGATTTTTTGGTTGTTTTTTGTTTTGTTTTGGGGGGGTGGGGGGGGGGGGGGGGGATGGCAGGTAGGCCTAGTTATGAGAAAGTTGGAAAGGATCCTCATTTGAAGGGTGCTTGTGTTGAACTGATGACACTGATGACTGCGGGCTTGTACATTGGTGTTGTGGTTTTTTTCATGCGTGTGTCGCGGGCTTCCCCTCTCCCCGTTTGTATTGGACTATAAACCGAGGTCCCGAGTGCGAACGCACGCAGAAACATCTTGCGCACACGTTAAAACCCGTTCCGCTTTTCGGAAGAGTAGGCCATTGTGTGCCGGTGCGAACGGATGACAAAATTTACACAACTGCATACACACATACTCTTCCGAAAAGCGGAACGGGTGTTAACGTGTGCGCAAGATGTTCTGCGTGCGTTTGCACACTGGACCTCGGTTTATAGTCTCATCCGGACTTTTGGGGAGAGTGGAGTTGCGCTCACGTTAAAATCCTGTTCCGCTTTTCGTAAGAGTAGGCCATTGCGTGTCGGTGGGAACAGATGACAATTTACAAAACCCGCATAAACACGGGGACTGGATGTAAAAAAGCACACAAGCGCTTATTCCATTATCCTCGATATAAAAGAAAATAATAAATAAGTAAATAGATAAACCAGGCAATCCGTGGATAGTCAGTGACGAAAGAAGCCCAGGCTGATTAGCTAAGTTTACTGGGATAGAGTGAATGAACGACGTCATCACAGTAGCGGAAATTACGTAACACTGTAAATCCTATCGTGACGTTAGTGATAAACATGGCGAAAAATTACATGTCTAATAGATCTAGCTACTGTAAACATGGCCTGCAATGCTCTCCCACCTCTTCCCCTTGAAATTTTCTCTCGCACACACAACACACACATACACACACACATACACACACACACACACACACACACACACACACACACACACACACACGCGCGCGCGCGCGCGCGCGCGCGGGAGTTGGAGAACGGGATAGAATGGTGGTTAGAGTGATGCGCTCATGATCTGCTGACCCGGGTTTGTATCTGGTTCAAGAGGATTTTGCATCTGGAGTTAACATCAGTGCCGACTCTACTCCCCCTAAAAGTCTTTGGGATGAGACTATAAACCGAGGTTTCGTGTGCGAACACACTCAGAACATCTTGTGCACACGTAAAAAACCCGTTCAGCTTTTCGGAAGAGTAGGCCATTGTGTGCCGGTGGGAAAGGAGGACAAAAATTACAAAACTGCATACACACGGGGGACTGGCTATAAAAATAGCACACGAGTGCTTATTCCATTATCCTCGAAATGAAACAATAAGAGAAAACACACACACACACACACACACACCCATACACACACATACACACACATACACACACATACACACACATACATACACAAACACACACACCCATACACACACACACACACAAACACAAACACACACACACACACACACACACACACACACACACACACACACACACACCGATGGTGGCGAGACTTGGGGTACGGGGCCGTCACACGCCATTAAGGTAGCTGCATTCCGACTTCGGGGATGACACCTAAACACGACACCAGCATATGTGCGAGATTTTGTTTTGTTTTGTTTTTTTATGTTGTTGTTGTTGTTTTGGTCATCCATTCATATAGGCACGAAATGGTCTACTCTTCCGAAAGGCGGAACAAGGTTTTAGCGTGTTCCTTGCGTTCGCACACGGGGTCTCGATCCGAAGGACTTCTGGGGAAGTGGAGTCGGCACTGATGTTTACTCCAGGGGGAAAATCCCATCGACGGGGTTGCCCCTCTCTCTCTCTCTCTCTCTCTCTCTCTCTCTCTCTCTCTCTCTCTCTCTCTCTCTCTCTCTCTCTCTCTCTCTCTCTCTCTCTCTCTCTCTCTCTCTCACTTCACCATGTCGTGGAATCCATGCCATGTCGACCATTTGGGCTGTAGAAATTATACATCTGTATTTCTGAAAATGTGTGTTTAGTGTCCAGCCCCTTCCCACAGTCCCTTGTAAATGGGCTTTAACAGCTTATTACAATAAAATATTGTCATTCTCTCTCTCTCTCTCTCTCTCTCTCTCTCTCTCTCTCTCTCTCTCTCTCTCTCTCTCTGTGTGTGTGTGTGTGTGTGTGTGTGTGTGTGTGTGTGTGTGTGTGTGTGTGTGTGTGTGTGTGTGTGTGTGTGTGTGTGTGTGTATGTGTGTGTGTGTTCCCGAAAGGCGAAACGGTTTTTAAGCGGCTGTGCAGAATGTTCGGCATTGAAGGACTAGTGCACACCATTCAAGCACTATACAACACCGCAAGCAGTGCAGTCCTTCTGAACAATCAGGTCGGAGACTATTTCAAAACCACAGTTGGGGTCCGACAAGGATGCCTGTTATCTCCAGTCCTGTTTAATCTGTTCTTGGAAAACATTATGAGAGAGACCCTCCATGACTTCCACTCTACCATCTCCATTGGCGGCAGACCCCTCAACAACTTGCGGTTTGCCGATGACATTGACCTCATGGGCAGAAGTAACACAGAGCTGCAAGATCTTACAACCAGACTTGAGAACAGAGCTGGAGCATATGGGATGGAGGTGAGCTAGGAGAAAAGTAAAGTACTTGTGAACAGCACGAGCAACGCCACTGCTAAAATTTACATGAACGGCCAGCAACTGGAGGAGGTAGACGCTTTTAAAAACCTTGGCACTACACTCACAAAGGACGGGCGATCGACGACAGAAATCAAAGTCAGACTAGCCATGGCAACATCTTCCATGACAAAACTCACCACCATATGGAAAAGTAAAGAGATCAGTTTCCCAATCAAACTAAAGCTCTACAAAGCCCTAATTCAGACTATCCTGCTGTACGGAAGTGAAACCTGGACATTGACTGCTGAAACAGCAAAGCGAATCCAGTCATTTGAAACAAAATGCCATAGAAAACTGCTGGGCATATCCTGAAGAGAACGAAAGACCAATGAATTTGTTAAGAGCCAAATAGTACGGCTGACAGGTCCACAGGAACCCCTTCTCACCATCGTCAAGAAGAAAAAGCTGACATGGTTCGGCCACGTCACCCGCCACAACACTCTGCCAAAAACAGTACTGCAGGGAACACTCGAAGGTGGCAGAAAGAGGGGAAGACAGAACAAGTCATGGATGGACAACATCAGAGAATGGACCAGGTTGAATGACCCGGCACCACTGCGCAGAGCCGAGGACCGAGATGGATGGAGGAGGCTTACCCCGGCATCGTCTTTCGTGTCTCCTCCACGATCGCCAAGGTCACGGGACTGATGATGATGATGATGATGATGATGATGATGATGATGATGATGATGCAGAATGTTCTGCTGTGTGTGTATGCACACGGGACCTCGGTTTTCAGTCTCGGCCGAACAACTTTCAGGGAAGTAGAGTCAGCGCTGACGTTAACTCCTGGGGGAAAATCCCCTCGATCGGATGCCTTGGTGGGGGATGGAACCCTGGCCGTCAGATCTCCGGCTCAACGCTCTAACCTCTAGTTTGTCCCCTCCTGAGATTCTGATACTGATTTGTTGCTATTTTATGTGATTCATGTCTACATATATATATATATATATATATATATATATATATATATATATATATATATATATATATTATATATATATATATATATATATATATATATATATATATATACTCGTAACCAACATGAATTCCTCTTGTTTTCTGAGAAAATAAAGTGTATTTGTATCACTATATGTGGAACAAAAAAGCTCGTAAAGAGCATTCCGTCAGCTGTCACTCTGTTACATCTCTCAGGACACTGGAAAGGAAAGGCACTTTTTCATCGAACGCCCAGACAACAACTAGTGTTGTCTGAACGCGCTGTGCTGCCGTTGAGCGCCTGACAAGCCAGGCCCAGCGCATCCGACTTTGGCGTGGGAGAGAATTGTTATCTTTTGAATCTGTCTGGGGTGGGGGGGGGGGGGGAGGCAGGAAGAATGGATCAAGAAGGCAGATAAATGACAAGAAGGAGGTTGTGGTAGTAAGAAAAGAAACGATGCAGAAACAAAGAGAGGGATAGAAAAGAGGGGAATTTCCTCCCACAGAATGTCCAGAAGGTGGGGGGGACGCTGTTTATACTGACAGGACCCCTCCCGGCACCCCCACGGAGGAAGAAAGGACAGGAAGGAAACCAGACCTTTCTTTCAAGAACGGCAGAACGACCAGCAGTGACCTCCAAGATCTGTGCCCTCCGCACTGACACCAAGCTACCTATCTCACACAGCTCGGAAGAGATGAAAGTTTCACGCCTGCCTCATCAACATAAACAAATAATAAAAAATGTTTTTAAAAACCAACATCAACAAAGTTACGGGGAAATGGGGGAGGAAGAAAATGTTGCCAGGGTGGGGGGTAGGTGGGGGGGGGGGGGGGAGGGGTAGGCGCGGGGGGGGGGGGGGGGGGGGGGGGTGAGGTGATGGGTGAATGTTCCATGTCTGAGCAGCAAAGCTACTGTGATGAAGAGACTGACGTAATGGTCAGTGGTTAAAGGACGTCAACTTTCAATCCTATTAGGACGATACAAGTCAACAAGGCGAAAACTAGAACTGTACTATCGTGCACTACAAATTAATGATTTACTCTTGTGATCTCCTCCCCACCCCCCACCCCCACCCCCACACACACCTTTATTACGTCCCCACCCCCACCCCCAACCCCCATCCTCACCTCACAATTTATCTCTCATTTTATAAGCAGATGAATAAATGTTGCAAGAGTAGTAAGTTGTTTTTAAGCTATCCTTTTCAACATTTCGAATGTATTATTTTACCTGTGTTTTGTTGGTTTTGCTTGTTTCTTTCTTTCTTTCTTTTTATACTTTAGTGTCCATATGGGGATGAACGTATTGTAAGGTATGGCAAAACTAGCTACCTGAGTCTGTGACATTCATTTGCGCTATTTTATGTGGACTGGCCTGAAGTAGAACGAATTGCTACGGAAAGCAGAGGACCTTAGGAAGTGGAGGAAGCTGGTTGCAAAATCTTCAGTAGTGCCCCCACGGTCCAAGGGACTACGGGATGAGATGAGGATGTGTACTTGTTGATTTTGTTTAGTTATGCTTGCTTGTAACCCACATGAATTTTTCGTTTTTGAGATATTAAGGTTTTCTCCACAGTCGCAGGAAGTCCAGTAACTGGCATTTTCAGACAGAGTTACAAGTTTTTCTGCAGCTCTGAAAAAGTATGCCCTGTTGCTTCACGTCGCAAGACTTCACAGAGAGAGAGAGAGAGAGAGAGAGAGAGAGAGAGAGAGAGAGAGAGAGAGGAGAGAGAGAGAGAGAGAGAGAGGAGGAGAGAGAGAGAGAGAGAGAGAGAGAGAGAACTCAAAAGAACTCGAAAGATTTATTCACAAAAAGGGCATTCGCCCATACATGAAGGGGGTTGCCGAACTGCTTAGTATTTTAGTGAGAAAAATTAGGAAAAGCACCAAAAAAAACAGAATGTTATTGTATAGCCACAACCACCACAACAAAATCAGCTACAAAAAATGACTTAAGAAACCAAGATACGGAATGGAAGGGGGGGGGGGGGGGGGGAGAGAGAGAGATAGGGGGGCGGGGCCCATATCCAGAGCTCAGATCGGAAAGGGATTAGACCATAACTTTGTGACATAGGAAAGGCTACTTTTTGAAAATTATTATTATTACTTTAGATTATCTATGTTAAATACTTTAATATTCAATATTTAAATACAATAGAGTATTAGGTTAATTGATATTTTTTTTATTATACAATGTGTTATAACAATTTGGTTTATATCATAAAAATGCGTGCGCGTGTTTGTCAATGTGTGCACTCTGGGTTTGTGTGTGCGCGTGTGTGTGGCGAGGGCCTGTTCAGTATAAATAGCCTCGCCACCTTCTGGAAATTCTGTGCTAAAATTTCCCACTTTTCTATCCCTCTCTTTGCTTCTGACACGTTCCTTTTCTTCTTGACACCTCTTCCTTATATATTTCTGCCCTCTCGATCCATTCTCCTGCCGGTTTTTTTTAATTTTAATTTTTGAAATTAAAAAATAAAATTTTAACTCCAGAAAGACTTTAAAGATAACAATTCTCTCCCTCGCGGAAGTCGGATGTGCAGGGCCTGACTTGCAAGGAGCTTAACGGCAGCGCAAGACATTTTCACTGCTATGACAGACAACAAAAGATGCTGTCTGAGCACTACAAAGAAGAAGATGGCGAGCACAATACTGTAAGCACTGCATCGTCCCCCGTCCCTCATCAGTCGATAAATTCGCTCTATGGCAACCCTTTGTCACCACATGTCTCACTGCACACACACATAATTATTAAGGCTGTCTTGACGTCATCGAAGAAGACGTCATAAGGCCGCTAGACTGGAGGCAAACAAACCAGGCAAACACTACTGCCAAGGACAAGGGAGGAGAACTCTGCTGGAGACTGAAACGTTCAGAGGAAATGGGCTTAGCAGGAGGACATCTCACAGCATACACAAGTCTTTTTTTGTTTTTGTCTTCTTTTGCTGCCTCATCTTCTGACCTCTCCTGTCTTACTGTTTCCACGCCGCTCATTTCAATCTCCCCGCCACAGCCATGCCCAGATTCATTATGTCTTATCCCCAGGGTCGGAAGTCCACAGGGAGCCCATCAATATCAGGCCGCCGTGGGGTCACCAGCCAGAGAGGCCTGGCACTTCTGCTGGGTCACTTTGGTGGTGTTCAGTGGTGCCTGTTCTGAGCTTAAATACGCAGGACACCACCTACTAAGCCCCCTACTAACGACAGTATTAGCTCAGTCGCGGAGCCAGACAGTGAGTTGCCCACCCGAGGTGGCAACCACCACAACGTCCCTCCAACGACCGTCTCCCGCGAACCTCCAACCCCAAAGGCTTTGACACAAACTTAACACAGGCACAGAAGTGTATGGGCAAACCCAATCTGAGGTCACCATGAGACCAGAGCAACTGGGACCACCGAATCAGAGACAATTTTTTAAAATTTTATTGGATGATGATCAATGACAATGAGGATGATGTAATGATGCTGCTGTTGAAGTAATAATAAATAATAATAATAAATGGAATTTATAGAGCGCTATATCTTGCAATTACAAACCAGAGCGCTTCATTTAATCCGCTCCCACACATGCAACCAACAATGATTAACAATATTCCAACAAACTCAAATGCACACACACACACACACACACACACACCACACACACATGGTGTACACTTCAGCAGGGTGGTGGAAATGATGAAGGGTGATGAAGTGAATATGCTTTGAGACTACTTGACAGGATTGTACTCTACGCTTACTATCATAATATATCCCGGCGTCAACCGGGCCCGAGTGATACAGACACCTGCAGTGTTGGTCAGGTAATTTGAGCAACACTCTCAAACTCGCATCCGTTAGGTGGATGAAGCTCGACTGTGTGGTCCCAGTCTTCCCACTGAGCCCACAGCACACTCTCCCTGGGTAGGAGCCGACCGGAATCCAAAAAATCCCTATGACTCTTGTGGGAATCGAACCCGCAACCTTCCAGTCCGTAATCCAAGGCGCTAACCACTGCGCCATGGCGGCTGGTCAGCATACACAAGTCTGATCCCTGATACCAGACAGGGTTCATCTCAGGTCGTGTTGCTGGTGCCGTTCTCACAGCTTCTGCTTCACAGGTAATCAGGAGGCAATGGAAAGACAATTGCAGGTAATTCCCATTGTCTGCAGTCGCACAGAGAGAGAGAGAGAGAGGGAGAGAGAGGAGAGGAGAAGAGAGAGAGAGAGAGAGAGAGAGAGAGGAGAGGGGGGGGGGGGGGTATCAACACTGTCCAGACTACCTGCTCGTGTGGCGCAATGGGTTTTTTTAGCCTTCAAAATATTCGATTAAAAAATGGATTTTTCCCGTTGCTTTCTGAGAAAGAGTCGTTAGGGCAGTGCAGATACTACTACTACTACTACTACTACTACTACTACTACTACTACTACTACTACTACTACTACTACTACTATTACTACTACTATTACTATTACTACTACCATTACCACTACTACTATTACTACTACTACTACTACTATTACTACTACTACTACTATTACTACTACTTCTACCACTACCACTACTACTATTACTACTACTATTACGACTACTACTACTACTGCTACTACTTCTACTGCTACAACTACTACTACTGATAATAATGATGATGATGATAATGATAATAATAATAATAATAATAATAATAATAATAATAATAATAATAATATAGCGCTATATCTTGCAATACAACGTGTCAGGAGTGTGTCATGGGCAGGTTGAACCTGGCAGAGCCCGTCCCTCTCCAGGTAGCACACGTTAAAATCCTGCTCCGCATTTCGGAAGAGTAGGCCATTGGGTGCTGGTAGGAAAGGATGACAATTTTTTATTTTAAAAAACGTGTGTACTTTGGTGTCATGTTTAAATATCATCCCTGAAGTCAGAATGCAGCTACCTTAATGGTGGGCAAATACTGCCATAGACGCAAAAAAAACAACAACAAAACTTAGCATTGGTGAGCCTCGGAGAGAAAAAATAATTTTTTTCCCTTGTTTTTGCCCTTCTTTTTCTTTGTTGTTTGTGTGTTTTGTCTGTTTTGTTCGTTTTGCCTCTGATTGTTCGGCAAAACAACAAACAAGTTCGGTGTTGTTGTTTTTTGAAGACCTTGTTTCTACAAAGCACGCGACAAAACAATCATTATTTCTCGTAATAATACAGAATTAAATAAAATAAAAAAACATAATCCTTTTTATCTAGTAATAACACAGAAATGAATACGCGTAATCATTATTTCTTGTTATAACGAAGTATCAAAATAAGCCTAATCTGACCAAAACACAAAGTGTCGTCGACGCTAATGGCGGGCTGACTGATGGCAAGTATAGCAAACAACACAATAACACCCACGAATTATTTATCAGAGTTTTGCTTGATAGGACGACTCTGTAGGGAGGCATAAGCATACTTTTGTTTGTTGTAGTTCTCTTTTGTGGATATAATTATCTGAAGTTTATGGCCTTGATTATAATTATGTGGGGTTTGTTGGTTTGTTTGTTGCTGAGGGGTTTGCGCTCCTGGGCAAGAACTGCCAGGATCACCAAGGGTGAGATTTTTGCGTATGCGACCGTTTTTGCCCACCATTAAGGTAGCTGCATTCCGGCTTTGAGCATGATGTCTAAACCCACCAGCGTGCATGCGATTTTTGTTGGTGTACTTTTTTGTTGTTGCTTTTTTTTTTTTTTTTGGTCTTGCATTGTATCTTTAAAATGTTGCCATCCCGTCTTACCGAGATATGCAATGGCCTACTCTTGCAAAAGACGGAACAGATTTTTACGCGTGAAAACAACAACAACAAAAAACGTTCTGCGCGCGTTCGTACACAAGACTTCGGTTTACAGTCTCATGCGAAGGACATTAGGGTGAAGTGGAGTCGGTACTGATGTTAACTCCAGGAAGAATATTCCCCTTGAACGGGAATCTCGGTGGTGGCTCGAACCTGGGCCGTCAGGTTGTGATCTCAGCGCTCTAACCACTAGGCTACCCCGCTTCCAGTACGTGGAAGAATCGCGAGCAAGATTTCCTCTGTTGAGATTTAAAAACAACATGGATAGCGTTTCTGATATCGTTAATACAGTCAGAAATGCCCACAAAGTGGTTTTTGTCGGTCTGAGTGGAAAGTGTCAGTCTTGACGTAAACTGGGTTCCTTCATCCTCTTTGAAAAATTGGGTTCTTTAAGGATCATCCTCTTTGAAAAACTGGGTTCTTTAAGGATCATCACCCTTGAAAAACTGGAATCAAAAACTATTCCATCAACCGGTCATTGGTAAAATATACGAATACGAACTCTTTAAGTGCCCTGCTGACTGATAACGCAGTCTCCAGCTGGAAGGTGGCAGGGGAGGGGGACAATGTGATTTTTGTCTTGGGACTGAAGCCAGTTGACACAGCAGTGTCAAAAAATATGGCCGATCCTACAGTGAATCACAACACACAAGTGCAATGCTACAGGAAAAAAAAATCTTTCTCCCAAATTCGCTGAGACCAGGAGCGTTCCAGAAAACATAAAGAGAAGCAGGCAGGTGTTGTGTGTGACAGTGACTGTGTCTTCAGTGCCTCGTGTCTGCTTGACAGTGGTGTGGAACAGTCGAGTGCAGTATGTGCAGATACACATGAAATAGACATGCCAACAGTACACCCACACCATAGCAGCAAGAAAACATCAGTTGTGTTGCCATCATTTGATGATATGGAACCCCCAGGTGTGTCTGACTGTGGTGCCCATGTGTGTGTTGTGCAGCCTGATGTGGACTATCAGTCGAGGACTGATAATATTGTTGGTGGATTTGACACGTATTGTCACACAATACGTTGCTACTCAGACTGACAGATCTGTCCAGAAAAGACTGAGAGACAGCCACAGAAATAAACACTTCAGAAAAACTGTCCTCCATCATTCAGATGGTAAAGACTTTGTGACATGAGAGTCTGATGATATTGTGATTCAATATGCATGCAAATCAGACACTGATGCAGAATGTGTGTACTGGTTCGTCAAACAGCAAGACAAAAACATGTTAAAAGACTCTCGTAATCTCCTGCACTTTTACCTTGGCTAACAGTGTGTGTGGCAGAAACTTGACACAAGAAAGGCTCGGAATGTCCTAACAAATCTGGACAGTAAAGGGTTTCGTGATTAGCTGTACATTATGAAGATCAATGCCGTGGTTTCCACGTCATGTAATTGCGTCGTGCTGCGACGCTTTGCTGCTGTATGAGCTTTTCAGCTTAACGGCAATAAAATTTCGTTATTATTGTTATCTCTCTCTCTCTCTCTCTCTCTCTCTCTCTCTCTCTCTCTCTCACACACACACACACACACACACACACACACACACACACACACACACACACACACACACATGGAAAGACTGACCCACATGCAGACAGACAGGCAGACAGACAGACAGATAGTGAGGTAGTAGGAGGTAGGTTTAAACATTCCTCCTGCATTATTGAGCGAAGCCCAAGGAAGCGGCTCAGTTTTTTAAAGAATGTGAAGGCAAGCTCCGCAGATCTTGTTTCCTTGGGAGAGAAGTTTGGGAGTTACACCAGGATACCCAAAGTCAGTTATCTATGTTACGTGGCTGCAGGTCTTTTTTGGTCTAGGAAAGAAAGGGGGAAAAAAAGAGATGAAGAGGAGGAGGAGGGGGGGGGGGATGAGGAAGGGAAGGAGTGGAGGGAGAATGCAAAGAAAAAGAAGAATGCGAAGGAGAAGAAAGCGATGACGAATGCGAATAATAAGAAGAAAAAAGACGATTTGTAGTTTTACATGTCAGTTTTTTGTGTTCGTTCATCAGCTACAGATCCAAGATTCACCAATGGTGGGATTTTGCGTTCGCGACCGTTTTGGTTTCTTTTGGGCCCCACAATTAAGGTAGCCGCATTCTGACTTCGGGGATGAAGTCTAAACATATCAGTGTGCACGCATTAAAAGAAAAAGTTGTCATAAGTGCCTACCAGCATACAATGACCTACTTCTTCTGAAAGACGTTTTAACGTGTGTGCAAAATGTTCTGCAAGCGTTCATACTCGGGACCTCGGTTTATAACCTCATCCGAAGAATTGAAGGGGGAGGTGGGGAGGTGGGGAGGGGTGGAGTGGGGTAGGTTACCAGGTTAAATTCCCCTGAAAGATGCCTCTGGGCTGCCTCGAACCCGGACCGTCAGATTACGAGCGCAACGCTCTAACCTCGTGACGTGTGTGTGTGCGCGCGCGCGCGCGCGCGCGCGCGTGTGTGTGTGTGTGTGTGTGTGTGTGTATGTGTGTGTGTGTGTGTGTGTGTCTGCTTATACAAGCGGGAAAATGATATGTATCACCATAATTATATTCAAAGAAATTTAAACACACACACACACACACACGCACGCACGCCGGCGAGCGCGCGCGCGCACACACACGCACGCACGCACGCACACACACTGCTTATACAAGCGGGAAAATGGTATTTATTACAATGTAATCAAAGAGATTTTCAAATCGAACAAAAAACCCTCAGAAAGTCCCCAAAGACACCCGTAATAAAAATTTTAAAAAAAGACTTGCGATGGATCAAAGCGAAACCATATAAATATAATCCTCAAACGGGATGATTTTAAGTTCCGAATCAAATCGGCTTTTTTTCCAGTATTGAAATAAATCATGTTCTATAATTCAAACACCAGGAATAGGAAGGACAGGACGAGGAGAGGGCGGGGGGGGGGGGGGGGGGGGACAAAAAAATAGAAAAGAAAAGTAAGGTAAAAAATATCAAAATAACAATTATCTAATTTTTTAAAAAGTAGATCACAACTTGATAATTATGTAAGAGTCACACCACACATAAATATATTCCCGAAGTCGGAATGCGGCTACCATAGTGACGGGTAGCATACAACAAAATCTCATCATTGGAAAACCTCGGGAGCTCTAGCAGAAGAACAAAAAAACCAAACAGACAAACGAACAAAATCTACCACATACAAAAAAACGATCAGACGAAAAGAAAAGCAAAAGTTCAAACAAAACTGATATCTCCCAGGTCAAATTTTCCTTTACATAAACGGCCTTGTTACAAAGTGCAATCCTTTTTTTTTTTATCATGATAAGCGAAGTCTAACATCTAAATATAGATGTAATCATATCAGACCTGAAAAGAAGGGGAGAGAAGAAGAATGTGATGACCTGAAAGTAGCGATGTAAGCGACCCCATGAGTGACGTAACTTCTCGTCTAATCCGATTTTCTCTTCAAGAGCACCGGGGGGGGGGGGGGGGGCAAGTGGTGGTCTGGATTTTAATTAAAATTTCTCAACCCCCCCCCCCACCCCACTCTACTTCCCCCCCCCCCCTCCCACACCACACACACACACACACACACACTGCTCAAATGCAGCTTTGAGTCTTCAGTTACACATAATATATGAAAATTGAATCAGATTGGTAGAAGCAGCAGCAGTACTTGGTTCGTGCTGCTGGCAAATTGAAAAGAGAGGACTGAACTCCAGAATAGCGTTTCTAAATTACCTATGCTGAACTAACCTACCTATTAGTAGCTTACGTAGCAGGCTTTCTCTTGTACGTCCCTGGACCTCATTGGGTAAAGGACCGCCCCCCCCCCCCCCACCCCACCCCCCTCTTTTTTTTTTTCAAAGTGTCAATGGCCCCTGGTTCCTGTCTACAATGACTGGAAAATGAGCCCCTTGTCCTAACAGCCCTGAAGGGAGAAGGGGCTGATCTCAATGACGTTTAGCCTACAGCTACAGCTTCACAGGCCTTATGTAAGTAGAAAAGATGCATACACTCTGAAGTCTGACCTCTTCTGAGACATAATTCTTTAAAGCTCAACATAACAGGGAGTATCAGATTCCTAAATTTGTTGCCACAAGGGGGTATAACGTTCTTAATGTCTGACGTCATAACAGGGTATCACGTTCTTAAAGTCTGACTACACAAGGGTTTAACGTTCTTAATGTCTGACGTCACTAAGGGTATCACGTTCTTAAAGTCTAACGTCACTAAGGGCATCACGTTCTTAAAGTCTGACACCACAAGGTTTTAACCTTCTTAATGTCTGACGTCACATGAGTATCACGTTCTTAAAATCTGACATCACAGGAGGTGCTGGTTCTTGAAGTCAGACATAGCCAAGGTATCACGTTCTTAAAGTCTGACATTGCACAGGTATCACGTTCTTAAAGTCTGACATCACAATGGCTATAAAGCTCTTAATGTCTGACGTCACAGGAGGTGTGACATAGCACACCCACAGAGTTCTCAGCCCAAGGTTTCTGCCTAAAAAAAAAAATTTAAAGGCACAGGCACCCGCCTATCAGACCACTCACCAGAGGAGCCTTGCGCTGTGGCTGGACGTTCAGCGGTGCCTGTGCGGTTCCCAGATAAACAGGAGGTCCAGTACTAAGCTCCCTGCTGACGCCCGTCACCAGTCATGCCATGGGGTCTCAGA
>CM054136.1:31116611-31129111 GCA_028751875.1 Rapana venosa
ATTCAAACGTCTTCTTTCTCCCCTACATAATTTTTCTTCTTCAGAGTTCTTTTTCCTCTTCATCTTCAGAATTCTTCTACTTCTTCAGAACTCTTCTTCTTCTTCAGAATTCTTCTTCTTTTTCTTTTTCTTCAGAATTCTTCTTCTTTTTCTTCTTCCTCTTTATCTTAACTTCATAATTCTACTTCTTCTTCTTCTGAATTCTTCTTCTGAATTCTTCTTCTTCAGAACTATTCTTCTTTTTCTTCAGAATCCTCTCCCTCCTCCTCATCTTCCTCCTTCTCCTCCTCCTTCTCCTACTCCTCCTCCTCCTTCTACTCCTCCTCCTCCTTCTCTTCTTCAGAACTCTTCTTCTCCAGAATTATTCTTCAGAATCTTTCTTCTTCATCGCAATTCTTCTTCTTCTTCTTCTTCATCTTCACTCCAGTTCTTGTTTCTGTGTCTGTATTCTTTTTCTTTTTCTTTTTTTTTATTAAGAAGAAGGGAATGTGGCAGGATGATAAAAACATTCACCTGCCTAACAAGTAAACCGCGAGGTTTTAGGTTCGATTCCCAGCCTTGCCCTTTCTTCGCAGTTTGACGACAAAATCAAAATGAACGTCAAAATCTTTGGATGAGACTATTAACCGAGGCCCCGTGTGCTAATGCGCGCAGAACATCTTGCGCACACGTTAAAAACCCGTTCCGCCTTTTGGAAGATTAGGCATTTTCGGGCCGGTAGGAACGGATGACCAAATAATTTTTTTAAATGCATGCAAACAGATGTCGTATTTAGATACCATCTCTGAAGATGGAATGCAGCTACCTGAATGGTTTGGGGTGGGGGTGGGGGGAACGGTCGCGAACGCAAAAATCTCAGCAAAGGTAAACAAACCTTGGAGCTCTAGCCAAGGAACGAAAAAAAAAGGTTTTTGTAACACCAAGAAAAACAATTCACTTAGTCTTTGGTTTGTATTGTAAAGTTGAGAGCTGTCTTTCTTTTAACTTTCAGCTGTAAAGCGTCTTCCTTCCATGTCTTATGTCATATCAACATATGAAAAAAATTACAGGAAGAAAGAAGGAAAGAAAGAAGATGAAAGAAAGAAATGGGAAAAAAAACACCAGCACTTCCACAAAAGACCCACAAAACTGCTAAGAAGGGACGAATTGTTGTCGTTTTGGTTCCAGAGAACAACAACAACAACAAAATCACGAAAACGTCATTAACACCTGAAGAGGTGTATGCGTGCATTTTTGGGTCTTATATGTAACGTCGTTAGTCGGCTTTATAGGTCTGCTGGTGAAATCACATTACAACAACACTGCGTCAACAAAACAGCGTTACAGAAGGACACCCACCTGGCGTTAAGACAGTCTACCTGACAACTGATCGACTGTTTTCCTTGTCGAATACACACACACACACAACACACACACACACACAGCCAGCACCTGTACGCACACACACGCGCGAACAAACGCACATACACATAAAGGGGAGTGCACGCGAGACAGGCAGACAGGCAGGCAGGCATGCATGCATGCATGCATGCATACATACAGATACACAGACACACAGACGTACAGACATACATACAAACATACATACATACATACATACATACATACATACATAAGTGTCCCGTTACTGTGCTATTATTGGGGAGTGAGGTGTCAGAGACCACAGTATTCGTAGTAGAGGCCAGCATATTGAGGGCGGCGCCCATCTCCTCTCCCTCGCTTCTCTACCTTCCCCTGACCTTAAAGAGGGCAGGTAGCCATTAACAGCCGGGTGAACTGGGAGACTGTACTGAAGCCAAGACGCACGAACGGTCACCCATCCGCCGGGTAACCACCCTTAATGCTAAATAAAGCTCCAGAAATCTAGAGAATAGAGCAGGAGGTCCACAGAGAAGACCTGGCTTTACTGTTTCATCCGAAGGACTTTCGAGGGGGTGGAATCAGTACTGATGTTAACTCCATGGGGAAAAATTCCCTCCAACAGGTGTCTCAGTGGTGGCTCGAACCCGGGCCGTCACATCGCGAGCTCAACGCTCTAACCATTGGCCTAGCCTGCCCACTGCACTCTTGGTGTTGGGAGCCATCATTTTTTTTTCAAAATTCCTTTACTCCCACCTTTTAACTTCTTTTGATAGGTAGGGTGGAGATTAGACAGCTCAACAAACAGCTACAATACAGTATGAAATGAATACGCAAGTCCATTCTCAGCTAGAATAACAGCAAATGGACCATAAGCCAAACCAAACCATTGTGGGCATTAATGGTGCTAAGACAACAACAACAACAACAACAACCAAAGTTAGCATAATTATCTTTTGGTTGACTAAACAGGGGCAGGAAAGCCCGGTGGTTAAAGCGTAGAGTTCGTGATCTGACAGGCAGGGGGGGGGGGGGGGGGGGGGGGTGAGGGGGGGGGGGTCCCATTGAGTTAACATACGTCTCGACTCCATTATCTGTAAAGTCCATCGGATGAGACTATAAAGCGAAGTCCCCTGTGCGAACACACGCAGAACATCTGGCACACACATCAAAAACCTGTCTTACCTGGGGCTAGAGCTCCAAGGTTCACTAATGGTGATATGTTTGCCTACGTCACCTACATTGAGGTAGCCGCATTTTGTCTTTGGGTTCGATGTCTATGTCATCCGTTCCGACCGTCTGACACGTAATGGCCTACTCCTCGCCTTGAGCTTGCCGAAGAAAACTGAAGTGTTATATAAGTATTATTGTATGATGATGATGATGAGGAGGAGGAGGATGATGATAATATATTACTCTCGTCGTCGCCGCCGTCGCCGCCGCCGTCGTCGTCGTCGTCGTCGTCATCATCATCATCATCATCATCATCATCATCATCATCATCATCATCTCATTTCTCGTGTGTGTGTGTGTGTGTGGTGTGTGTGTTGTGTGTGTGTGTGTGTGTGTGTGTGTGTGTGTGTGTGTGTGTGTGTGTGTGTGTAAGGCGCCTGTTAAGGATGTGTTGATATTTTAAAAAATACAACACAACAAAACAAAAAAACCATAAGCCTCAGATCAGGTCAGGTCACAAAGTACACAGTCTAGTTAATATGTGTTGTTGTTGGTAGGGGAGAGATAGGATGACAGCGTGTAATCATCGCTTGCTTCAGCTGCATCCTTCAGTCCACTGCTTCTGACACAAACACGTTGGCTCCCTGATGACATTGCAGGCCAGGCTATCTTAGACAGTTTCCACATTAGGTGTTGACGCTTGTTAGCGACCTTTCTTGTTTGTTTGTTTTTGTTGTTTTTTAATGCGATTATCAACTAATTTATATAAGAATACGCTCGCACTCTTTCTATCTCGGGGGGGGGGGGGGGGGAGGGGGGAGGGTTGCGAGCACGTGCGCGCGTCATTGGATATGTATACATATCTGGGTAAATATTCTTTGTACACCTTTATATTAAACACGAGTGTCGACGCCCTCCGTGCATATTTGAGAGAGACAGACAGACAGACAGAGAGAGAGAGAGAGACATACAGAGAGAAAGACAGAGAGAGACAGAGAGAGAGAGAGAGTGAGAGAGAGAGAGAGGTTTGAACAGGTTTAATGTACATGGACCTTTGGCCACACAAGACACACAGTGAGCAGGACAACAAGGCAAGCGAGGAAAATGAAATGCAAAAATTAATGAGATCATGACAATTTCCATCCAAGCCGAAGAGAGAGAGGGAGAAGAGAGAAAGAGAGAGAGAGAGAAGAGAGAGAGAGAGAGAGAGAGAGAGAGAAAATACAGACAGACAGAATGAAGCTGGCCGAAAGAGCAGTTTTTAAAACTCTCCGAGTTTTCGGCAATGGATTCCTAACTGCAGACTACTGCAGCACTGATCACATCCTAATCATTTTCTTCGCTGAGCTTGGCAGGAGATGCTATCACTATGTTGGTATTGACACCTGCTCTATGTGTCCTTTTGTCCTTCCTCCATCCACTCTGTGTAGCCTGCTTTTTCTTTCTCTCGGCCTGACCCCACAACCTGCCCCAGATGTGTGACGTCAAACCTCTCCAGATATGACGTCAGCAGTCCTCTTTACCGTCACATGCTTTTCGCACTCGGAGAGAAGGAAAATGAGGATTTGTATGGTGACTGCGCATTGCAACATTTCTTTTTTAAGTGAGATTCCTCCACCCCCCCCCCCCCCCCCCCCCTTTTCCCTCTCTCCCTATCATGCCTGTATTGTTATTGTAACACTCTGCCAAGTTTTATTATTTATTTCTTCCATCTTTTTTTCTCAGTTCTTTATTTATCTATTTAGTTTTCTTAGTGATAGATCTAGATGACGTGGGGTGGGTTTTTTTCCTGTCTTTTTTTTTCAAACGTCATTTTGACATCTTGAGTCAATATTTAGATTAAATTAAGGACGAAAATTACTGCTTGTTTGTTTGGGGATTTTTGTTGTTGTTTTGTGTTTGGTTTTTTAAAAGTTTGTTCAGGAGTTTGTTGCCATTGTCGTTGTTGGTTTTTTTCATCCACGAACGTAACCTTAAAGTGCTAGATCTAATTTGTATGTAAACTGTTTTTTATTATTCTCGCAGGCTTTCCAGCGAACTCAATGAAGAGCAAAAGCTAGAATGACTTTTTAAAATTACCATTTTTACATGAAACTCACTTTGAAAATAAAAGAAATATGAACTTTCAGAATACATGTTTATATATTGTTTAATAATGTAATGGTCGGATTGACGAAATTATATAAGAATAGAACAAAATAGAACTTATCGCTTGATAACATGAAAGACAAGCTTGTTATAAACACAACATGAAGGACAAGCTTGCTATAAACACGACATTCAGGACATTCGAACCTCGGCTAGATCTCCGCGGTTTACTAATTGTGAGGTTTTGTGTATGCGACCAGGGTTTTTTGCCCACCATGAAGGTAGCTGCATTCCGACTTCTGGGAAACTGTGGGGCATCATTTCTGTTTTGTTTTGTTTTACAGATTGTTATTTCCTAGTATATACGGTAATTGCCTTTCAGTCTTTTCCCAATGTTTTATTTTATTCTTGTGTTGGAGACGTAGAAACGAATCACTATAGATCTATGATTCTACCAAGTTTTGTTTCAGAAGTACTTTCTGAGCAGAGAGATGGTTATCTCAGATGGAGAAAGATGCTTATTTCAGATGAAAAAACGATGATTACTTCCGTGTCATTGAACGCAATGGTGAACCGTGATGCCCACGAGTGAGACAGGTAAGGTTTTCTGAGGTAACTGCACTGTTGATCTCTCTCTCTCTCTCTCTCTCTCTCTCTCTCTCTCTCTCTCTCTCTCTCTCTGTGACATTGGAATGTAATCATGGTGATGACAAATAAGTAGGCCTAGTAACTTTTCTTTCGGGTTTTTTTCATCCGGCCTTTGCCCTGGATAGTAGCAAATGGTAATTTTCAAACAGCTGGGGTTTTTTTATATATTTTATTTGTTTCTTTCTTTTTTGTTTTAGAGAGAGAGAGAGAGAGAGAGAGAGAGAGGCGACCTGGTAAGTTTGGTGGGGGAAAAGAAAAGTAGGAGAGGACGAATTTGGTTGGGAAGGTGAGAAACTGTAGTGAGGGAGAGGGGGGAAGAGAGGGGAGGGAGGAGAGAAGCTGCAGGTGAGGGAAGTGGAAAGGGGGACCATTTCAACAGGCGCAGGTGTGGAAGCTTATCAGGCCCTGGTAATCCGATTGGCAGCTAATTGTCGTCTGCTTGCAGACACGGCACCTACCCATCAGTCTCCCGTCCCTTCCCAACTGCTGCTGCTGCTGCTGCTGCTTGTATAATCATTAGTGTCCCCACCCCTCTCTCTCTCTCTCTCTCTCTCTCTCTCTCTCTCTCTCTCTCTCTCTCTCTCTCTCTCTCCCCTCCCTCTCTCTCTCTCTCTCTCTCCCCCCCCCCCTCTCTCTCTCTCTCTCTCTCTCTCTCTCTCTCTCTCTCTCTCTCTCTCTCACTCCTAATAACAATTACACAACTTACTGCTGATATCATGAAAAAAAAATCAGCCACACAGGTTTGGGGAAAATGGTGTCAAAGACCTTTTCAAAATCAATAAACAGGTCGGTCATACAGGTTTCCATTACTTGCAAATTGATTTCGTGCTGCAGCTAACAAAGTAAACACATAAAAAGAGTTGTTTCTTTCGAACCATACGTGATGTTGACCTGCACAGAGAAGTCAAAGCAAAGATAAAGAAACCGACATTTTAGTGAGTTTAGAAGCTACACCTAAGGTGTCGAACAAGGCGACGTTTACAGTCCTGTTCTGTTCTCTTTTTATCAAATAACCGTGGCACTGGAGATGGTTACGGTTATTGCCTTGACAAAGAAAACAGAACTCCAAAAGGAACTACAGCTCCTAACACTGAACAAACGTGTAATACTGCAATGGATCCCTGCCCATTGTGGTATAGCTGGCAATGAATAGACTGATGAACTTGCGAAACAGGGAGCACAGATAGAACAGTGCGGAAGCAGCCTCACCTTCAACGAAAAGAAGACAGTCATCAAATCAATGGCCTCACCAAGAGTAGAGAAGGACGACTACCACTATGTCAAAAGAGAAGAAGAAGTCATAATTCTAAGACTCCGCACTGGGCACAACAGGCTAAATCACCACATATGCACAAAGCTAAAACTCGTTCCTTCTCCCCTGTGTGCCTGTGGTAAAGTAAACCAGACTGGCGAGCACATCCTTCAGGGGTGCGCGATATTCAGCGACCTGAGGAAGATGGTGTGGCTGACGGAGATGACCCTACTGTACGGCCCACGAGAGAAGCTGGAAAGGACATGCCATTTTGTCCACAGACACATCTAACGGTGTAAACAAAACAAAAAACGAACGAGAGAAGGAAAGGGTTATTGACTTCACACAGGGTGTACATTTCTTGCAATTTGTTTGTCCTGATGACAGTCTCGTTTTATCTGAAACAGCTATCGCTGTCCAAACTCAAAGAAACAGTGTATTCAGAACTGCTAGTAGTTTGAAACTTGAAGTTGATATGAATAATGGCGTCCTTTTTTTTCTTTTTTTAGGGGAGAGAGGGTATTCATATGCCTTTGAAGTGTGGTATTATGGTGACAATAGAATGGTGGTAGCAAACACACATAAATGTCTTGGTATCTAGTCTTCAACTGAATTGAGCTTCAGATACGCTTATTTGCGATGCTTACGTATTCAAAGCTAAGAAAACCGATATTTGCTTAACAAATAGTTTGTACAAACTCGAAATGTTATTTTTAGATACAAGTTTAGCCAACAATAGTTGCTGCTGCCTGAGCGTTCGACGACGACGACGACAAAGAAGAAGAAGCCTTTTGTGTAGTGTGGAGCAGAAGCTTGGGCTATGAATAAAAGTGTTGGTCTGTGGAAAAAAAAACCCTCAGTTTTTGCCATGAAAACATTCAATACAGTAGATTGACCAGACTGAGAATAATGTTCTCTCTAACATGACAGGTAACCACTAAATGTATACATGTAAGTTCTTATGTAAACTGAATTAAACATGAGTTGAAATTACGACAGATTCGATCAGATTGCCTGTTACAGCATATAGGATTATGATATATAACGTAGATTACATAACAGAGGATTCATAGGTTAGAAATGTTCCTGGCTGTCTATGTACCTAATCACGCTTTTCGAAACGTATGGCATAATCATGGCCTCGAATATAAAGAACAATTAATTTTGTTCAGTACCTAAAACAGAAATTGATTGATTCATTTGATTGGTTTGATTGTTTGATTGATCCGATTAATTGATTTGACTCGTTTATTAACTTGATTGATTGATTGAGTGAGTGAGTGAGTTCCTTCAGTGAGCGATTGGTTGGTTGGTTGATTGGTGGGTCGATTAATGGGTCAATTTACTTGATTGATTGATTGATGATTGATTGATTGCAATTGGCAGAAATGGGGTAGTCAGGTCTAACAAATAACAGATGTGTTGTGTTCCAAATGTGTTTGGTCGTTTCTCGACTACAGCTCTGTCACCAGTGGTCAGATGTTGCCTATGCCACCGTTTTGTGCCCAGCATGAAGGTAGCCGCATGTCGATGAAATTACCCGGGTACCCAGCATACATCTCCATTGGTATTATTATTGCTGCTGCTACTGCTTTGTTGTTGTCGTTGTTGTTGCCACGTCTGATGTTGTTGTTGCTGTTATGCATTAATGATAATGATTAGGTTGCCATTGATAATCTTCCCTTTATGATTGTGCATTAATGATACTGTTTATGTCGGTATTGACGTTCTTGCTATCATGTTTTTACATTAATGATACTGATTATGTTGCTATTGAAGTTCTTCCTGTTATGATTACACATTAATGATACCGATTATGTTGCTATTGAAGTTCTTCCTATTATGATTACACATTCATGATACTGATTATGTTGCTATTGAAGTTCTTCCTATTATGATTACACATTCATGATACTGATTATGTTGCTATTGAAGTTCTTTCTGTTATGACTACACGTTAATGATACTGATTATGTTGCTATTGAAATTCTTCCTATTATGATTACACATTAATGATACTGATTATGTTGCTATTGAAATTCTTCCTATTATGATTTGATACTGATTATGTTGCTATTGAAGTTCTTCCTGTTATGACTACACGTTAATGATACTGATTATGTTGCTATTGCAGTTCTTCCTGTTATGACTACACATTAATGATACTGATTATGTTGCTATTGAAGTTCTTCCTGTTATGATTACACATTAATGATACTGATTATGTTGCTATTAAAATTTTTCCTGTTATAATTCTACAATGACAATATTGACAATGTTGCTATTGATATTCTCGCTATCATGTGTATACATTAATGATCATGATTATTGATGTTCTTACTATTTAATCTCTCTCTCTCTGTCTCTCTCTCTCTCCCTCTCTCTCTCTCTCTCTCTCTCTCTCTCTCCAGATAGTCCACTCTAGGATGACCGGTCATTGGATACTGTTCACACCCCCTCTTCCTAAAGGCTACGGCCTATTTCTGAATTAAAAAAAATAATGGCCATGTCAAAATCAGGGTCTGTATTTTTGGGGGTTTTTTGTTGTTGCAGTTCTTGTTGTTGTTGTTGTTAGCTGCCTCCTTGACTGACCCAGATGAGGGGAGGCCAGTGACCCTTGCGTCAGCGCTGTGACCTTGCTGGTCAAGGTTGTATCGGGTATCCTAAGTCCTGCTTCATCACTGTCTCCTTCAACTACACAGATTTAAAAAAAATTTATTTTATTTTATTTAACGGGGTCGCGGACGCTATAGCCGAGTGGTTAATACCGTTCGACTTCAATCCCATGGGTCCATGAAGTCGTGGGTTCGAATCTCGGCTGCGTCTGGCTGGCATACACACGGGGACTGGATGTAAAAAAAGCACATAAGTGCTTATTCCATTATCCTCGATATAAAAGAATGAAATGAAATGAAATGATTTAAGTGAGAAAGAAGACACTTATGAACATGCTTCTCCAAAGACTTAGAGAGAACAGATAATATAGAACTTGGCCTGCAGTTGGATGGATAAGTCTTGTTTCCAGATTCATGTAAGGGGATTATTTTCGCTGGTTTAAAACCTTCAGGGAACTAGTTTTTGTCAAGGCAAAGATGATAAACATAGGTCAGAGTTTCTGCTATGACTGGCGCTGAAAGTTTAAAAATCATTCCATCAATTGCGTCAGTGCCACGAGTGCTTGTCTATTTGAGCTGTCTCAAAGCAGTGTACACTTCATGAACACAGAGAGGTGGTATTTCTGCCAAGTGGCGACTATTTTTGCCTTAGCAATACTTTTGCAGTTCATGTAAATCATTATCTTCAGAGTAATCAGGTTGTATCATTTGTTTCGCCACGATTTATTTATTTGTTCTTTTATATCGAGGATAATGGAACAAGCATTCATGTGTTTTTTTACATCCTGTCCCCGTGTATATGCGGTTTTGTAAATTTGTCATCTGTTGAAAATGGTAGTTTAGAGTGTCAGCCGATAATTGTTTGTGTACTAGTTACCTAATTTTCCTGAAAAAATTATTTCAAACCAAAAAAAAGGAGAGAGAGAGAGAGGCCAACTCACACACCAAGAAAAACAGAAACAAAATTTTACCATGAAGGGAGGTATAGGAGGCATGATCCTGATGAAAGCTACAGAAACACAAATAATATACACATCAATCAAATACAGAAACACACAAACACACACAGACACACAAACAAACACACACACACACACACACACACACATACAAACACAAACAAACAAACAAACACTCAGAGAGAGCACAACCCCAACAAACAAAATGGAGGTTGACAGAGAAGCCAATCTCAGCAGTAAGTGACCTCGAAATAAACCCATGACTCACAGTATGTCAAAGGCAGCAGGTCCCTGTTCTCTCCCCTCCCATCCCATCCTATCCTATCCCTGCCCACCCACCCCTCCCCCACCCACCCCCAAACTGCCCCCTCCCCATCGCCTTACACCTCCCACCTGCTCTCCCTCCTCTCCCCCACCTCCATCATGGGAGCAGAAGTCCTTAAACCCATCGTTATGTCACTCTACCACCTGCCTGATGTATCTGTGCAGCAAAATCGTGTCTTCCTGCTTAGACTCTATCTAAATTATTATTCTGGCGAAGGACATCACGTTTGAAAATGGAAACAACCCAACACGTATACACTGTTCTTAATTGCATCATGTTTGGGTAGGGGGGGTTTTAAATCTTAGAGCCGATAACATTTAGTTGTAAAGCGTGTCTATACTATGTAATAATATCACAGACACTGTTGCAGTTACGAAAATGCTTGTCAAGAGATGGCACAGTCTAGGCAAGTAGTAAGTATGGCAACTAATATCAAACGACCTTGAGACAATAATAAACTAAAAATAAAAAAAAACCATTTTAAAAAATAGCGAAATCTGCTTCGTGCAAAGCCAGATCTGGAAAATCACTTGGACACCAACTAATGCTTCACTGCAAGATTGTATTCCTACCCACCCACCCACCTGCCCACTTCCCCTTTTTTGTTTATTAGTTTTTTATTTTTTGTTTATTTGTGTGTGTGTGGGGGGGGGGGGGGGGGTTGCTTTTTTTTTGTTTGATTGATTTTTAAATATGGTGTGGGCACAAAACAGGGGAAGCAACTTTTTGCCTCGAAGGCCACGAGCCCTTCCCTGTTCTAACCAAACAAAATAATTCAGTGTGCTGCAAATATGACAGGGATTCAATGATCATCTGTTTCTCTGTCTGTCTGTCTGTCTGTCTGTCTGTATGTATGTATGTATATGTATGTATGTATGTATGTATGTATGTATGTATGTATGTATGCATTGCTTTGAATGTTATCAATTTTGTACTAATATTTATATGCGCATTGTTTTGCTCGGTGCAGTTCTTTACCAACAGTCTTTTTCTTTTGTCGCTCCTTGGCTAGAGCTCCAAGGTTCCCCATTGCTGAGATTCTTTGCACATGTGACCGTGCTTTTTTTTTTTTTTTTTTTTGCCCACCATTAAGGTAGCCGCATTCCGACTTCCGGGATGCCAATAGACCTGACTTGACTTCTCCCATAACTCCTTGAAGAGCCCTCGGACAACTGCACTGATTTTTTCAGGCAGTGTGTTGTGGCGGAGTTGAACACAGCGGTGCTCTTCTCTCTCCCTATAGCAGGATGCATTCTGGGTATGTTTCTATCATTCATCACACAGGCCGTAGCTAGTCTTCTCTTCTGCGGAATGCCTGCGGATGGCCCCTTTTTCACGTGTGTTCCACATGTTCTGCATGTGTTCTTACACAGGGCCTCAGGTTTTAGTCTCATCCTAAGGACTGTTGGGTGGTGTGTGTGTGTGTGTGGGGGGGGGGGGGGATCAATAAGAATGTCAGCTCTGTGGTAAAATCCCTGTGAACAGGCACTGCAGTGGAGACTCAAACACACGCCCTACGTTATTGTGAAAGGGAAAAGTGTCTGTGTGGAGAGCCGGATAGTCTAGGGGTTAGAGCGTTGAGCTCGTCATCTGACGCCTGGGTTCGAGCCACCACCGAGACGCCCGTTCAAGGGGATTAGTTTCCCCACCTGAAGTTAACATCAGTACCACTCCACAGAAAGTCTTTCGAAAGAGACTGTAAATTGAGATCCCGTAATCAAACGCACTCAGAACATCTTGAGTACATGTTAAACCTGTTCTGCTTTTCGACACAATTTCAAAAACTGTGTGCACACATTATGTTCAGACCATCTTCGAAAGTAACTACTATAATAGGAAAAAGCTGTTGTAAACAAACAGCCCACCCCCACCCCTACCCACCACCATAAATGATGCCCCACAGTGTCCCCGAAGTCGGAATGCGGCTACCTTAATAATGGTAGGCAAAAATGGCTCCCATACAAACAACAAAAAATTACCATTGATGAACACAAGAGCTCTAGCAGAGAAACGGAAAAAAAAGCCCTGCTAGGCTTTCCCCGCACCCGTGGTATTCATTCTTCCCAGCACACAAAAGACCA